>CM044006.1:33260853-33605853 GCA_024085815.1 Flaveria linearis
CACATACACATACACATACACATACACATACACATACACATACACATACTACACATATACACATACACCTAGACATACATACACATACACCTATACACATACACATACATTCACATACACATAGACATAGACATACACATATACATATACATACACATATACGTATACATACACGTATACATATACGTATACGTATACGTATACGTATGCGTATACGTATGCGTATACCTATGCATATACATATGCATATGCATATACACATGCACGTGCATTTGCATATTGTAACGCCCCAAAATTTCCCAAAGCAATCCATTTAATAATAATGGGCTTTTAAGGGTTAATTTAAGAAAGAAAGGTAAATTAGTGGGCTATGGACTCAATTAACCTTAATGGGCTATGTTTTGATTGGTTTAAGGGCCTTTAATCAGCCCTTAAACATGCATGAGCATAAACCCCTTATCCAGCAGCTCTTGTAACTGCTCCATCAACTCTTTCATCTCTGTCGGGGCCAATCGATACGGTGCTTTGGCAACAGGTTGGGCGCCTGGTATCAGATCTATCTGGAACTCGATCTCCCTGTCAGGTGGCAATCCCGACAAGTCTTCCGGGAACACGTCTGGGAACTCACGCACAACCGGAACATCAGACAGTCGTGGTGTTGGCGTTTCTACATCTTTTACATAACATAAGAAGGCGCTACATCCACGCCTCATACATTTCCCCGCCACTGCCATCGAGACCACCTTCGGAATTGTAGTAACCCGATCCCCATAAACTGTCACTGAACTACCGTCGGGCGCTGTCAAACTGATCATCTTCTTGCGACACACAATGTTCGCCTCAAAATCCGCCAACCAATCCATTCCGAGCACCAAATCGAAACCACCCAACGTCATCGCAAACGGTCTAACCGGAAATTTGTGGCCCTCTAATTCCACATCACAACCCTCTACTACCTCGGAAATCCTGGTAGTTTTACCTATAGCAGTCTCTACATGAAACGCTATATCCACACGTCTACTACTAACGGGCAATTTGGCACAGAAAACAGCAGAAATAAAACTCCTACTGGCACCCGAATCAAATAATACATAGGCTAGAGTTTGGTTCACCAGAAACGTACCGGACACTACATCGGGGTCCGTCCTAGCCTCTTCCTGCGTCATTGTGAATGCCCTGGCGCTTGCTCTCGGACCTTCACTTCCCGTCTTCTTTACCCCTGAAGCCTCAGCCCTAGGCTTCTTACAGTCTCTGCTCATATGACCACTTTCCCCACAGTTAAAGCACTTGCCCATCCGGCAATCCTTTGATATGTGTCATGTCTTCCCGCACTTAAAACAGATGTTGGATCCCCACTTGCACTCCCCTGAGTGCTCCCTTCCACACTTACCACACTTCCTCACCCCCAGCACCAGACATGACCACACGGCGGTCATCCACCCTTGCCTTCTTGTTGCTCGTCGAAGTATCACCTCGACCAAATCTCTTCCCTTGCCAGCCTTTCTCTTCACCTCCTTTCTAACTACCCTCAGCCTTTACCAACGCAGCCCGTTCATCGTATAATCTTCCCGCCAAATCCAGTGCCGACATGAAAGTGCTCGGTCGAGCAGAAATCAAATGCCAACGAATTTCAGCTGGCAGCCGTGAATGTACCGGTTGATCTTTCGAGACACCGGCGTCACCTGCTCTTGCACCAACCGCGCCATGTCGTTAAACTTGGTGGTGTATTGTTGGTGGGTCATCGTCCCCGCCTCCAACTGCAGGAACTCTCTCTCAACTCTGTCCATTTCCTGACGAGGACTGAATTCCTCGATCACCATTTTCTTCAACTCAGACCACTTCATCTTCCCAATGGTCCTGCTACCCTCGGCCTGGACAATATTGTCCCACCAGCACAAAGCCGTCCCCGTAAAATAGTGGGTAGCAAACTTCACCTTCTTGTCCTCTTGGCAATCACTAATATCGAGGACCGCCTCCATTCTCTCACCCATTGGTGAGCATCCGCAGCCGTACCAGAACTATCAAAAGTCGGGGCTTGCACCTCATAAATGCCCCGTAGTTACAACCCCGGGCTGTCTCCCGTACCTGCTCTTCTTCCTCTCCCTCTTCATCATCAGATAGTACCGTTTCTGCTTCCGTCTGTTGCTGTCTACCTGAGGACCGATTCCTCCCTCGTCTCTCGTCTTCACGTACTGCCTTTATCACTTCGGTCACTACAGACGGTAAGATCGTCTGCATGACCTGGTGCACTTCCTCAACCACTGCCTCTTTTACCGAGGCTCTCAAATTTGCGCTTTCGTCTGCCTCCTCCTGATGAGGAATCTCGTTTTCCTCATGAACTACTTTCTCTGTCCTAGGTCTCCCTCGCGTGTTACGCGGTTCAGCACCACGTCCACCACCACGGGAAGCTTTAGATGATCTACCACCGACCATCTTCTATCACACTAAAAGATTCAAACACCAACACAGTCATTCAAGGAAATAGCTCAGTTTATGTTAAGTATAATAAGTCCCAAATTACAGTGGCCAGTTGTGATTAGCCACTTACTTTACTCTTCGCACCCCGAGCATAACCTGTCCTGACTACATTAGTATCTAAGTCTAACAGTACACATAAACACATATCATGCGCACGTAATCATGATTAACTTTAATAAAAATACCTGATGGCACGCAACTACTCAGATGGCATTCCCTTCCTTTCTGTCCCATTTTCAGTTTAGGTTTATTTTGAAAATATTTACCCGATTCACTTAAACTTTAGCTCTGATACCAACTTGTAAGGCCCCGTTCCCGGGCACCTCACAGTTGGTCGTCATCACACGTAAAACATAGATTTGATATAAATATAATATAATAACGCAGCGGAATTAATAAAAGGTCATTCTCATTTCATCATGAAAGCTTTTACAATGCATTACATCGTTGACCTGATTACAAAATACAAGCTTTCTCTACTTTGCCTATCTTTACTATGATTGCTGCTGAAGCATGTGTAACCGAGGATTTCATAAGTAATCCCCGTCATGTGATTCCTCAACAATCATAGGGTCATATACAGTGACCTCTAATAGAAGATATTAAGTTCAAAAATATGTTTTTCATTATAAAGGAGATTCCTTAAGTAATCCCGTTTATCAGGGTTCTCAAGAAATCTCACACTTGCATGCAACATGATGTGTTGCGTGCATTACGGGCCCACAACACATGATGTGGCAGCATAATCAAAAGGAGAATGCCGTCCCCCACGAACTGAGTAGTCACCTCATGCCATCCCCAGCAACACTACCTGCCAACTGGAAACACATAAAAAGTCAGCGTTGCTGAGTGAGTTCTAGTTTTATATTAAAACATACTTTTGCTTGTTAAAAGTGTTCTTTCATACATGCGATCATACATCATACGTACACTTAGATATTTATTGTTATTATTATCATCGTTCGTTCATTAACTTTCATTTGTGTACCATTCATCTTTCTCGTTCTCGTTCGTGCATACATTCTTTACGTTCATTCATACATACATAGAGATAATATTCATTATTATCTTCATCATTCGTTTTACATCGTTATCTTTAACTTCTCATATGGATCCTGTCAGGCTTTACCCACTTCATAGCACTCGGCTATGATTACTGTGGTCGAATGACAAGGATCCCGTTTCATACTTGCATATTGAATTCTAATGTACCAATACCATATGCTATACCCCGATCATTATTAGCTACCGGGCCGAAGTCAACATATGAACAACAAAACGTATGCCACAGTACTAGATGTAAGCGGTAGAGGTACCATGACCATGGTCAATCACAAAGAAGGACCAATCGACTTATTCAATGTTTGCAAGACATAACTCGTTCGTTCGTTAATGCATGTATTCATCATCATTCTTCTTTTCATTCATTCGTTAACACATGCATTCATCATCGTGTTCCTCTTTCAATATCTTTCACTTTACGTTACATAATACTTTGTTCGTTCATCGTCATAATACATGAGTCGTGAAAGATATTCATACATCATCATAAGGAACACACACACCCATCATACATACATCATCATACATAGCATCATACATACGTAATCATACATAGCATCCCCGTTCACATCAGCCCTTCGTGGGCGATTGAACATACCACAGTCGCATGGCCTCCATGCGACTGGGTCGTGCGACTAGTCGCATGAGTCCCATGCGGTTGAGCCTTCAGTCGTGCGATTGAACTCCATTCGTACAGTTGAGCTTCAATCGTCCTTTAGTTGTGCGTTCGAACACCATGCGGCTGAAACTCCAATCGCACGAATCATATGCGACTGAGACTCAGTCGCATACCACTCCAAAAGTCAAACTTCCGGGTGTTACAAACACCCTTCATTAGGTGTGAACCTCCATATGTTTGCTTGCAAGCCTTTCTTACATTCATTCATTTATTAATGCATGCATTCATTCATCATGTTCCTCTTTCATTATCTTTCACTTTACGTTACATAATACTTTCGTTTCATTCTTTAACATAACACGTAAAGCCACAGGAAAGATAAACATTCATCATAATAAGGAACATCAACATACACAGTAGCAACATCATACCAGGCATCATCATACATACATAACATACATCACGCATAACATGCAACATCATCATGCTCAACATACCCTCTAAGACCTCAATGGTCATCTTACACGTACCTACGGGAACTTCCACGTCAAGACTTACATCTGCGCTTTCCCCCGAAAGCCAGTAATTAAACTATGCTCTCCTCGGGTGCAACAACCCTATTTGGGCGTATGGGCACCCTTCAGTCGCATGGCCTCCATGCGACTGAACATCATGCGAATGGACCAATACGATGAACACCAATGCGGATGAACACCCAATCGTGCAAATGGACCTCATGCGGTTGAACACTATGCGAATGGACCTTATGTGAATGGACCTCATGCGGATGGACTTAATGCGGATGAGCACTTATGCGAACGGGACCTCAGTCGCATGGCTCCCCATGCGACTGGATCCCCAGTCGTGCGAATGAACTCCAATCGCACTCCAATCGGCCGTATGGCCTCCAGTCGGTCGCCTAGCCCTAGCTGATGCAGAATGCAGTTCATCCCGAACCCAATCTGCCATTTTCGACCTCCAAGCTCATCCAAACCCATTTTAAGCCCAAATCAACCATCCTAAACCTTAGGAATGCATACTACAACACCATTCAAGCACACACATGCCCGGAAACGAACTCCAAACGCATCACACACAACCACACCCAAATGGGTTAAACACACACACATATAAAAACGGGTTACCATGTGTTCCAGCCCCAAATATGTTAAAAACGATTAAAATAGGGGTCCTAGAACTCACACAAACTACACCAAGAAGAAGAGCTTCGTTTAAACCCGCTACACGATGATTTCGCACACTCGAACCCACTCGAACCAAGCTTTCTTCTTCTCTTCTCCCTTTTCTCTCCTTTTTCTCTCTTTTGGCTGAAATATGGGTGTGGGGAGAGGGTAAGGGCTGCCCTCTCCCTTCAAATATCCCCATTTACCCAACTTTCTAACGTTGGTGAGTTTGGTCCCCCGACTTTGGACTTTATTTTTTTTTCTTCCTTCGTCGGCTTCAAGGAAAATATCCGGGTGTTACAGCTCAGCTCGGCTCGAAAATTTTAATGAGCTGAAAACACCGGCTCGAGTTCGGCTCGTGAAAAGCTCGAGCCAGCTCGTGAGAAGCTTGATCTTATTCACATTTCTAATTTTGTGTCCTTAGTTGTTTTCATAGATTTCTTATATTTTCGTAAGTATTAAAAGTTATTTAGTTATTGCATGTTTCATTTCATAGTTATTAGTTAAATCACTTGATTAATCAGACTAAGTCTCGATATGTCCATGGATTGATATCCAATTTTTGCCATTAACTATAATACATGTCGGTAGATATGCTCACTTTCCGTGTATAGTTTAGTTATTTGGTGGAAACCTTTTAAAACTTGTCTGTGTGAGTTTATTATTTATATATAATTTTTTTACACACATCACTAATATGGTGGAAACATTTATGCGATTCATGCTCATTCTCAATTAGCAACTTAATATCAGAAGACATAATTTCAAGCCATTATTAAAACAAGAAATCTTAATCAATGTTACTCCATTTGATAAGTTATTGTTATCCCAATTATATATCTACAATATGTTAAGCTCTTAAATAAATGTTATCTTTTGTCTTTCCTATGGTGGCTACATGGTCATGAAACTGTATGTAATTGTCTTTCCTTATGATATAAGAACAATTTTTATTTTTATTTTTATTTTTACTTTTTATTTTTCATGAAATTGTCTTTTTTATGCATCATAATGGTTGTATGCATATGTGTTTTTATATACTATAATAGTTTTTGTATGCTACAATCTTTTTTTTGTATATGTTTTTGTATGATTTGTTGCTTGTATCTGTTGGACCCTATATGCCCAAGACACCACATACAATAATACTACCAATAATATATGATCCCAATAGGTCACACACCAAGCAAATAATCCAATTAACGTTTAAACTAGGTTTTAACGTTTACCACCCGGTATCGTATTCACACAATTATCATTAAGTAAAATGATGGTTTATGAATCATAACGCATCGTATTATATTTTATAAAGTTGTATAAAATATAAATGATGGGTATCTATAAATATTCATTTATTTATATGATTTATTGCAAGTATAAAATGAGATATAATACTAGTCTTGCATCCACTCATGTATATAACATTTAAATATTAGATGTTTAAATGTGTATGAGATAACTAACTCATACGTAAGTAAATATGAGTTAAAGTGGATGTAAATATCTAACTAGAAGTGTAACTAGTCTTGAAACTTGTAGTATTATAAAATTGCAAGAATGACAAAGTCCACTTTTTTTTCTCCTCTACCATCCATTGAAGTGAAGGGAGCATGGGTTGCCATGCCTTTTGTCTCTTACACACTTCATGTCCTTATATTTGTTTAATGGTATAATGTACTTGGATGTCCCTTGCACCTTATACATAAAAGGAAGACTTGTTTCACCTTTGGAAGGTGGTGGAAAGAAAAAGAAACGTGAGTGAGGAAGAAAGAAGAACAAGGAGCTTTCTTGAATGACAATCACACAAGAACTTCCATAAACTAACATATTGTTGTGTAGTTTGTGTTTGTTCTTTAGTTGTTTAGATTTCATACTTGCAAAGATACATAAAATCACTACTAAAAGAGAGCTTGTTAGTGAGTGATTTTAATAGTGGTGGTTTGCTAGCACAAGGATTGAAGATTGCTTGGTGTGCATACCATTGGTGAAGAACATTCTTGTGTTCTTATCTTCATCAAAAGGACAACCACTTCGCTACAAAGGTTATAACTTCTAAACACCCTATGGTTGTTTTATAAGTTTCATTTTCTACATATGGATCTTGGTGGGATTAAAGTTTGAAAAGTTTTCATTATGCACATGTCTCAAACCGCTTCCGTTGTTAAAATGTTTTATTTGACATGTTAAATCCCAACAATTGGTATCAGAGCCACTTATGTAAGATTTGAAACTTTTGTTAGACATATTTTGGTTTGTTTATGAAAATCAAAAGTATATCATCTTTCAAGTAAGAAAAATGATATATTCAAAGCAACATATTTTTTTGCATTTATTAAAAAATATATGTCATCTTTCAAGTAAGAAAAATGACATATTATAGTCACCACCTTTTTCATGCTCAAAAGGTGGTAACTAAGTTGCTTCATGTCAAATATGATGATTATGTGTATATATATGCAAAGCTAGCCATAAGACCATATGTGTTGAATGTCATGGAATTCAATTTGGTTGTAATATTTATTCATTTGGGCATGTAATAATTATTTATTTTAGCCTTGTATCTTGTTTATTTTTGTATGTAAAAATAGATTAGGTTGTATTTTTTTTTACTTTAAAAATGTAACAAGATGAAGACTTGGAAGATGGAGTTCAAAAGAAGGTCTTGGAGCAAGTGGGAGTCAAGTTGGAAGACTTGAAGATTTATGTCCCCTTAGACCTTAGTGGTGGTTTTGTTATGGCTCACAAAACACCACAAATCCATGGCTTAAGCTTTGCATATGTTTGTATGTTTATGTTTATTTGCTTGGTTGGGATGTTTGTTTGAAATCTAGGATCTCAAAAATCATCAAATCTTTTTCTAAAAGGAAAAGGCAAATAAAGAGTTTTGAAAAATGACTTTTATAAAAACTCACACAAAATATTTGAACAAGTTAGAAACTTGTAAGAACCTAATATGTATATTTTGTGTTACGTACAAAATGAGTTTAAAGAGATAAAATAAAATGGACTTTATTTTATACAACTCATCGGCTAAAAATAAATGGATTTTATTTATTAGCTAAAAATGGTTCGACGCGTTTAATACCGACGTACTAATATCTAGGATATTAAAATGAGATCGTCACGATATATTAAAACGCAAGATAAAATAAAACTTGGTTTTATTTAATGTAACGATTTCAATGCATGAAAAATCTCGTTACATAAATCGTTTTGAAAACGTCACTTACATTAAATGTAAAACACCCGTTTTCTAAAAAATAAGAATGTGCCATCCTATTTAAAACTCTTGCGCGTTGCCGGGATTTTCTTGTGGAGAGTTGCCATGGGCCATTCACTTGATTATTCTTGTAACGAGGTAAGGTGGTTTGTCACAACCTTTGTGGAAAGTGCGTAGGCCAAGCACATTGGTTGGGTTGGACATCACAAGTTTTAAAGTAGGACACTTATGGCTCGACCTTGTGAAAAGTGCCATGGCCAATCACAAGGGGAGGGTTGGCATAGATGGGATCAAACGTGCCAAGGATTAACAAAGTAATGTTAATGGATCCCAAGGATCTAAGAGTTGCAAGTAAGCAATTGGTTTCCCTAAAAACCTACCAATCAACTTAATTCTTGTGGAAAGTGCGTAGGCCAAGCACAAGAAGTTAAGTGTGATGTGGATCTTAGACTTTAATTAATTAAGGTTTTATTAAATAAAACAAAGGGTACTTGATTATTAAAGAATTTAATATCCAAAATTTATAAAACTTAAATACTTTGCTTTGTAGATGACAACTACTGCAATTGTTCCCACCTCAAACTCTTTCGCTCTCCGATCCATTTTGGATCGTGAAAAACCCAACGGCTCTAACTTCTTGGATTGGTATCGCAATCTTCGGATTGTCCTTACGCAAGACAAGAAGTTGTATGTTCTTGAGGGACCCCTCCCCGAGTGTCCACCGAGCAATGCTTCTAAAGAAAGAAAGGAAGCATGGGCTAAGCATTCTGATGATGCTCAAACTGTTGCATGCCTTATGTTGGCAACTATGGAGCCAAATCTACAGTTAGATTTTGAGCACCAAAAGGCATACAACATTATTGAGGAACTCAAGTTGATGTTCCAAGATCAAGCCCGACAAGAGATCTATGACACCATGATTTCTCTTGTGAATTGCCGGATGCAAGAGGGAACTCCTGTTAGCCTTCATGTGTCAAAAATGAAGGGCTATGTAGAACGTTTGGAGAGGCTTAGTTCACCACTTAAGAATGACCTAGCTATCATTATGATACTAGGGTCACTTCCTAAATCGTTTGACCATTTTGTGATGAACTATAACATGAATGGCTTTGAAAAGTCGATTTCTGAACTTCTCGGCATGCTAAGGGTTGCCGAGAAGAACATCACAAATGCCTCCAAAACCAAACAGGTTCTACTAATAAGGGAGGGTCAAGTCAAGAAGCCAAATGCTCAAGGCAAGGGCAAAGGCAAGTTTAAGAAGCCATGGGTGAGTCCTAAAGGCAAGCCAAAGGCAGTGCAGAAAAAGAAGCAAGCACCTGTAGCCAAGGCACAAACCAAGGCACAAAAGAACCCCAATTGTTTTCATTGTGGGGAGGCTGGCCATTGGAAAAGGGACTACCCTAAGCTACCAGCTGAGATGAAGAGGAATCCCAATGGGGCTTCAGCTTCAGGTATCTTTGTTATAGAGTTATATGCCTTCAATAGTAATTCATAGGTATTTGACACTGGGTGTGGTACTCATATTTGCAATGATTTGCAGGGACTAAAGAAGGTTAGACAGCTGAGGGAAGGCCAATTGGTGCTCCACGTTGGAAACGGAGCTAATGTTACGGTTGAAGCCGTAGGAGAGTACTCCATTTTGTTACCAACTGGCCTGTATTTGGATTTGTATAATGTTTGTTATGTACCATCATTAACTAGAAACATTATCTCAGCTGCTCGACTGTATGAGCAAGGTTTTTCTTTTGGTTTCCATGATGGAAACATATTAACTATGAAATCAAATATTTTGTATTTTGAGGCTAGGCCTCATAATGGAATTTATGAAGTTGATATTCATGGCTCATGTAGTAATAACTCTATTTATTCTCTCAACACTAAAAGAATGAAACCAAATTTTAGTAAGTCATATCTTTGGCATTGTAGACTTGGCCACATAAACAAAAGGCGTATGTCAAAACTCCAAACCGACGGAATTTTAGAGCCCACCGGATCGGAATCGTTTGACATATGTGAATCTTGTCTTTGTGGCAAAATGACTAAAGCACCATTCACCGGGACAGGTGGATGGGCTACTGATTTATTAGGATTAATACACACTGACGTGTGTGGTCCTTTTAGAACAATGTCAAGAGATGGTGAGAGGTACTTCATAACTTTCATAGATGATTTTAGTAGGTATGGATATGTTTACCTACTAAAACATAAGAATGAAGCATTTGAATCTTTTAAAGAGTTTCAAAATGAAATACAAAATCAGCATGGGAAAAAGATAAAAGCCCTTCGATCAGATCGAGGTGGTGAATATCTAAGCTACGACTTTAAAGAACATCTCAAAGCTTGTGGGATAATTTCTCAACTTACTCCACCCGGAACGCCACAACATAATGGTGTGTCTGAGAGGAGAAACCGGACCTTATTAGATATGGTCCGATCCATGATGAGTCGCACAAACTTGCCTCACTCCTTTTGGAGTTATGCCTTAGAAACGGCAGCTCGCATAGTCAACATGGTACCAACCAAGAAGGTGGATAAGACTCCATATGAGTTATGGAAAGGCAGGAAGCCTAACTTATCATATCTTAGGGTATGGGGTTGTGAGGCTTACGTTAAACGTGAGACCTCAAACAAGTTAGACCCTAGAAGCGAGAAAGTGATCTTTGTTGGATACCCTAAAGAATCAAAGACATATTATTTCTATCACCCCTCCGATAACAAAGTTGTTATTGGTCGACGAGGAACCTTCTTGGAAGAAGATTTCTTGAAAAGGGTAACAAATGGAAATAATGTGGATCTTGAAGAAATTCAAGACCCACAGAATGCAGCACCCGAGGTTGAGACCACTATTCAACAAGACAATGTTGAACTTGAACCAATGATGATTCAAGAACCAATTGTAACACATGATGTCCGCAGATCAGAACGGATTCGTAGAGAACCCGAAAGATATGATGATGTGTATTTAGTGGACCAAGTTGAGCCCATTAACTACAAATCAGCAATATCTAACAAAGAATCTGATAAATGGCTAGAAGCCATGGACGCTGAGATGCAGTCTATGTATGATAACCAAGTCTGGGATTTGGTTGATCTTCCTTCCAATGCTAAGGCAGTTGGAAGTAAATGGCTTTTCAAAATGAAAACCGGCATGGACGGAAATGTGCATACTTATAAGGCACGGCTAGTTGCGAAGGGTTTTACTCAAACTCAAGGAATTGATTATGAAGAAACCTTCTCTCCTGTAGCCATGACCAAATCGATCAGGATATTGATTGCCATTGCAGCATATCACGATTATGAGATATGGCAAATGGATGTCAAAACAGCTTTTCTTAATGGACATCTGAGTGAAGATGTTTATATGGCACAACCAGAAGGTTTTGTCGATCCTAAGCATCCTGATAAAGTATGCAAGCTTAGAAAATCCATCTATGGATTAAAGCAAGCATCAAGAAACTAGAATCTTGTTTTTGATGAGAAAATCAAAGAATATGGATTTATCAAAAACAATGATGAGCCATGTGTTTACATAAAGACTAGTGGGAGCACCGTTGTATTCCTGATCTTATATGTCGATGACATATTACTCATTGGAAACCACATTCCAACCTTGAAGGACGTTAAGTCTTGGTTGGGAAAGTGCTTCGCAATGAAAGATCTAGGAGAAGCCGCTTACATTCTTGGAATTAAGATCTACAGAGATAGATCAAAGCGGCTCATTGGCTTGAGTCAAAGTGCATACATTGACAAGGTACTCAAACGCTTTTCAATGCAAGATGCAAAGAAAGGTTTCTTACCTATGGCACATGGTACTGTTTTGAAGAGATTAGAAAAATGAAAGGGATTCCATATGCTTCTGCAATTGGATCTATTATGTACGCCATGTTATGCACTAGACCTGATGTATCGTATGCTCTAAGCATGACGAGTCGTTATCAACAGAATCCTGGACAGAGTCATTGGATTGCTGTGAAGAACATCCTTAAGTACCTATGGAGGACTAAGGATATGTTCTTGGTGTATGGAGGTGTGGAAGAAGAGCTCACCGTGAGGTGCTACACCGATGCTAGCTTCCAGACTGATCGAGATGATTCACGATCTCAATCAGGATATGTGTTCACTCTCAATGGTGGAGCAATTACTTGGAGAAGTTCCAAGCAAAAGGTAGTTGCGATGTCCACAACGGAGTCTGAATACATTGCTGCTTCAGAGGCAGCAAAAGAGGCGGCTTAGATGAGGAAATTTATCACTGATCTGAAGGTGGTGCCGAGCATCGAGAAACCTATTGAGATTTTTTGTGATAACTCTGGTGCCATAGCACAAATTAAAGAACCAAGAGCTCATCACCAAAACAAACATGTTCGAAGGGCGTACCACTATATCCGGGAGATAGTGGAAGAAGGAGACATTATCGTGAGCAAAGTACATACAGATCAGAACGTAGCAGATCCTTTCACTAAGCCCATGCCTCAATCAAAACATGAGGCTCATGCTAGTTCTATAGGGCTTCGTATGTGTAGTGATTGGATATGATTTGTATTTTATTACTTGGATATTTTGGAACTATATAGCAGTATCATTTTATCTGATCTGACTTGTTGTCTTTTACATTAATGCGTACTGTGTTCCATGTTAGCACGTTTAAAATCCATGAATAACTAGGTTATTCTAAATATCCATAGTCAGTCAAAATTATGGGAGTAACTTTGAACGAAGACTATTGTGGATCTTTTGGTTAATAAAAGGATGTAACCAAGGATCACAGACATTTATGGAAAGGTAAATGTTGGATGTGACCGCTTTCAAGAACACTTCATGGATCGGCGTCTTGAGTGTATTGAAAAAAAATGGTAGTATCTTTGTATCCTTAGACCTGAGATACACATTGGGGCTTGATTGCATGGAACGTTGTTCTTTGACATTACCTAACACTATTCTTTGACCAGGCAGCAATAAGAGTTCTCGTTGGGAACAACGTGAAGTGTAGTGAGAGGCGTGCGTAGTCAATAAGGGATCTGTACCTTTATAAGGTTGATATCTTTGGGCCCCTCGATGATTCAAGCTAATTGAAATGCATGGCCGTGCTCAAACCTTGTTTGAAAGGAATTAGTTGAATCTTGATCGAGTAACATAATGGTTGAACACTATATGAGATTGATGCAAATCCATGTCTCATGTTCAACTAGATATCTATTACAGAGGGATAATTGATAGCGAACCATACATCATTGCTATAAAGCTTGAGGCTTTACTTAAATGGATGTTGAGGATGATATTTAGTCTTATATCATTGGGGGCAGTGAGATGTTGCTAGACGTCCACCACTGTCTGTATTATTGTTTGTAGAATCTTGTGCAAGTGGGAGATTGTTGGACCCTATATGCCCAAGACACCACATACAATAATACTACCAATAATATATGATCCCAATAGGTCACACACCAAGCAAATAATCCAATTAACGTTTAAACTAGGTTTTAACGTTTACCACCCGGTATCGTATTCACACAATTATCATTAAGTAAAATGATGGTTTATGAATCATAACGCATCATATTATATTTTATAAAGTTGTATAAAATATAAATGATGGGTATCTATAAATATTCATTTATTTATATGATTTATTGCAAGTATAAATTGAGATATAATACTAGTCTTGCATCCACTCATGTATATAACATTTAAATATTAGATGTTTAAATGTGTATGAGATAACTAACTCATACGTAAGTAAATATGAGTTAAAGTGGATGTAAATATCTAACTAGAAGTGTAACTAGTCTTGAAACTTGTAGTATTATAAAATTGCAAGAATGACAAAGTCCACTTTTTTTTCTCCTCTACCATCCATTGAAGTGAAGGGAACATGGGTTGCCATGCCTTTTGTCTCTTACACACTTCATGTCCTTATATTTGTTTAATGGTATAATGTACTTGGATGTCCCTTGCACCTTATACATAAAAGGAAGACTTGTTTCACCTTTGGAAGGTGGTGGAAAGAAAAAGAAACGTGAGTGAGGAAGAAAGAAGAACAAGGAGCTTTCTTGAATGACAAACACACAAGAACTTCCATAAACTAACATATTGTTGTGTAGTTTGTGTTTGTTCTTTAGTTGTTTAGATTTCATACTTGCAAAGATACATAAAATCACTACTAAAAGAGAGCTTGTTAGTGAGTGATTTTAATAGTGGTGGTTTGCTAGCACAAGGATTGAAGATTGCTTGGTATGCATACCATTGGTGAAGAACATTCTTGTGTTCTTATCTTCATCAAAGGACAACCACTTCGCTACAAAGGTTATAACTTCTAAACACCCTATGGTTGTTTTATAAGTTTCATTTTCTACATATGGATCTTGGTGGGATTAAAGTTTGAAAAGTTTTCATTATGCACATGTCTCAAACCGCTTTCGTTGTTAAAATGTTTTATTTGACATGTTAAATCCCAACAGTATCTACATAACATAAACTTTTTGAACATGCAACATCATTTTTACACAACATTACTAGATTACACTACCAACATCTTAATAATGAAACCAAACTGATGGCCTTCACAACTTTTGTAGGTCATTTTGAAAACAAAAATTATGATCAAGAACAACTAACTAAACCCCAACACAAAATTCAATTTCGGATTTTGCTTGGCAATATTTCTTTTGCTTGGTAATATTTCTTAAAACAATTGCCTTTAACTAATTAATGTTTTTAATAGAATAAGTATAATTTCAATTGATCTTGAAAATATTAGAGAATTGACTAAGCAATGCCCTACTTTTTAATACATGCTTTAAAATTAGGTTAAAACGAAATTAAAGGTTGCAAAATCACTTGAACCAAAATTTAGGTTAAAAAGAAGAAACGAGAGAGAAGAAAACCCGAGAGGGGGGGGGGTTACCCTGCTATAATGTACGATGTAGGTTTGATGATGTCCATAAGGTGCAATTTTTAGTTGAGGAACCTCACACACACATCACCATGTTCAAGCCGTCCATGATCTATTAAAGTGTAGGTGTTATTTTCGAGGTGATAAACAATAAACACACATTATGTTTGATAACCCAAATGAAGAAGCTAGAAGAAGGTATAAAATAACATAAATATCCTTCACATAAGGGGAATATGGAACCTGTCTAACGATAATGATGTGTAGCGCCAAAACACATAATTGACTTGGACAAATTTGGCACCACAATGACCAAAAATAAAATTAAAATGTTAGTTGGACCAAAACCAAAAAAAACTAAAAAACTGAAATTATCTTTTTTAATTTAAAGTTAGATTTAACACTTCAACTAGAATTTATGAATGACCAAGTTAATAAAATAAAAAAAAAGAAAACTTAAGAGGTAAAATGGATTAACTAAGAATCAAGGGACTAAAACATAAAATTTCTTGACTTAGAATGATTTAAACGAGACGCGGTCTCCACATTTCAAAATTTTCAAAACCACCAAACGTTCCAAACCCAATTCAATCCACACTCAAATCTCTCTCTCTCTCTCTCTCTGAATCATCATCATCATCTTCTTCTTCAGCTGAGAATGCCGCACATCTCTGAGACTCCGAGTGACATCAAGGCTCGATTCGGTTACCAAGAGCATTGTCGTCCGTCGGAATCCACACAACCTCCGGTGAGAAGTACGCCGGATCTTCTCAAGTCAGTGATGAGAGAAACTCCTTTCAATTCATCTGCAGTTTCTACTTTAAGAAATAGAGGCGATTGTTCTACTGTTGCTGTTAATCTTAACGACAGTTTTGAGTTCCGAGAAGATCCTGCCTTCTGGAAAGACCACAATGTTCAGGTACGACTTAATGCTCTAGCGTTCCGGTTTGGGAAATTAGGTCAACGTATGAAGAAAGTAGCTAAACTCTTAGGCGTTAGGAAGTTTAATGTGCTTCTCAAGGTTTTAATCGAAGTTTATTTCAAATATTGTTTGAAATTTAATGCTGACGGAATCGTTTGCTTTTTAGCTTCTCAGAAAGTTTGTTAGATCTAAAAATGCATACGAATATTGACTTTAGGAAATTTGAAGTTATTCAAGGTTTTCAATATTAGCTGTTTTTGATATGTTAACTCAGATGATCGGTTGTATATTTGCTTCTTTAAGTTTTATCTAGTCTCAAAATGCAAATTATTGAGAATTGAAATCTTATAGCTCATAATCCTTGGCATTGTTTTAAAAAGCGGTCGACGTGTGCGCCTCGAGGCGAGGCGCTCAGAATACGTGTTTGAGACGGCGCCTCAGGGGTTTATTATGTACATGCGCCTCATAGGGCTGAGGCGCTAAGCAAGGCTGCGCCTCAGGTGCCCCTCAGGGGGTTTTCCGGCTTGTTTTTGATGTTTTATACTTTTTGTGTCAGTTTCAAACATTCCATGTCTTTTTAATGTGTGTTTTTGATGTTTTTGATAAATCCGATGATGAAAGTAGTCTTTATTTTAATTTTTATAAGATTATTACTTTTTATATTTATTTTTAATTCCGCTTCTGTTCGCCTTGAGACTTACGCCTCATAAGGCGAAGGGAAAACGCCTCGAGGCTCGATTCCGTACTTTTAAACCTTGATCCTTGGTTATTAGTGAAATTTGCATTTGTTGAAATCCAAACCTAGCAATTTTTTGAGTGGACTAAGGTTAGATGACTGGTGGTAAACTAGGGGCAGCTTATGCTTTGACCCAGGAGATTAGCCTAATTGGAACTGGGATGTTGGGTCAGTAGTCCAACTTGTTTTACTGCTGAAGTTTTTGAAACTAACAAGGCCCGAACATGAGTACTAAAAATGGGAAAATGACATGCCCTCCATTGCTAACATATCATTGATTTTTTTATGTGGTGATCTATGGACTATGACAATATGATATTAAATAGCAAGCTGTTCAATTCAGAATAATTAAGATCAATATTAATTAGTCCCCTAAAATGTTCACTTGTGCAGGTTATCATACGAGTACGACCTCTCAGCAATTCTGAGATAGCAGTGCAGGGACCAAGCAGGTGTGTCAAGCAGGGAAGTAGCCAGACAATTACATGGATCGGGCCCCCAGAAGCCCGCTTTACCTTTGACCATGTTGCTGATGAACATGTTAGCCAGGTATATATCACTTCTTCTGAGTAATTATTTGCATGCTTCATTTGTTAACTGGGAAGGTTGCAGGAAATGCTATTCAAAGTTGCTGGAGTACCCATGGTGGAAAACTGCATGGGAGGCTACAACAGTTGCATGTTTGCTTATGGTCAAGTGAGTTTATTCTCATTGTTCAATTGGATTATATTGTGTTCATTCATTGATTTGGATTGCATTGTGTGAGTATACTTTTGAGCAAAATTTTAGGGCGCTGAGCTTGATTATTTGTAACCTTATATTACTGTTTAAGTACAGACTGGTAGTGGAAAGACCCATACAATGCTTGGGGACATTGATGGGGGATCTAGAAGACACAGTGTGAATTCAGGGATGACACCCAGGGTCTTTGAGTACCTGTTTACACGAATTCAAAAGGTAATTAATTTTATATGCATAGAGTAGCTGTTTACACGAATTCAAAAGGTAATTAATTTTATATGCATCTATTATACAATTAACTTATTTAACTGTTTGCATGAGTTTCTTTTGCCTCTCATAACCATATTTGTACATACACTAATGTGCTTTGTGCATCCAACCAACGTGTTACAGGAAAGGGAGGCTCGAAGGGAAGAAAAGATACAGTATACTTGTAAATGCTCATTTTTGGAGATATACAATGAGCAAATACTTGACCTATTAGATCCCTCGTCTACCAATTTACAGGTCAGATATACCTTAGTTTTGTTCTCTACCTTTCAAGTAGATTTAGAATCTATTACTTATATTACTTTCAGGACATAGGACGTTTGAGTTGAAATATATCTGTACTGACATAAAATTCTCCTGTTATTTCTTGCCTATGGATAAATATGGTATGAAGTTCTAGATTTTGTTCTACAAAATGGATTAACTCCTGTTTATCTGCAGATAAGAGAAGACACTAAGAAAGGAGTGTATGTTGATAATCTCAAGGAGATTGAGGTTACTAGTGCTAGAGATGTGATTCAACAACTTATTCAGGTTTGTTCCAAGTTCCAACTTATATCTTGGCTGTTCCATTATGTTCTACATGTTCATGCATAATGTTTCTAATCACAAGTTCAGATATAATTGTTTGTATATATGTATGATCAACATTTGCATCGGTGAAGTCTGAAACAGTCTGTATGTATCTGCATAACATGCATTTGAATGTGGTGCAAATATGTGCATGGATTCTATACATATTTGTATGGCATTCCTTTTTTAAGTTTATAATCTTAAATGCATTTCAGGGTGCAGCAAACAGAAAGGTTGCCTCCACAAACATGAATCGTGCAAGCAGTCGGTCTCATAGTGTGTTTACATGCATAATAGAAAGCAAAGTGAGTGGTTTTCCTGTATTGCTGTGATGATAAATCTGAGACTTTATATTGTTGTCATTGATTAATTTCTAGTGCTAACAAACTTTTTTCTTATAGTGGGTCTCTCAAGGTGTGACACATCATCGTTTTGCTCGTCTTAATCTTGTGGATTTGGCAGGCTCCGAGAGGTAGGTAGAATTGAAATAATTTATATACTTCCAAGATTTTTAAGGTGCCAGACTATATGCTGAAAGACAATGCCATACTGCAGGCAGAAAACTTCTGGCGCTGAAGGAGAACGTCTAAAAGAAGCCACAAATATAAATAAATCACTTTCAACTCTAGGGTATATTATATACATTTTCTATTATGCATATCTTTGAGTTGATAAAAAATGGATTTCTCATTTGCTTTGTTGTATTTTTGACTTCACTATTTCTTCTACTGAATATGCAGACTTGTTATCATGAATCTTGTCAATGTATCAAATGGGAAATCTCTTCATGTTCCATACAGGGATTCAAAGCTCACATTTTTACTTCAGGTTTTCTTTTGCTTCATTAACATATTCATGCAACTCGGCCAATTTCTTTTTTATAATTAGTGCTTTTGGTTACAGAACTCTGATCCAATTTGTAAATATGTGATGAGGAAATGGTATAGGGAATAGCCATGATGACATAATACGAGTTGTATATTTTCATCTTGTTCAATTTTTCTTTATAGGCAAAGTTTCACTGTGGCTTGACATGAAATACTAATAGTATAAGCTGCAAGAATTTCAGGATTCTCTGGGTGGAAATTCAAAAACTACAATAGTTGCAAATATCAGCCCATCTAATTGGTAAGTGCATCTAGAACACTCTCTTGCTTTACATAATGTCAAATCTTGTGTTTATCCATACTAATAAAGCAAAAGAATTTTTTGGCACATGTCTTCTTCTCACACCTTCATTGTCATATGTCATTTTCTCACACCCTCCGTGCACATGTCACTAGCATAAAAATTTAATTATTTAATGATCATATTAAATGATAAAGATATTATTTATATTCTTTTCAAATTATAAAACACCTTTTTATTATAAAAATATATTATTTAAAAAATAAATAAATATGATTTTTTAATACGAAGAATTTTTTTTTTAAAACTAATGATGTTTTAAAAAATGGAATGTTTAAAACACATTTTTTTAAACAAAAGTTTCTTTAAAGATGAAAGTTTAAAAAAGTTATTACTTTATTACTTAAGGTACTTGATTATACGTAATTCAAATAATATCTTTATAATTTTTAAATACTAATTACTAACTATTAATTTAATATTTTAATTCATCTGGTGTTCTATGCAGGTTTCTAAACTAGTATTAATAAGTAGAGTATCAATTGTCAAGTGAGAGTGAACTAACAAATTATTTCACATTGGTCTCCTAATTATTCAAATTCATTATCTGATGATTTTCTTCAACTGCATAGGATTACTAGAAGTTCAAAGTTTTCTAAAAGTTATCATAAAGTGATGATTTCAAAAGTCATTTTAACAAAAGCAAAAGTGCAAAGTGGTGAAAACTGGAAAATGTTATACACATAGATATTGAACGTGACGCATGCACGGCATCATGCTTTTTATGTTAGAGATAAGTTATTGAATACAATCACCCTTAAAATATACCCTGACAATTTGCTGCTGCCCTTGAATATTGTTTTCTTTTTATTAAGTACATATAAGGAGTAACCTGTGTATGATACTGCAGCAATTCATTGGAGACATTGAGCACACTCAAGTTTGCTCAACGTGCAAAATTCATCAAAAATCATGTATGTTCATTCCTTTTCTTTCGTGTCAGACATCTATTTATGTATGAATGTTATCAGAAAAAAAGTCAGTTACTTCAATCTTTGCATAAAAGAGTATGCCTTTCATTAAGTGTCGGTATTCAGCTTCATTAATCATTGTGGACTTATGTAATCATATAACTTCATATACTGACATAGGATAAATGAGTGAGCAGGATGACATGAATGATGAATGTACCTAGATTGTCTATCATAACACAGTCTTCTTTTGTGGTTACACCGTTGAGGTGATATAAATTTATCACTGCAGGCTACCATAAATGAAGATGCTTCTGGAGATGTTCTTGCTATGAGGATGCAGATTCAACAACTTAAGGTCTTATCTGATTTCTTTTGGCATTTTTGCCGACATTTTATTATTTTCTCCATAAATTTGCAGGAAATATAATAACTTGTTTGATGCTACAACATTGATATTGTACCATTATCTTGTGACATTTTAAAAACTTTTTGACGCTACAAAAGTTAATCTAGGGTCATGTACCAAGTTTTCTAATTCATTTGGTAATGACTGAGTATGGATTACTACTCTACAATCAACCTTAGTGTTTTGAATTCATAAATGTCAATTGTAATGTCATTGTTTCTAATTAGAGTTTTTCTCATTGGCAGAACGAAGTATCTCGTTTGCAAAATGTTATTAGTGGAGGAACTGAGCACAATGGAGATGATTCTTTGACTGTGTCTTTTCCTGGATCTCCAGGGTCTTTCAAGTGGGAAGGGATTCACGGATCTTTCAATCCGGTTACTGCTGTTAAACGAATGTCACATGTACTTGTTCATTCTTGTATAATGTAGCAATCTTTTGGCAGTTTTGCTTGCATTATGGCTTGGAAAGTTATTCACTCATAGTTATGGACTTGTCTCTTAAAAACGCTTCTCTTGAACTGCAGAAAAGAGAGTATGAAGTAGCCCTTGTTGGTGCTTTTAGAAGGGCAAAGGATAAAGACATCACCTTGCAGGCACTTACTGCTGAAAGCCAGGCTGCTCTACAATTGGTATGTTACTATTAGAATCTGATTATTGCAGATTTGCCAATTTTGACTTGCTTACTTATGAATAAATTCAATATGGGTTATTTTCATTCAATTTTTGGGAAGAGTAGGCAAAACAAAGGGAAGATGAGATACAGGGTTTAAAAATGAGATTAAGGTTCCGTGAAGCTGCAATAAAAAGGCTGGAGGGTGTTGCATCTGGGAAGATATCTGCTGAGACACACTTATTAAAAGAGAAAGAAGAACATTTAAAGGAGCTTGAAGTCCTACGCTCCCAAGTTGATAGAAATCAAGAAGTCACAAGATTTGCAATGGAAATCTGCGACTGAAAGAAGAGATCAGAAGGCATGTTTGCTTCTTTTTTTTATTCATGTAGATATTTCTTTGAATTCATCTCTGTCATAAATGAATTGATAGTTGTACACTTGCAAAAAATTAATGTTTTGAAATGCAGATTAAAATCATTTTATGAGGAAGGGGAGCAGGAAAGGTTGAATGAACAGATCTTGATACTTGAGAATAAGGTCCGGCTAGCATTTGATCTATGTTAAACTAGTTAAATTAGGTTTATTTCATCTTTTTACATTTTCTTTTTCTGATGCTGTTGCATAATGTACAGTTGCTTGAAGCGCTCGACTGGAAACTTATGCATGAAACACAGCCATCATATGATAAGGTACATACATAAGCTGTAAGAAATTCTGATCATATCATATGTTATGTTCTTTATTGCTAATCCTTGGTTCATCTTTCTGTTTCCTCATTATTGTAATATCATTGTTTTTGCATCTAACGAACCAGAAATCAAGTTTTGACTTTATGATGGACAATCAAAAAGATGGTGACTTTTTTAGTCTCAAGGTAAATCCATTCCTTATGTTAGAGGTGGCAATACCCTTTACTTATAATTGGGTTGCCTTGGGTTATATTTTATCTCTAGTGGGTCAAACGGGTGTATTGAAAGTTGACTAAAATGGAAGGGTGTTGAACTGGTGGAAACCACCATGCTGTATTAAAAAAACTGTAATTGACTTGATATATTTGTGTACGACAAAAATTGCTCGTACCAAATGTTTACCCATGTTGTTGTCATTAACCAGCCTGCCCAACCAACCCTCTTTAATCTTAACGTAAATTTATTCCTCTTGTATAGAGGTGTTGAGTTATATATCTCTTCTGGGTCAAAACTTCTATATTAAAAGTTGGCTACATTAATGCATAAAGCCTCCTAAAGTCATTTGTATTTCATAAAAAATTTATTGATCTGATATATCTATCTATTATAATAAAAAGTAAATTGTATGACATGTGTCAGCATCATAATTCTTCTCACCAAAATTTTCCCGCCTCTTTCTGCTATTAAGTAATCACCTTAATTACTAATAATATTATTTAACATTTTTTTAGATTAAAATAATTTTTTAATTAAGAAAAATATTTTTTTATTAATGTTATTTCTAAATAAACAAATTTTTATAAATAATATTTTTTTCTAAATATCAAACTTTGTTAAAAATACGATATATTATAAAATTAGCGTTTTTAAAAGGAAATTATAAACAAACAAACAAACAAACATGTATAATTTATGGTGGCATGTCTTTATATAGAGAGATAGATAAGATTAAAAAGGAAATTATATAAAAACCAAAAATAATTTAATTTAGGAGTTATGATAATGAAATATTTAAAAAAATAATATTTTTATACAGTTTGTTTTAGAACAAAATGTTATTTTTTTAAAAAAAAATTAAAAACAAAGTTATAAAATATTGATATCACTGTTTTATTACTTATAGTACTTATACGTAATTTCAGTCATATCATATCTTGAAATATCATTTTATTTTTCATAAGTTTTACTATATTAATATTTTATTTATCCAACCCGTGTAATACACGGGTTTTCTAAAACTAGTTGTAATCATATTAGACAAGCCAGTTATTCCTTAACATGTAAATTGTATTTCATTAAAAAATATTATTGAACTGATATATTGTAATCATATTAGACAAGGCAGTTATTCCTTAACATGTAAATTTATGGACAAAATATTTTTGTACCAATTACCTAATGGTACCTATTTTGACGTTAACCAACCCACCCAATCTGCCACTTCATTTATTTGTTTAATGATGTTTAGTGATGTGTTCTTTTATTGTAGGACCCTGTAACTCCTGGCTGCACTGATAAAACACAATTTGAGTTCCCTTTAGTAACCACACCCAATGTTACTCATGTAAGTGATCAGAGAGAGCTACAAACCATGGTTGATGCTATTGCAGCTGCAAGTCAAAGAGAAGCCGAGGCTCATGAAACAGCTATCATTTTATCTAAAGAAAATGACGAATTAAGAGCAAAGCTCAAGATGTTAATTGATGACAACAATAAACTCATTGAACTTTATGATCATGCAATTGCGGACAATCAACAGAACATTAGCCGAGTTGAGGAAAGTCAAAAGAACCATGTTGACCAAACAGAGTTTGCTCAAAAGGAATTTGAGTTGAGAAAACTAAATGAGAAATTAGAGCATCAGTTAGTGGAAATGCATGAAGAAAATGATAAATTACTTGGATTGTACGAAAAGGCAATGCAAGAAAGAAATGAATTAAGCCGAGTTGAAGAAAGTCAAAAGAACCATATTGACCAAACTGAGTTTGCTCAAAAGGAACTTGAACTGAGAAGACTAAATGAGAATTTAGAGCACCAGTTGGTGGAAATGCATGAAGAGAATGATAAGTTACTTGGTTTGTACGAAAAGGCAATGCAAGAAAGAGATGAATTAAAAAGACTTTTTTCATCAGGTGGACCGAATACTCAAGTTAATGAAGGAAATGACATTCAGATAAATGATTTACGTGAAGATAATCTAGTGGAAGTCAATGTGAAAGATGATCGCAGTCGGTGCTCAAGTCAAACAAGTGAATTTCTTGATCCAGATGAACAGATGGTTGAAAATTTGACCTTTTGTGAAGAAAGAGATCAGGTTGACAATGTAAATAATGATCTTCGGGAAAAGTTAGATAAAGTACAGGAAATGCTTTTAAAATCTTGTGAGAGTGTTGGTTTATTTACTTCACTTGAAAGAGAGATTATCGATGTCGATAGGCTGTCAAGAAACATACAGAAGTCAAAGATGATATTTTGGTGAAACAGAAAGATTACAGATCAACAAATCTCCTCTTTTCTGATCTCAAAGAACGAGAAAAGACGTTTGAAAGAAAGATAACAGCATTAAAGCACTCAATGTCAAACTTCTTTAAATCTCTCAGTTACTTTGAACAACGTGAAGCTCATGCCTTGGCCAAATCACATGCTGCATCATCACATCTGAAGTCAAAGAAAAACGAGTTGACCCGAATTTCTACCATCAAGGATGAACTTGAACAAGCATTGTTAAAGATTAAACAATCAGAAGTGGAGTTAAAGAACAATATAGCAGCATTAAAACTAAAGACCGAGGAAGAAACCAAGAAACAAGAAAAGGACAAAGTTCTTCTTGCTATTGATAATGTCAAGTGGCAGTTAGCAGGCAAAGCAACCGACTTACTTAAATCTGAAGAAGAAAAGACTAAGCTGCAGCTTCAAATGAAGCAAGATCAAGAAAAACTCGACATTGTCAAAAAAGAATCTGAAAAAATGATGAGAAAGTTGCAAGATTTTGACCACGAAAAGCAGAAGATCGAATTTGAAATCCAGAAATGCACAAAGTCAATGGAGGAGATTGAAGCCAAGCTTCAAAGTAACAGTCAAGAGAAACAAATAGTGTTGGACATGAAACAAACTGGAATAACTGAATTTGACAATTTGTTTATTGAATTTCAAGAAACTGTGTTTGGAGTAAAGCTAAAAGAAGAAGAGATGATGATTTTGAGTGAAGAAATGGAAAATGGTAAGAAAAGATTGGAGGAAATGGAGTTTGAAAGAAGTATTTGTATGCAGAAAATGAGTGATATGGTTGAAGGAACAAGAGGAGGGTTGTTATTTGGAAAGATAGTTGAAGATCTTGAAAGCATATGCTCATCTTTTACAGAGTTGAAGTGTTAAGTGCCTGAAACGTGAAATTTGGGTTTAATGTTTATTGATTATTGTAACATGTGAATTCTATCTTGGAGTTGCATGTAATGAAATGTTACTTTTAATGTGTAAGGGTGTGTTTATTAAATTTTTTTTATGCTTTGTTTTTTTTTCAAAATTGTTTTTGACTCAATAGCAAGTTTAGAGCATCCATGGCATGTTTTTTTGAGTGTTATTGAGCTTAAGTTGAGGAGAGGGATGCTGTGAGGAATGAGTGGGTGTTTGGGAGTGCTTTTTTTACTTTTTAACTTATTAACTTTTAAAAAGTTAAAAGTCATTTTATAATATTTGATAATGTGATGGTTGTGAGGGAAATAAGTTAGTGGGTGTTTGTGAGTGTTTTTTTTACTTGTTTTTTAACTTATTAACTTTTAAAAAGTTAAAAAGTTATTTTATAATGTTTGGTAATCTGAGGGCTGTGAGAGAAATAAGTTATTTTATAATGTTTGTAATAGAGTTTTGAAAAGGAATCCCAAACACCCCTTAATAAATCATTTTATATTAACTTATTAAAAAAGTCAATAAGTTGTTTTGTGAAGCAATCCCAAACACGCCATGATACTGAGAATAGAGGGAGGATATGTTTTTTAGACAAACGGACTTGTTAGGGGGTGGGT
The DNA here is from genome assembly GCA_024085815.1 of Flaveria linearis. Classification (NCBI taxonomy): domain Eukaryota; kingdom Viridiplantae; phylum Streptophyta; class Magnoliopsida; order Asterales; family Asteraceae; genus Flaveria; species Flaveria linearis. Next base: position 33,287,382 of record CM044006.1, read on the forward strand.
GGTGGGGTGGTGGTGGTGGGGTGGGGTGGGGTGGACATCCAAACAAAAGAGATGCAGTTTTTTTTAGTACGAAAACATTCTTATTGAAGATAATAAAATGGGGTTGCATAATTGTTGCAATCAAATTGAAGATTTAGAAACAAGATGCGAGATAAATCAAATGTGTTATTTGAGACGAGATATAAATAGAATTCACTTGATTTATTGATTTTAGAAGTATAGATCAAAATTGGTATTTTAAAACACCTTTGTTAAGTTGTTTTATAAACATAATCTATTATTCCAGAAAATAACAAGGCCTTCAATTTCGATTTTGTATATATTCTTAAACATACATTGCTTTAATTTTTAAACAACTCTTTAAAATTGGTTTTTCAATTAAGTTACACAAAACTAAGTCGTAAAACACGCTTAAATAATTGATAATGAGTTGGATTTAAATCAAAAAATTTTAATTGTTTCACTTAGGTTATTAAAAAAATTTTATACGTGAAAAACCTCTCAATGTATTCTAATGTTATATAATTCTTTATGTTAAAATTGTCTTAGTCTTAGTGACTTTATTAGTCATTTATTTTGTTTTTACACCTCCAAACTAAACGAGTTGTATGGATAGTCAAAAAGGTTATACAACTTATATTTTTCAAACTTATATGATTCTTTAACTTCTCTCTTATGGCACATATAACGGGTAAACCCTTATATGGGTGGGAAAAAACCCTTAAAAGGTGGAAAAACGCTTCATACTTTATGATTCAATACTATGTAGTGGTGTGTGGACAAGATGAGCATGATGCTCTACCCTATTAAAGTTATATTCAAAACATGTGTTCAATGAGAAAACATTCTTTTTACTATACTTCATATATGTCGCACATGTTTCAAAATAGTAGCTCACAAAAAAGTATTGTCACGATGATGCATTTGTTTATAATATTTTACTAAACATTTCATATGTTTAGATACAAAAACAATAAGAGACTATTCAAGAAAGAAGTGTCACTCATTCAAACAAGATATACATCGAGATATAAGAAAATCTAGAAGGTGTTTTGCAGGATCGTTTGTGTGGTCACTCAACAGAAGGTTTTTCTCTCAAACTCACCGTGAATCAACACTCAGCAAGAGTCTATGAATAGTTGATCACAATATAACAAATAACAAGCAGTAAAAATAAACACAAGATGTAAATTTTCAAGGTGCTTTTATATATTGCCTCTCAACTCAAAGGATTACAAGACTCTTGGACTCAAATCACTTATTTAATGAGTTACAAGGAGAAGATATATATAATACTACCTACAGCCGGATATACTTTGATACCAGCTGGAAACCTCTAACCAAATATCTATACTACAAGACTATAGGTGAGGTATCTTAGACATTTTGCCTAAGAGTTGGTAGTCAGAACATGTCCCTGAACTTACCTTTTATCACCAACTAAAGTTGGTAACATGTACTATCATAAAAAGGTGAACAATAGAATAAAGTATGGTCAACAACATGGCTCTTTAGGAAGATGCCATGCTGTATCAGAGGTCTGCAGCGGACTGTCAGGGACCATACTTTTATCTACTGGACATAGCAATGTCTTTCCTAAGGATAAAAATGCTTCGGAAGAATAACTTCTTCCGAAGCCACTTATACTTCGGAAGACTGCTTCTTCCGAGGCTTGGAGTCTTCTTTGTCTTCGGAAGCAGACTTTGTCTTCAGCTCTTTCTTCAGATTTTGTCTTCGGAAGTCTTCAGACTTTGTCTTTAGTTCTTTCATCAGCTTTACTTCGGAAGCTTTCAGACTTTGTCTTCAGCTCTTTCAGACATTATCTTCGGAAGCTTTCAGACTTTGTCTTCAGTCTTTCATCAGACATTGTTTCGGAAGCTTTCAGACTTGTCTTCAGCTCTTGGCTTCAGCTGTTGTCTCACCTGTTGACTTCAGCTGTTGTCTTCAGCTGTTGTCTTCAGCTTTTGACTTCAGTTATCTTCAGCTGTTGTTCTTCAGACTCTCGAAGATCTCATGCTTGACTTCGGAAGCCCTTGAATGTAGCACCAAATGACTAGAATTGGTTTTGGTTGCACCAGCTTATCATGACCCAACATGTTTATTAGAATCCATCTTAATCCAGAAGTTTATCGTACAACACCACCCCGTGCAAACCCTGAGAACTTTCTAGGGTTTTGAGACGCTTGTTGTCATTGATAGTGTTGATTATACTTTAAATATGATTAATATCATGGGATCCTAGTTAGGTTTTTTTAATCATTTAACATAATAGACATCAAAAAAACTTATTTGTAAGAATTGTGATTTTTAACAAAGATGATGATGTCAAATGATCTCCATTATGATTCTTTTGAGTGTTGAATGATTTGAGAGATTATGCTCCATTGGTGTTCTTGAGGATTCTTATAGATCACTAGTAATGATCATGAGACTTTATGCATTCCTACAACTCTTCTGCTTTAATTGACATCTAAAGAGAAATGATAAAGCCTTTTAACTTACTACATTTACTTCCATCAAGTAAAATTAAGGACTTGTGGTTATCTTATTTTGATAAAGTTTAATCAAATGATAAGTAAAGCTACACTAACGATTTATTTCCAACAGATAGACCTTAGATTTTCGATTTTGTTTGGGTCAGGTTCAGTCGGGTCATATATAGTAAATAGTAAATCTCGTTGATTAGAGTGATGAGAGGAAATTGATTAAGAGCATTTCAACAACTTTGGAGTTTGAGGATGAAGATTTGATTTTTCTTTTGAAAATCTTTTCATATTCCTAAAATTAAAAAGTTAAGCCAAAAATAAAATTTTTATTATTTAAACCTGTATAGGATTACATGAAGCATTCATTATACTCAAGAGCAAATAATCTAATAATCAAACAATATATATATACTAAACATTAATGGTGTTTAAAAAAGATCCGAATCCAAACACTAAATGTAAACCTCGAGTTTTCAAACCTAGATTATCTGAAATTCAAATATCTAAAATTTCTAATATCCATATTTTTCGATTCTGATATAGATAATTGCAGGACCGTTGAAGGGTATGCACTTACAACACATCAACACAAAGAGGAGAATGTATAGCAACACTTAACAATTCAAATGGGAAACTAGTAAAGTCAGTTTTAAGAACTAAGAAACACAAGTGTATATGAGATAGAACAAGAACAACACAAGTAATTGGTTTTCAAGGTTGATATATATTGCTCTCTAGTTCCTTACAAATGTTTTCCAAAGTTCTACTAATAAGATACAAGGACCAGAAGTTGACTGGGTTTGAGAATGATATTCTCTGTTGATATGAATCAACAGGGATCGAATATGAAGATTGAGTCAATGATTGAAAGGCGGAATCAAGCAATCAATGAACATAGAATACTTGATATACTCATAAATGCACTCTTGTATTAATTAGATGAACTGTTACAAAGTAAATGCTAGGGTTTAGCAAGCTACAGTAACAAGACAACTAACATAGGAGAAAACAAAGTATATTTTGATTGTCTATTCTAGTAAATGCAAAAGTCTCAAAAGTCATTTTTACATACGAGGTTTCTATTCTATTTATAGGCTGACTTACAGCTTGTACAAAAAGACTAAACTACCCTTACAATATTACAGAATAGTCCAAGTCTAAGTCTTCATCCGCATTTGTCTTTTGTCATCCGCATTGACTAATGCGGATGAGTAAATCTTCATCAGCATTGATCTTCTATCAGCCGCATTAGTGTTTGGTCATCAGCATTAATCAATGCGGATGAGCAAACACTTGGCACATTTGTTGCTGGTCATCCGCATTAGTTAATGCGGATGAACAAATGCCTTGTCCGTATTTCATCGGCTGTCCGTATTAGTTAATGTGGATGAACAAATACTTGTCAGCATTTGTTCTTGGTCATCCGCATTGACAAATGCGGATAGCCGACACTTGTACTTTTTTCTTCTTATACAGAAACTTCTTTATCCGCATTTCTTCTTGGACTTGGGGAGATTTCCAGCTGAACAACCATCCACCTTTTGAATTGGCATGTATGATCCTTTCAAGGTCCAACAATACTCCCCTAAGGATTATACAGCCTATGTACTTCAAGGGTTTGAGGGTGGATGAGGTTGTGAAGATTCTGCTGGGTCTTGTGCAGTAGGAGGAGATGACATAGGAGCAGGGTCTGTTTATGAGGGATCCACAATAGACTTGATCATGTTTGAGAAGTGTTTGGCTTCATTCAATCTTTCTCTGCTCAACACATGAATCTTCATCTGGCTCATATTGTGAATGGCCTCAACTGGCATCTTCCTTAGTGAAATGGGCTCCCAGATTGATACAGTAGATAAACCATCTCTATGAATTAGTAGAGACCCATCCACATCAACCTCAAGCTTTACAATATTCCCAAACTGCAAAGGAGTCTTCTTCTTCCTCCTTTGCTCTCTCTTCTTCTTTATTCTGTCATAGGCCATCTTCAGGAGTTTAATGCACTTCAAGAAGAAACAATATCAGCTTCACCTAACTTGTTGCTGATCTCCCGGAAATGCCTTATGTAGATGTAGTGGATATAGGATTCATCTAATCTACTCTCACCTCATATCCACTGAACAATCTGATCTCTGCTCCTTCCTTTCCTCCCCACTTCCTTTCAATCACCAACTCATTTGATTTCTCATCATAATACACATTAGAGATTGGCACAGAAGTGTGAGTACCAGCAACCATCTTTCTCTTTAATGATTCAGTGGGTTTTACCCTAAGTTCAGGGAATACACTTCTTCTGCTGGTTTCCTTTGCTTCTTATCAAGGGGATTGACAAATGATCTATCTTTTTTCATGCAGATAGCCTTCAAGGATTTGAAGTTGTCAGTTTTTTGAACATCCTCAGAATGTCCTCAAACTCATATCCCCTAAACATAGCCTTGTGATTAATCAGTCTTAGATTGGCTAGTTCCTTCAGATCATGGATCTTTAGAGAATTCACCAGAGCAGAGTACTCTGTAAAGAATTGGACTAATCCAGATATTCTCTTCACCATGAACATGTTCCAATCACTGTCATACTTCCAAGCAATGATTTTCTGATCTGTCTTGCCTTTGGGGAGTAGACACACCGTTGATTATCTCAGCAGTGGTGAGTCCTTCATGTAATTGTTGTTGTGAAGGTTCAGCAAACCACTCTGGATATTTTGAAGAATGGGTGCTAGGGAATCATGATCTCCCTGAGTGAGGCTCATATCTTGAGCAGAAACTCTTATCTTGTTGTTGTCTGATGATCTCTTCCTCCAATTCTTCAACCTTTCTTTCTTTTCATTAATCATCCTAAGGATTGCAGCCCTTAGGGAATTGGTCTTCATGTTCCAAAGTTTTCTTTTGGTGAATCCTTAAGCAGACAGATATTCCTTCATCTCCTTATCTGTCATGCTGTAGGGATCGGGATACATAGTTGATGAGGTAGTAATTGGCTTTTGTGTGCTTGACCTCAGAAGCTTGAGATTGAGTTTTCTCTACTCAGTTTTAACAGTTGATAGCAGTTGTGAAGTCTTCTGCTACCATCCCTTCATAAGTCATCCCAAATACCTCATCTGGATCATATCCATGGTCAATCAGTGAATATAGCTTTTATCATGAGATCATCAGACTTGTCCTTTTCAACCATCTCATAGACAGAAGGTTCTTCTTTCATAGGGATTTTACTGATCACTGGTTCATCAACCATGTATCCACCTGGAATTTCTCCTTCTTCTAGATCAATTACCTCAGCCTTCTTTTTCAGTAAGGCTTCGGCTTGTTCATGTTCTTCCAAGAATCCAGCAATGGCTGCTAGGCTTCTGGGATCATCTTGCTGCTTTTTCAAGGCTGGATCTTCTTCTACCATTGGCCTTTTCTCCTTAGCCTTTTCAGTCAGATATCTCCTTCTTCTGGAATATGTTTGCATTCTTGGTCCAGAAGAGGGTTCAGCCATTTCAGCTTCTTTTGGTGGTTCTTCAGATGGTTCCTTTTCAGGAACATGTACTGCTGCGGCTGCTGATTCTTCTTCTTGTAATTGCTGTTCACAGAGCTTTCTGATCAGTTCTTTTTGCTTATCAGTAAGTGAAACAACAGTAACCAGTTGCATACTTAATTCCTTTTCAATTGGCACTGGAGATTGGAGGTATGACAACTAAAGGATCAGTATCTGTCCTTTGGTTCATTATGAAGTCCCAGAATTCATCATCAATGACATATTCTTCAGTAGAGAACATGTCTAAGGCTTTTATCATGTCACTGAACTCTGTCTCTTCAGTGTGGACTTCTTCTGGCTGACTTGTGTATACAATCATCTCCATGCTAGATGATTCATGCTTTGATCCACTAGGTTCTCCCTCTTTTTCAACCTCAGTGAATCTCATATTTTTGGCTGGAGGGGAGTCATCACCACTGTCTCCAGATGACTCTTTGTCACTATCATCTTTGTCATCCCCTCTCTTTCTCTTTTCTTCTCTCTTATCACCTTCATCTTCTTTGTCTTTCTCAGCCTCTGCTTTAGTTTGACAAGCATTTCCGCTCAGAGACTCTCTTATTAAGAACTTCCACTGCCTTCCAAGGTCACAGATAATACTGGACTGTTCTTTAATAACCTCTTCTTGATTTTCCATGATATTGTTTGGATGTTCAAGGTGTCCACATGACCACTAATCTCATCTCTTGAGTGTTGAAGAGCATCTTTCAATATCTCAATCTCTTTATCCTTCTCCTTCTTTTCACTCTCATGTTTTTCTTCACATCCTTTAGTTCTTTCTCCTTCTCATCCAATTCCAACAGTCTGTCTTGCAAGATACCTGGTCTACTGCTTTGCATCTTTTCCATCTTGGCAATTTTCTGAAGCAAGTCAGAAATCATCTCATCCTTCTCGTCAGGCTTGTTAACTCCAGATTCAGCATAACTTTCTGAAGGAGCAGCCTCTGATATAACTTGCCTTACAGGTATCCTGGTGGGATGATCCTCCTCATCTGATGATGATTTGGATTCCTCAGAAGAGCTGGCAGAGTCATCAAACTCTTGAGGTTTAGCTGAAGATGGTGATGGGATAGGTGTATGGTGAATGGAAGATTGGATAGGGTGATGGATTGGAGAGTGTATAGGAGAGATGTGGGGTGAGATGATAGGTTGTTGTTGTGAAGATGGAATTTATGATCTAGGTGGTGATGGCATTGGTGATTGTATAACTGGAGAGGCTATATCAGCTTCTTGTACAAAAGGATCAGTGTGAAGATCACCACCTACATCACCTTATGGTGACACTGACCTTTGTCTCTCCTCAGTCATAGCCACATGCTCCTCAACATGTTGTTGACTTAGAGCAGCTTGTGCTTCTTCATGAATAGGCTTATCAGCAGGAGCCTCTTGATCTTGTTCTTCTTCTTGGTTGATCTGTTGCTGTATCCAGGGCAATAATAGGAAGAAGGTACCACTGTAATAGTTCCTCGGATCTCTCTTTGTAATGTATTTGTAGGACTTGGCATTATAGTGAGGATGTCCATCACTGGTCCTACTGGGCAAGATCTAGAAAAGCTTCATTGATGAAGCACTAGATAAACCTTGGGTACATCAAAGAACATATGTCTTCTACCTTTTTGTACATTAGTTATCAATCCATTAAATATGTAGGCATACATGTTGAATGGATGATTGGTACATAAAGCACAAATAGCAGAGGAGGTTGTCACTGGATATCATTCCATCCAGTCTTCCTCTTAGATAAGCAATGTTGATACATGTGTATCAGAAATCTCCATTGCAGATCTACCAACCCTTTAACAATCTGCTTCCTTCATATCCACCCTCATAGCCAATGTTGGCAAATAAGGTCATGATCTCATCATCTTCAAGTTCTAGAGGGGAGTCTGCACATCTCCAAACTGCAGACACTGTCTCACAGTTTGCTCAGTAATGGCTAGAGTATGATCATTAGTGATTCTTCCAGTCAGGGTTCTCACACCATTAACTTAAACTACTTCAGCTGTTCCCCAAAATGACCTAATGAAGGTCTTATAGATGATGGGTCTGACTGTCATAGCATAGGCAACTCTTGTGGTTAGAAGGAATCTGATCATGTCTCTTAATCCTTCTGCCTCAGGAAAATCAGGGTCAAGAAAACCACTGACATTATGGAGCTTACTCCATGTGAGGTTTGCCATTGTACCCTGCATTCAAGGCATATGAATTAGACTGATGCATAACATACATGAAGTTGTTTCATCATGGTTTGACTTTTATTGGTCAAAATTGAAGGTTCATATGAACAGCTTCAGTTTGATTTTGACCAATCTGATTTTGATGCATGTTTCATTTTGATGAGTTTTATCATGTTTGTGTTTATAATCAATTCTCAATTATAACTCATCATAAACATTGAATTTGTCTTTTTAAATTTTTGCATTTTTTGGTTCGACATACCCTGTTCATGTGAAGAACAGGAACTTATGAAAATCCTGAATTTGTTGGTTTTCTCATGAATAATCAGTGTATCTCAGTCGAAATTTGCAATGGTTTATGACATTTTAGTTGATTTTACATGTTTGTTTTCTTGACCTAGACTACTCAGTTCAATTTTGTGCAACCGTTTCGACAGTTAGGGTTGCAAACAGTTCAAAAATTTCACCTTTCTTTGATAATACTGGTGTTGTGAATCCAAGGAGGATAGATTTGGTGAATCTTAGAATTTAGGTTCGGTGATGAAGATGATGCTGAATGTGAAGATGATGAACAGTAACTGGTGGCGCTCGTCGCACTTTAAGTCTCTCAATTTTTGAAAAGTATTAAATGACCCTTTGATTTTGGTTTTGATTTTGGTTTTATATAGTCATTTAATATGGTTCTCAAAATTGATAAGTTTTAAAACAAATGCGCACAAGTTTTAAAGTTACTGTAGCAAGTGCGGTTGAGAAAATGTTCATCAGTATTTGTGTACTGTAGCAATGCGGAAGAACAAACACTTGTTAGCATTTGTTCACTGTAGCAAATGCGGAAGACAAATACTTGTCAGTATTTGTTCACTGTAGCAAATGCGGAAGAACAAATCATTAACTTTTCACTTTCATCAAATGCGGTAGAGTAAAATCTGTCCGTAATTCTTCAACTTGTGCTAAATGACAGATGAGTGTGAGCACATATCATATTTTATTATGATACAAGTTTACACCCAAGTTTTTATTTCATCTTTTCAAAAGAAATGCGGTTGAGGAAAACAAATACGGATGAACATAAATTTGTCCGTATTAGTTTTGCATACTTAAAACTTGGTGGTGAGACTAATGCGGTAGAGTGCTTTTGTCCGTATTAGTTTTTCACTTGTGTTCAGTTCACACAAACCATTACCCGCATTGGTTGAATGCTTGGGTTACCTTTCCACCCGCATTAACCAATACTCCTACCCACATTAAGTTTTGAACTTAATGTTTTTGCTTTGGTTGTTTTGGATGAATTTTCTATGATGCTTTATGAAGCAATGTCTTTGCCTTTATGAAGATGTGTCTATTGCTTGATTCTTATGAAGTTTTGACTGATTTTTGGGATATCAATTCTTGCTTGGATTGACTTGTTCATCAGTGTGAACCAAGTTTCCCATTGTTGACTGATCTTGGACTTTTGTGCATCAAGATGTCTGCAAGAACTGAGATACTATGTATAACTTCTGCAATAACACAGACAGATTTTCTGATTTAGCAAATTGTTTTTGGTTTTTTCTAATTTAAGAAAGGAAACACCTGTACAAAATGATAATTACTCCCCCTAAAGTTTATATCCATAATAGATAGAAACTTTTAAGAATTGAAAATTTTTGAAGAGAAAATCTTTTTGTGATTTTTGCTTTCTTCACTGTACAAGAAGTTGAGTTATACCTTTCTTTAGGATCATATCAATCTTACCTTTCGCAAGTGCAAGCAATTGTTAGTAAAACAGACATGGTCATGAACATATTGATTGCCGGTATGTTTGTCCTCTTAAACTCATACTTGTTAATATTCTGATGTAAATGATCTTATCATGTTTTTGAGTTGATTGGGTATTCAACATGTACCTCACACTCAAAAGCATGGCAAGGTCAACCATCTGCATGCAATGTATGGTAAACTTTTACATCTTACTTGACCAGGTGTACTTAGGGTATGAAATCTCATTTGCTTGATCCCTCGTTGGGATTCTTTTGTTTGATCCTTTTATGAGTTTGATCCACATTGGGATTCTTTTAACTTCACTTTGGAAGTGATCTCTAAGGATTCTTTTGTTTCATTTACTTGAAATGTTTTTGATCTTTTGATTCATCCAATTGGATGTGTTCCACATTGGGAATCTTGAAGATCATAACATCAGCACTATGTGCTTGTTTCTCCAGGTCTTTGCTTAGCAAAACAAAGGAGGAACTGATGTGAGTAAAAGAGATTCATAAGTCATCATTACCTGGGTGTTTAGGTTGCTACACACACACATTTGGATAAGCCAAAACTTACACATACTATGAGATGACAACATCACAGTTGAATATAAGCTTTAGTTTATCACTGCATGTGGTTTCTTTTCCAAGTTGAGCCTACCAACATTCAGATAGTCATGTCAGTCATTTGAGTTTTATAAATAAGTATAGTGAATGATATAATGACTGTAATATATCATTTTCCAAGGATAAACTGTTATACTTCTTCTTTTGACTTCTTTTTTGTAATTTTTGAACTATTTGAATGTTTGTTGATTTTCATTTTACTCAAGATTACTCATGCCAATTGATTGAACTAAGAATTCAAATCTGGTTGGATCAAATGCTTAGTGAATAATCAGCTAATTGATTATTAGTGTGAATTTGCATCAATTTGATTAATCCTTTTTCAGCACAATCTCTCAAAAAGTGATATCTAATTTTAATATGTTTTTGTTTTTGAGTGTTGAACTGGATTATTTGTTATGAACATAGCTGCTGTGTTGTCAATGTAAATTGGAGTGTGCAGAAAGTTAAAACCATAATCAAGCATCTGGTTTTGAATCCAAAGAACTTGAGAACAGCATGCAGATGCTACTATATACTCAGCTTCTGCTATTGAGACAGAAACATTGTTTTGCTTTTTGCACTGCCAGGATACCAGTCTGGGACAAAGAAATTGACAACCGCCAAAGTGGATTTTCTGTTGAAGTTACATCCCCCATAAATCACTGTCAGTGTATGCATAGAGATTGAAATCTCCTTCCTTGGATACCATAGTCCAAGAGCAGGCTTGCCCTTAAGATATCTGAATATCCACTTGACTGCATTGACATGAGATTCCTTGGGATCTGCTTGATATCTGGCATACACACAAACACCAAACATAATGTCAGGCCTACTAGCTATTAGATACATTAGTGAACCTATCATGGAACAATAGTGTGTCTGATCCACTGATTTGCCTTCAAGATCAGGTCCAATCTTCACTTTAGTATCCACAGGAGTTCTGATGGACTGACAGTCAGCAAACTTAAATTTCTTCAGCATTGTTTCCACATATTTTGATTGGTTGATGAAGATTTCGTCTGCTGTCTGTTGGACTTGTACTCCCAGAAAGAAAGTGAGTTCTCCCATAGCACTCATTTGGAATTTTGAATGCATGAGATCTTCAAAGTCTTTACATAGAGTCTTGTTTGTTGAGCCAAAAATGATATCATCCACATATATCTGTACAAGCAACATGTCCTTTCCTTTTCTTTTTCTGAAGAGGGTCTGATCAATCTTTCCTCTCTCATAACCATTATCAACAAGGAACGATGAAAGAGTCTCGTACCACTTCCTTGGAGCTTGATGAAGACCATACAAGGCTTTGTCTAGCTTGTACACCTTGTGGGGAAAATCTGGGTCTTCAAATCCAGGAGGTTGACTCACGTAGACCTCTTCAGCAATCTTTCCATACAGAAAGGCACATTTCACATCCATGTGATAAACAGTGAATTTCATGGATGCTGAGTATGAAAGAAAGATTCTTTGGCTTCTAGTCTGGCCACAGGGGCAAATACTTCATCATAATCAATTCCTTCTTCTTGTGTGTATCCCTGAGCTACTAGTCTTGCTTTGTTTCTAATGATGATTCCCCTGTCATCAGTTTTGTTTCTGTATAGCCACATGGTACCGATAGGGTATTGTCCTTAGGGAAGATCTACCAGCTGCCAAACTTCTTGTTTCTTGAATTGCAACAACTCTTCCTGCATTGCTTCAATCCAACTGTTGTCTTGAAGAGCCTCTTTGATATTTTTGGGTACTGTTTGACACAGAAAGCATGAGAACAAGCAGATGTTTGCAATGCTTGACTTGCTCCTTGTTACCCATTCATTTAGTTCACCAATGATGTTGTCAACTGGATGATTTTTGTGTATTCTAGTGGTTGGAATTGAGTCACCAGCAATGGTTACATCAAGATTGGAGACATTCAGTTCATCTTGGTGCGAGGCAACTTCTTCTTGTACTGTTGGGGAGCTATGAAAGTAATCAAAATTTGTTCCAGTTCCTGCTTCAGTGTCAGCAGGGATTTGATTACTCCCATCATTTGAAGTTCTTTCAGTGTCAACTGGAGGGATGACATGAGTTTGAGTTCTAACTTCTTCTTGGTTTCTGGCTTCAATAGATGGCATCTCTGATGGAGAGGGTATTGTACTGGGACCATCCTCAATTAAGCACTTTGATGTTGAACAGTATGTATGACAGGATCAGCTTGTAGTGGAACCTCTTCATCAAGTTGCTCAGTAGATGTTGGAGGAATCATTGGAAAGTCACTCCTTCTTTCTACTAACGATGAAGGTACAGCTGATTATAGGTTTCCATAAACTGTTGGACCCATATGAATGACCCTACAAGCACAGAAAGAACTAATTAGAATGTGAAACCCAAGCCATGATGGTCTTGGGATTACCGTTTCTATCCATTATAGTAACCTTTGGTATTTTCCTCTAAACTGGGGCTATGGTGATGAGGTCATGCTTGATTTGTTTCTGAAACTTGAATGGTTTATTATATCAACTGAAGAGTCAGATGAGTATTCAAACCTTTTATCCCTGTTTCTTTTCATAAATTGGATTCGTTTTTTGTTACCAAACTTGGTTTTAGAATTATAAAAATCATTAGTTTGTTTGACTACTTGATTTTTATATCTTTGGATTCTGTTTGAAGTTTTCAGATTTTTCACATCATCATCAGACTTAGAAACTCTGTGATGAGGACGACCATTGATCTTATGTTTCTCAGACATGATTGGAGAGATAGGCTTGTTCTGAGGTACTCTCAATCCCTTTTGTTTAAAGAACAATCAGATGTATTGTGATTTGTCATGTTGCAGACAGAATAGTATTTGTTGAAATAACAGTTCTTGGTGGAGTGATTGTTATATCACAGATTGAACATTGATTGTAAAAGCATTTATCTGTTTCTGTGATTAGACCTCTCACACATCACAGTACATGTGTTTTGTTTCTAGCTACTGATCCTGGTGTTGAGGATTTTGTAGCTTTGACAGATTTGGAATTAGATTCATTTCTTGGTTTTGATGAGACAGCCTGATCACCATTGTTGGTAGTTTTTTCACAACACTACTGACTTTGCTTTTTCTGAGGCTGCTCATGCTTTCTTGATCTTTGCCTAATCTCCTTTTCAAATTGGTTCACATGCTCTTTGTTGAGAATATCAAAGCCAACCCCTGCTTTGATTTTGAAGTTTGAGGGTTAGAGTTAGTTTTTAGCTTTTGTGACCCGAAAAACTTTTCTTTTGATGGATGGTGAATCATTGTCTGATTTGCTTGAATTTTTTGGAGAGTTATCTCACTATCAGATCTGCTTTCAGTAGGTTGATTCACCCTATCAGCTTTTATTTTCTTTTCCTTTGAATTTTGCGGAATGAATTTCACAAAAGGAACAATAGTCCTTGATTGGGCTGGTTGTTTTGATCACACTCACTGTCTTGTCTGAACACTCCTTGATTTTAATTGGGTGACCTAACTTGATTTTGTCCTCATTCGTTTCAATGTAAACACTAGGTTTATTTTGAGGATTGATGACTTGTTTTACTATGTTTTTAGGTTCAATAGTGTTAGGTTCATTTTCCTGTTTGAGTGTGACAGAATCAGGCATGATAGTGTAGTTGTCATTGTAGGTGGTGGACACGAGTTGTATTACCAGACATGTCTTTGGGATCCTTTTGAGAATCAAGCATCTCTTGCAGCTTTACTGATGATTGTTGAAACTTTTCTAGTTTCAGTTCAGTAAGATTTTGTTCAGTTTTAGATTGAGCTAATTTTTCAGTCAGTTGCTCATCTCAGCTGTAAGAGTGTACTTTTCACCATGCAATTTCTCAATGTCAGAGATGAGAGATTTAATTTTGATTTCAATGCTTTTTATTTCTCTCTTGAGTATCTCTGACTTGACCTTTTCTTCTTTAATTTTATCAGCCAGTTTATGATTATGCTCTCTTAACCTTACAGTTCATTAATGCATTTTCACTACAAAGGTTAGATTTACCTCATAGGCATGGGAGAAGGTCCATCATTGATGTGAGCCTGAGTCATGATTTTGAAATTGAGGCTTTACTTCCTCAGCATACTGCTCCAGTCACACACTCCATCCTGCCTGATAACAAGAGCATTAGCTGATGACTGATTGCTTCCATAAGCTTGATTGGTCAGTTAAGTTTGAGTCTGATGTGATTGTTGATGATGATGAAGCTGTTGTTGATGACTGTTGGAGTGAAAGCTTGAAGATGGTTGTGATGATGACTGGCTCTGAGAAGGCCTTTGAGCATTGTAGTTTCTTCTGGGAGCATTGCATTCTCTAGAGAAGTGGCCAATCATACCACAATTGAAGCATTTCACTTTTGATTTGTCATATCCAAGCTTGGTGTTTTCATTAAGGTGAAGTTTTTCCCTTTTCTTAAAAACGTCTTTGCTCTCATAGCAATCATGGCCATTTGCCATTGCAAGTCCATTTCCTCCACATCATCTGGATCCATTTCTTCCAGATCTTCTTGGATCAGATGTGCAGATGTGAGTCTTCCACCCAAATAGGCTTCAAAGCTAGTAACAAATGCATTGTAAGTTGCCTTTTGTTCTTCAGATTTTGGATCGTCAGGAGTAGGAGTTGCAGAGAATCCTGATGCTTGGCTTGTTGAAGTTGATGGGGGAAGATGTTGATGGTCTGTTGGATGGTGGGGCTGTAGTGAATCCAGTTGATTTAGCTTGATCCCTTGAGGAGATGAAATCATCCTCCTTATTAATGAAGGCATTTTCCACAGAGTGAGTATCTATGGGGAACTTGTATGCTTCAATTACTCTGGGTCCTCCCAGATTTCTACTTCTTTCATCTAGTTCTAAAGCTTCTATCTTTGCTATCATGATGTCCAGGGTGGTGCTCTCCAAATCAAGAGTATTCTTCAGCATAGTTACATTTTGTTTCCATTTTCAGGAAGACTATGTAACATCCTCTTGTTTAACTCCTTTGACTTGTAAGTAACACCCATGATCTCTAAATCATTCACCACTACACAAATCTATGCAACTGTTTAGTGATGGACTCCCCTTTGGAGTGATGAAATGTCTCATATTGATTTGCAAGCTTGTCTTTGTTAATTTCAGCCACTTCACTGCTTCCTTCAACATAATTTGCAGTGCATCCCATACAGCTTTGCAGTGCCATACTTTTCCAATCTTTTAAGCACATCCATTTAAGTGCTTGAGTGAGTATGGAGTAAGATTTGAGGTCAATCTTAATCTTCTTGTAATCATCATCATAAAGAGTAAGATCTTCAATAGGAATTCTTGAAGTCTTATACAGTGCAGCTTGATCTGCAGATAATATAACTGGAATGTGTGGGCCTTTGCATATTGAGATCCAATAATCAGGATCAACACCTGTAATATAGTTCATGAATCTGATTTTCCATTGTTTAAATTCAGATTTATGTTTGAGCATGGGTGGTTTTGAGGCATGCCCAAGTTCAGAATAATTATGTGAATCCATAGTTAACTGTTAGTTTTAAATGTTTAGATTTGGATTTAAGTGATTTTTATGGTTAATTAGTCCAAATAGTCCAACAAGTCCGAACTTAGTCCTGTAACAACGGATCTGCTGAGAATATGTAAATTTCAGCAAGAATATTCTGAATATTTGACTTTTGATTTTCTATTTTTAATGACCGTGCAACCTGAACTGTTTGTTCGAAGAGGAGACCTTCGGGTGAACAGTAGCAGTGGAGTATATCAGTGAGTATTAAGTTGGAATACTGAGAAGAGATGTTCGAAACTCTAAACAGCAACTCAATCAACAGATCATCGGGTTAAACCTAGATTTGAGCAGATCTGAGTAATAACCGAGAGCCAAAGATCTGATACCAATTGACTGGGTTTAAGAATGATATTCTCTGTTGATATGAATCAACAAGGATCGAATATGAAGATTGAGTCAATGCTTGAAAGACGGAATCAAGCAATCAACGAACATAGAATACTTGATATACTCATAAATGCACTCTTGTATTAATTAGATGAACTGTTACAAAGTAAATGCTAGGGTTTAGCAAACTACAGTAACAAGACAACTAACATGGGAGAAAACAAAGTATATTTTGATTATCTATTCTAGTAAATGCAAAAGTCTCAAAAGTCATTTTTACATACGAGGTTTCTATCTATTTATAGGTTGACTTACAGCTTGTACAAAAAGACTAAACTACCCTTACAATATTACAGAATAGTCCAAGTCTAAGTCTTCATCCGCATTTTTCTTTTGTCATCCGCATTGACTAATGCGGATGAGTAAATCTTCATCAGCATTGATCTTCTATCAGCCGCATTAGTGTTTGGTCATCAGCATTAATCAATGCAGATGAGCAAAACTTGGCGCATTTGTTGCTGGTCATCCGCATTAGTTAATTCTGATGAACAAATGCCTTGTCCGCATTTCATCGGTGTCCGCATTAGTTAATGCGGATGAACAAATACTTGTCAGCATTTGTTCTTGGTCATCCGCATTGACAAATGCGGATAGCCGACACTTGTACTTTTTTCTTCTTGCAGAAACTTCTTTATCCGTATTTCTTCTGGACTTGGGGAGATTTCTAGCAGAACAACCATCCACCTCTTGAATTGGCATGTATGATCCTTTCAGGGTCCAACAGAAATACTTATACTACAACCTACAGCAGACCATACTTTGAAGGCCAGCTGGATACATGATCTAGACAACAAAATCAATGTAGAGTCAAAAGGCAGATTGCCTTTTGACTAGTGACTATAACATGCCATAGCTCACATCCTAATATATTACAAAAAGGATAAAGTACATAAATTTGAAAGTTACAGACTCAAGACCTCAATGTACAGTTACCAAAAGCATGCACCTTTCACCAACTATAGTAAAGTTGGTGTCTTATCAGAGTTGCAGCGAAAAGGGGTTCAGTTTTATGTAAAAGTACATCAGATAAAGCATGTGATCAAAAAGTCTTCGGAAAAATTCTGTCTTCAATAGTTGGCTTCTGAAGACTTTGTCATTGAAGCTTCGGAAGACTTCATCTTTGGCTTCGGAAGATACTGGTCTTGGCTTCGAAAGATTTCACACTTAGAGTAATTTCTAAGGCAGTGTGTGAAACTTCTGAAGCATTTCACTTCAGTACACTTGTGCATGCACGCGGGAGACGCTTTGAGTGTTTGGGTTGCATCAACCTTACAAATAATCCTTACAATAATTATTTACGAAAATTCAAATATTTTGAAATCTGAAATATTTTATTTAATTACTTCTAAACTATTATTAATAGTAATTTTATGCAATATATTTCAAGCCGAAGCCCTAAATTCCTAATTGTTTATATCTATTTATTTACTATGGTTAGGTTCAAATGAGAACCCAACTTTATTGTAAGAACTCTTTAAATATCTTTATATGATCAAATTTTCAATGGACAAGATCTTTTTAGTTTTTTCTTTTGTTTATTTTAATAGAAAAAGATATAAAGGTCATTTAAACCACTCCACTAAAATTCAAATTCACTAGAGTCTTGACATATGTCACTACCCTATTCTCCCTATTTTTCTTTCTTTTTGTTTAAAATTTTACCCTATTTATTTTTAAAACATTTATAATTTTTTATAAATTGTTATTTTTTATAAGAATTAGATCATTAAACTCGTCTTATTTTCTCTTTAATTCTAATATAGTCCCATAAAAATTTAAAATTATTTTACAAACATACATACATACTGTGAATTACATCATATTATAATTACTTACAATACATTACATCAAAATACACATATACAAACCAACAAAAACAAAACCAAATAAAATGATTTTAGATCTATTTTTAAATGCAAATCAGAACTTTAATAAATCTTGACCGGATGCGTCATCGTTACCATTTCCCTTCGTGCAATAAACATAGTGCATAAACCTTAAAAAATATCTAAATTTTAGGATTATAATGTTGAAACAGAGTGTAGTAACAATAAAAAAACTTAAAACTAAATATGAAACACACTTAAATTTATAAACATTAGAAACACAATAGATTGTAATAAATTAACTTAACAAAAACACTTAGTTACAATGAATTATATCATGTTTATTTGAATGTAAATCATAATACTCACAGTGAATTATATCATATTTGTGATTACTTAGTAAATTACAATAGATTTATAATTATTTACAGTTTATTACATCATATTTATAATTACTTACAGTAAATTACATATATTACATTACACCATGTAACTACACCATTATAACGAAATTTCAACACTATAACGAAACCAAAATAACAAAACTACACCACTATAATGAAATTAAACTAATGTAAACCAATCTATAAAATAATGTAAAATAATGTAAACCAAGAAAAACAACATTTTCTTGTTTAGGGATAATTGAAACTTGAAAATAGCCTTTTTAAATATGCGTCACTAATAGATCTTGTAACCTGGAAAACAAAAACTGTTATATTAGTACAAGAACATACAAATAAATGATTTTCCGATAATATTGGTATACATTTCTTAATCTTCATATGCAAATTCTGAACATAAACAAACAAAGAATCTAAAAAGTCCATAAACATAATATAATACAAGAAGATATAAATAAATGATGTTCGTTTGGCTCACATATTGAACCTAACATACAACCTGAGATGGTTGATGAATCCGGATCTAAAACATAGTGTGAACCCATATCTGAACCCAGATCTAAATGTCCGTGTGGTGGCAGTGGCAAAGCGATGACGCTTGTGTTTATGTTGTCGGCGAAAGTGCGATGTCAGCTGGTGGTGGTGGTGCCGGCGAGGTGAGTCGGTGTGGTGGTGGTGTCGGCGAGGTGAGTCGTTTGGTGGTGGTGTTGTCGAAGTGGTGAGGCGCATGTGGTAGTAGTGATATCTACGTGGCTGGGAGGCTATGGATGTGTTTCCAGTAAAGGTTAAAAGGAGGTGGTGTGGTGGGCCTGACTTTTGTGGTGGTGTTGCAGGTGTGGATGTGGGTGGTGCAAAGAAGATGAACATCAAAAAAGAGAGTGAAGGGTTTTCTTTATTTGTGGTGTGATGGTTTAACAAGTTTTAAATCAAATGAGAATTTTTTTTTATTTTGAGATGTGATAGTCTAACAATCACAAAAAATACATAAGGCAAATTTACTCATTTACGCTTAATATAATCTCAACCTTTTAATTAGAATCTTTAATTTTAATATTAAATCAATGGTCATGCTAGGTTTTGGGGTTCTCATAATTACTTAGGGTTCGCATATGATCTCATCTCTTATTTACTAATCTTATATTATACCAATCTAAAAGTTAAAGCTGTCAACTCTACCCTTATTTCTAGATCTTCCTTATTATATATTTGTTAGTTTTGTATAAATTTATGTATATTATACACACTATAATTTTATGGATTGTCAGAAATTTATGTATCTTTTCGACGCTATGTAATTTCATGGTATTATGTTATATTAAGAAATTTGATATGCGTTTAGTATCTAAATCCGTGTCTAAAATTTCAGAATTCTAAACTTAGGAGTATCCAAGTTTGACCACCCCTACTAAACATAATGTAAAGTAAATTTTAGAGAAAATGCTAAAGCATTTTAATAAAGTTAAAACTATAACTCATTTAGCAACGTTGATTTTTTATGTATATTAGTTTGACACGTATTATGATAAAAAAAAAAATGACAACATGGCATGAATAGTGGAGCTAATAGACTACCTCAAGACTGACATTCTATTATTAGGAGAGTTTTACCTGAAGTATTTAAATGTATTAGTGATAGGCAATGAATGACGCAATGGCATTTTAAATGTGCTGCTATGATGAATGGTTGTTTAAAGTTTATGAATTATGTGATTCTGATGTTCAAATTTTATTATGATGTCTTCTGAAAACAGGGTGTTACAAGTTGGTATTAAAGTCATACTTTGAGAGATTTAAGCACTTTGATGCATAAACAAAATTAAGAACAAGACAATATAGAGAATGCTAATACGGGTAGCTTCATGTCAAGATGTAAAGGTATAGCTAAAGCGAAAGATAAAGTTTTTTTATAATAACAACAAAGAAGTAAATGTAAATGGATGTGCATAGTAGATGATAGTATGATATAGTTGGTTTGGGAGCTAGTCTGACTTAGGATAGGAAAAGTTTAAGACATGTAAAGTGAACTAATTATTTTATTACATGTAAAAACTATCATTAAAAATTTATATTACTTGCGATGATCTGAACTATTACATTAAATGACAATATTGGTGTTCTAAACCTTATAGGAAGAATGAAATGGGTGAAATAAATAATACTCGAGTTGAGGCTTCACATAGAATTTCCATTATAGATTTGACACGTTTGTTAGCATGCTAGAGTTTTTATAAAGTTTTGTTTTTTAGTTTTGGCCTATTCTATTGAGGCCCCCTATTTGCTTTTTTCTCGTAACAAGAGTACTTGCATTTAAAATGTTTTGCTATAAACTCGGTTAATCTGTATACCCGAAGACACGATCTCATACTATTCTTAGTGTGTCATATAGATTTATTATATCTTTTATTTATTGGATTCGACAACCAACAAGTCTTTTTATGCTTATACAGAGCTCTCGTTGTATCGGTGTAGGAGATGCAACTAGTTAAAAATAAAGAGTTAACTTAGTAATATTGTTATGTTAAGGAAATAGAAAGTAGAATATTCTAGTAGAAGCATAAATCACGTACTACTAGTATAAAGACGGAAAGCATCACATCAAGATGACAGGACTTGAACATATGGCCCTTTGCCGAAACAGATATCCGCCATACTACATAGGTAATTTAACTAGTTAACTTAGTAATACTGATACATCAAGAAAATGTAAACTAAAGCTTTATATTATAAGTATAAGATTGTGTACCATCTCGCATAAAGATGGAATTAGGGGTGTGCAAAAATATTTAAATTCGAAAATAATTTTTAATATTCGACAATTCAAATCCGAAAATTCAAAATTTTGAATTTGGATTTGGATAATAATTATGAAAAATTTTAAATATTTGGATATCTGAATTATCAAAAATAATTGTATAAAATATTAAATAAAAAATATAAATTAGAAATTTTCGGATATCAGAAAGTTTCTTTAATAAAGTTATTAAAATTTTTATAAAAACCGTTAAATAATACATATTTTTTATTAATTTGGATATTTGTTCAAATATCTGAATCCAAAATTTTGGATTTAGATATTAAAATCCACTATCCGAATTTGGATATCTGAAAAATGAATATCCGAGTTTGAACACCGCTAAATGATATGCCTCATATCAAGGTGTCAGGATTCGAACCTATGGACCTCTGTACACAAAGAAATGTGATACTAAAAAATATTTTTAAACACATATGAAACAACTGTTTACCAACAACACATGTTTTTTCGTTTGCCCACGTACCCATGAAAGATTGCACAATAAAACATCTCATGCTACTTAAAACTCAACATACATCTTCTAAACAACATAGTTTTATAATATGTTATTGCTTGTATAACTCTAATATAATTAAGTATGATATTACCATAAATCATTTTTTTATGTTTTGCATATACAGAATTCTAGCCATACTGCATGAGGCCATGAGGGTATTCAACTAGTTAAATATATATAAACTTAGTAATATTCATATGTTAAGGAAAGCATATTATAAGTTTATATTAAAATAATAGAATCAAGTATCATCTCCCAAACCAGTTACTATTACTAATATTAATTATCGACTATGATGCGTAGTTATATGGAATAATCTCTGTACTTAATAAATAAATATTCTAGGAGAAACATGTCATTCTTTTGTGCTTTCTCAGTATTTTTTTCATCTCTCTTCTATTAATTATACAAAATTATTAAATTATTTTTTGATAATTTGTTGTTTCCCATCTGTAGTTTCATAAAACTTTTTTATCAATTGAATAACTTTTTATTTTTGTTTCATTTTTAAACAAAACATATAACATTTTTAGAATTTGTTTAAAAAAACTATATAATATGTAATAAATATGTAATATGAAAATCTTTATTACTAGTATATATAATTTTGCATTTATATAATGCGTGTAATATACCGGTATCTAAATTATTATATAAATATGTTAAAAGTTTATTAAAGTCTAATTTTAATCTATATTGATATGTATCATTTAGATAAATATCATTTTTAAATTTCATAGATAAGTTACAAACTATTAAAAAAAATTATAACTTTTGATTAAAAAACTTCCAAAGTTTTAGTGGAACAAAAATGCATAAATGTAAAATTTTTAGCTTTTAAATCTGTACATGTAAAATATGGCATAAACCATCGTGTTGAATATTTAAATTAAAAATAGTTATCTTGGTATTTATCTTGAGTGAAGTATAAAAATCTATTAATAATATTATTATTAGACAATATTCATCATGTAACTCGAATATCATATTCGTAATTTATAAATTAAAATGAACTTTGCGCGTGGAAACCCAAGGCTGTCTCAGACGAACACATCTTCATCATCACTGACATCAGAACCCAAGACTGTCTCAAACGAACACATCTTCGTCATCACCGACATCACACCAGACCTAAACAATGAAAGACATGAAACAATCTGGATCAAAATGCATACTACGTTGTAACAAAACCAAAATAGTATGTTCACGGCTCAGAATGGATGCCTGATTACGGTTGCATGCCAGAATGGCAGCCAGGCAAAAGTAAGCAGGACCATTTTTTCTATCATCATAGTCGAAGAAGCCACACACCACAACTATATCACGTATCTGATGGAAATATCAACCAGAACAAATCCCATCATTAATAGACCAACAATGAAATCATGAAACAGTAAGTCTCGGATGAACAAAGGCTTGTCGTCATCAGCATGTCAATACACCTAGCCGGATTTAGTCTCAAATGGTACATTATCAACCATCTGTATTTAATCTCATCGCTCAAACATATTTTATCCGGTCATCATAACCAGTAATATTCAACAGTGAACTCTCATATGAGACAAACTCATCATCACAGAGGAAAAAAACCCAGATAGTTGAAGATCATAAGGTCTCAGATGTGCAAACTGACATCGTCATCGACCACACCTCGAAAAGCAAACAGTCAACCAATAATGAACCCTGCTCTAGGGTTCTCCAGAGCCAAACAGAAAGCACAAATTAAGGATGAACAACAAAGCTTGAGGTGAACTGGTGACGAATCGACCACCACCGCGGGCATGGGGGATCGGAATCGGGGCGGTAGGTGAGCAATAATAATTGCCGCCGTCGATTCTACCGTCGCCACCTAGGGCACGAAGGAACGGGAACCCCGTGCACGCACCCAGCAGCGACATAGGTGCAGGTTGACCAGAGGCTTCAACCTCATCACATCCACCTCGACGACGCCAATAAGGGTCCTCAACCAGCGATGGTGACGGAAATCGATTTAGGCTGCAACCCCAACGCGTCCACACAACAATAGCCGACAATAGCCGACCACCACTCATCGAAATACACCACATGTACCACACACCGACGTCAGATATTATAGAAGCTGGAGAGGTTACCGCCTCCACCCTCAACCCCATAAACTCTCTCCCCATAAACCTTTCTCTATAACATCGAAGGGCTTCAATGGTGGTCTCACCACCATTGCCGCCACCCTGAACCAGCAGAAGACGGCTATCCACTCCACCTCAACCCCATAGAGGAGTCAAAGCGGCCTTATCACCACATGTGACATCCGGTGATTTTCCGTTACCAAACTCCGTTAGTTCCTTTAAGTTTTACATACACGTGCCGTAAGCACACACTAGTTGTCGTTTGACGTTGGTGACCTAATAATAATTAATAATGTTAATTTAATAATAATCTACTTGATTAGATGATTATTGTGTTATGCTTACGTGTTTACGCGATTTAAAGACTATTCGGGAATTTTATCGCGTAACGCGGAAACGCGTGTGTTAATTCGTATGTCTTCTGTTTTTACAAAATAAAATATCTAAGGGTTACCATTAGTTTATATGTTTATATTGTTAAGTTAAAAACATTACAAAGAGTTAAAAACTTAATATTTTATAAAAATACAAAATGCAAGTTTTAGAGGGGGTATACTTATAAATTGGTAAAAATAAAACACCCCAAACCCTACCCAAACACCCAAATCACGACCTGCAGCCTCCCCAGCCTTCAAACCTGCGAATTCCAGCCAAGAACCTTCAATTCTTCACGGTTTTGTTTGATTTCAAGCCATAGAACGCGAATTGGACCTTCATTAACAAGTACACACGTGAATTAAAGGTTAGTTTTGTTGTTTTTGGGTTTCTTGAGTTGGCCGAAGCCCTAGCTGCGAAATTGAAGTTCTTGGGGCTGAAATTTGATGTTTTGTTGATGTTAACATGTTAGTTAGGATGTATGTATGTTGTTTAAAGTTGATTATGCAAGAAAACTACACTTTTGGTTGATTGATTATGAACCTTGATGAAGATGAACCCTAATTCAAAAATTTGGGGCTTTTATGGAATTGATTGTTGTTTGATGTTGTTAGGATGTTAATTAGTTAGTATGAATGCTAGGAAACTGAATCATGCAAGAAATTGGTGAATTGAGAACTTTGTTCATAGGTTACTAAAATAGTAACTTTTGTGTATGAACTTGATAATTCAAGGATGAATTGGTGTTATTAGGGTGTTAATGATGTTGTATTAACATTGGAATTATGATATGAATGCTAGATTGGTGCTATCAATGCTAGAAATCTTAGGTTGGATGTTGTTGTTCATGTCTTGCCAAAAGTAGAAACTTTTTAGATATGAATTGATGAATTAGGTTGGTTTGATGTTGTTGATCATGCTTGGATGTTGTTATGAGCTTGAAATAGTATATTATTGATGAATTGTATGTTCATTGAGTGTTTAGTAGGTTTGGGATGAACTTTCCCAAAAGGGAAACTTTATTGTGCATGAACATTGGATATTGGGAATTGGACTTATTCATGGCTTTAGGATCATATTAGAATGCTTGTTGTGGATGTTTAATGTGGTAGAACCTGTTAATTGGGTTGTATGGAATGTTTATTTGGTTATTGGGTGATTTATGCACTTTGATGGTCATGTATGGTTTGGTATGTTGATTAGTAACTAGGACATCATGTTTGGGACTGGAATTGAGCATATTGATGTATGTTGCATGTATTGGGCATCTTGTATGGGTTGTGGATAGTATGGATGACTTTTTGGTAATTATCTGTTTTGACCCGTATATGCTAAATCATGACTATAGGTCATATAAGTAGGTTATGCATGATCTGACCTGTTATATGATATACTAGTTGTGTTATGAACGCACTGAGTATGCTAGATGCTAAGAATTTACGTGGCTTGTATGATATGTGCATAGTATGGTGATTTAGGCAATGCATTGGGAATGTAGCACCATATGTGATTCATTGGAATGCTAACCATGTATGTTATATGCTTAAGTGTGTTTAAATGGTTTACAACACATAATGTCACCAACGGGTCAACGGGTCAACTAGGTCACATGTATGTTGTCTTTATAGAACCTTGAGTTCTTTGTTATAGAACACTTAGGGTTTCCCTTGGGATTTTTGTGTGTACATGTACTTATGTACTTGTGTGTTCTAGGTAACCTTGAAGGTTGTCTTTCCACTCGTTCTTGTCAAGTTAAGCCTTAGATATCTATCAAGCGTATCAGGTGAGTTCATGCCCCACTATTTTACTTAATCTATTTTGGGGGGAGATAGCATACTGGTAACTTTACAACGCTTTTTATATTTAAGATGTGTATGATATTAATATAGTGCTGTTTACCATGATAAAGTCCTCACACTTTCGAATTGTTAATATTAGATAGCGGGTAAACTTGGGTAGTACTACTGGGTCTGACGAGCCCCACCCGTGTGACTCGAGGTCAACCGGGTGCAATTTATCCTATGTACATTTGTCACGATATGGTAAAGTCGTGACAGGAGGCAAACATAACACAGTCAGCTTCAATTGCGAAATCACTATGTATTAATATCTGTTTGTTAATGGACTAGCTATCTATTACAATACACATGCTTATATATATCACTATTGTTAAACTGTTATGTTTATACGCAAACTCTTGAACTCACCAACCATTGTGTTGACTTTTAATATGCTATTCTCAGGTCGTTAATCCGGATTGCCGATAGGAGCACTGCACGAGTCAGCATGCATACTAAGACATAAATAATGATATATTTGTTTATCTTTACATTTTGGGTTATTTTAAACAGTTGGTTGGCACATGTTTTGCCATGTTACATATTTTTACGTTTTGGGTTTGTTTTAATTACTATACGCTTCCGCACGATTTTAAAAGTTTGAACTCTGGTTTGATTTATGTTAAAGATGACATATAGAGTCGTTTCGAGTAACTATCGACTGTGATCCTGGTTTGTTCACACGCCTCGCGGTAAAACTCCGCACGTGGATTTTGAGGGTGTGACACCACAGATCCAACACACCTAACCATGTACATTAGTCGAAAGCTCGAAAGGTCGGGCCGAGGCACCGCCGGTGACCACGGTGGCGGGTGGAGGGCAGAGACACCATGAAAGCTCGAAAGGTCGGGCCGAGTCACCGCCGCCGCCAAGGCAACCATGCGACAAAAGCGCCGGTGGCGGCGGGCCTTCCTACCCCTTACCGGAGCGAAATCAGGCAAGACAGAAAGGCCGGCCTCCGCCGTGACTCCGTACGCCTCTGTGTTGAGCCCAAAAAACTTCCACCGCGTCGGTGAGAATCAGTGATCTACATAGATCTGAGACATGCAAGCTTTGATCAGTTCATCAGAGCTTCGCTAGAATCCTGGGTTTGGTCATCATCACCACCGTTGTCATCGTGTAAGGGTGGCGCCCGAAGGTCATGGCCGGCTTCACACCCGTCATCACTTTCTCCCCCTCAGATCTAACTCTCTCAATATAAACACAGATGAGAGGGGGCAAAGTGCAAACCCCCAAAACTGTTGTGGCCAAACCAAAACACAAAATATCCAACTATTCATTCCATTTGGTTTTTAAATATTATGTAATACCACATAAATTAAAATGAATACCACAAATTAAAATGAATACCACAAATTAAATGAATACCACATAAATTAAAATGAATACCATAGGTTAGGTAACACACAACAAAATTATCGGTAGGCCTGCCTCCGCTTTCCTCAGTTTTAAAGACCAAGTGTTAGGGTGTGTCAAACAATAAAAATAAAAAGCTGAACCACAATTTAAAAACTATTATTACATTTTTAAAACTTATGACAAACAGAATTCCACGGGCTAAAATATTGATTTAATGGGATATATTATTCGGTAAAATGACAAAAAAATAATAATATAATAATCAGAAAAGTTTAGTGATATATAGTTGATTATGTTATTTTATAATTCTTGTATTTAAATCATGTTTATACTATTTTATATTATAACCTCTTAAGGACCACCGGATCTGGTGACGTCGAAGGCTTGATGCATAATTTGTGCAACTTAAATTTATCTAATCCCGTTTGTTAGCAATATATTAAGAGAGTCTAGCAGTGTGAAAAATAATAAATATTATGTAGATAATGGAGGGATCAAAGATGAGTTATATCATATGTAAAGTAAAAGAATTAATAAAGAAAGTAATAGTAAAGAAGAGGTTAAAAGTCTAAAAAGCAACTAAGCGAAGCTGGTACTCCATCCTCATCCTCATATATATCCCCTACTATACTCCCTCTCTCTCTCACACACACACACACACACTTTGCTTCTTCTCTCACATACCTTTACGCCTCTCTCTCTCTCTCTCTCTCTCTCAATCCCAAATGTTGATGAAATCTCCATGTATGTATCATCTGTATCTGCAGCTATAATAACCCTTCAATTCTTCTATGATTGGTTTCTCATCACTGATCACGGCTAGGGTACCAAACCAATCAATCAATTCATTCACTTCGCATTGCTTCATCTTCGTATTTTTGTTTTTCATTTTTTTTTATATTGTTTTAGTTTTTGATTTGTGCTATTTCGTTTGATTTCTGCTAGATCTAGGTTTGGGTTTACCTGCGGGAGATTGTTTTGCGTTTTTTTAGCTGTTTTTTGATTTGAATTCAGCAATCAGGTGTTCGAATTTAGGATTTTAGGTGGTTCCGAATTCGTCGGAATTACATCGGAGTTTTCGGTTTTAGTTGTTGCTGGTGATTCTTCTAGTTCTTCCTGTTTTTGATTTTGTAGATTGAATTCGATTCACGGTTTCTGTCGGTGTTTGCGTCGTTTTTGGTTGTGCGATGATTTGGAATTGATATTGCTTCAGCGAATCAGCGTTCTTCGTTCAGGTACAAGCTCTCGCTATTTCAAAATTCTGGAATTTTCTTCGTGTAATTGTGTTAAGTGTGCAAGTGTGTTTATCTACTTTTGGTATATGCTAGTTTCTTTCAGTCTTTTGTTTTATATCTCTGAAAATTCTTTTCTTCAAATAGCTGGATTAGTGTTTGCGTGAGGGTTGAAGAGCCTTTCTATGTTAGGTTCATTTCTAATTTATTCTCGGTTTATTTGAGATCAACATCATTTTAATTTTCTTCCTCACTTAGATCAGCTGTGGGCATTAATGATTCTTAATGAAGATCTGACGAGTATTTAATCATGGCATGTTGAATTCATCATCAAGTTTTAACAAAACTGATTATGAATCAGTGAATTATAAACTCATCTGCTGTTATATTGCTTTGTTTCAAGTACTATTACTTTGTTAACACATCAAGATTGATAAGTACATCCAAACAATACCATAGTTTTGTTATAGCTGATTATCTAGTACTTTATTCCATGTCGCAAAAGGACTTTCAAAACACATGTCCAAACATCCTCTTATATTATTTAGTTTTGATGCATCATCAAATCAAATCATCGCTGACAGATATTTGTTTGCCTGTTATGAAGATGAGCAACATGACAAGTGAAAGCGAGGACATGATAATGTCCAGGGATTGCATTAATTCACCAGGGATTGATGAAGTTAGCATTGAAAGGAACATGGTAGGAAATGGCACACTTAAGAAAGGCCCATGGACATCTGCTGAAGATGCAATTTTGGTGGATTATGTGAACAAACATGGAGAAGGAAACTGGAATGCTGTTCAGAAGCATTCTGGGCTTTACCGATGTGGTAAAAGCTGTCGGTTACGCTGGGCAAATCACTTAAGACCTGATCTAAAAAAAGGTGCATTTACACCCGAGGAGGAGCGACGAATCATTGAACTCCATTCTAAGATGGGTAACAAGTGGGCCCGCATGGCTGTTGAGGTATGTGCCTGTTTGCCTTATTGGTTTTTCTAATTTTACTCCAGCCCACTTTTACATTATGGTTTTGTGTAAATTGTTGCACCTTGCATTTTCTTTAAAATTGAATCTCTCATATGTGGTGATTGTGTATTTAACATGACTAAATGATATCTTGGATAAAAATTTACATCCATACATATGAATACGTATGTATGTCTTTGTGTGCGCATGTATGATTTCGCATTGGCCCTTTTCCATACCAAGTTTCACATACATCTAGTGGTTCCAAAAGTTTTTGTTAGTTGTAGATCCAAGCTGCTACTTGGGCTCTGAAATTCTTTCGAAGTCGTTTGCATAATTATAAGGAAAATTGGTTATCATAGGTTCCAAATATAGCTAATTGGTAACTAAAGGTTCCAACTTTCAATTTGGTAACCACAAGTTCATAGTTATATGTTATTTGTTGTCATAGGTTTCCGTCTACCAGACCCTTAACACCGTTAGGGTCTGGTGACGTGACGTTCCAACATGGCAGTAAAATGGTGTACCCACATTTAGTAATCAAGAGCGACAAGTGGCACACCTGATCAAACCATTCTCATTGCAATTCGGGCACCTAATCGATCTCCCTTCATCTTCCTCAAAAACCTTCATGCTTCCGCTGCAATTCGGGCATGGCACGAATCTTGCATCCCCACAACTGTCACAAACAACCCAGGATCAATAACAGGAAATCCCTTCATAAAATCGAACAATTTTCCTTCGTCGTGAAGTCGTTTGATCTCATCTGCACCACCAATAAGCTTCCCCCTGATGAACACTTGTGGCAGAGTGAATCCTCTGCACTCAAACACACTCTGCAGCTCCTTTCTGTAACTTGAATCCATCGATATATCGCGTTCATCAACAAACACGCGAAATCCCTTCAAAATCAATCGAATTTCACAAAATCTTCATAAGTTTTCCTGATTCCTCTCAAACTGGTGTAATACAAAACAATTCGATCCTCACAACCAGATAAACAACGAACCCCTTTTGAATCAGGGGTTTCAGTAACAGAGTGAGCTGATACTTTCGATTCATGTTGATGATCTAATTGCTTAGAAGATAATGCTTTATTGTAACTTGAAATCAAATTAGAATCATTTTCGATAACAGTGATTCTTCAGATAAATGCTTCCACAAGGGTTTGATCTCTGAATACTCCACCAATTCGTACGGACCACCCAATCCGAACGAAACATAGAGTTTATCATCTTTTTCCTTCGATCCATTGATCAATCTTCCATTATACGAAGTGGGTTTCTTCAGATTCTTCTGATTATTATCAACATTCAATAGATTTCTTCATCTAATCCTTCCATGAGCTCCCACGTGTTGATCACAGAATCTGGAGACGAAACAGGGTATTCCTCTAGGGTTTTGCTGTTGTCGGTGGTGGTGGTGGTGGTGGCGGAGGGGGTGGTGGCGTCGACGACGGTGAGGGAGCCGTAGGTGGTGGAGGTGAGTGATACGAAGTGATTCGAATCGCCTTTACGAAGAGGTGGGTGGTGGATTAAGGGTGTGGGTAGAGACATTGTTCTTGAAACAGGGGTTTGTGTTGACGATGAGTTGTAACACCTTTTACTGCCATGTTGGAACGCCACGTCACCGGACCCTAACGGTGTTAAGGGTTTGGTAGACGGAAACCTATGACAACAAATAACATATAACTATGAACTTGTGGTTACCAAATTGAAAGTTGGAACCTTTAGTTACCAATTAGCTATATTTGGAACCTATGATAACCAATTTTCCGAATTATAATTTAAATCTTTTCATTGTAGTCACATCCTTCATTTGGCAAGCACTACCCCTCCAATGGAAACAGATGCTCAGACGCTAGTCTTCCTGTGCCATTGTTATTTCTCATATTCTTTTAAAATTGCTTCACAGAAAGTGTGCACATGTACATAACAGATGCACACAAACACACATATATACATATGCATGTTAAAGTATAATAGTATGTTATTATATACAAATTTATCCTGCTAAGTAGCGCTGTCAAGAAAACCACTGAATTGAAATGAGAAAGAAGTTAACCATCTAGTTGTGGATCATTTTTTTATGGAAATATGATAATCCATATTATGTGGTCTTGCAAAGGTTCAGTACTAAAAAGTGCTGTTAACTAAACCAAACCATTTATGAGTGATGCTCCCATAATTTTCTTTACTCATTTATTGCTGGTTGTAACATAATATCAATATTTTAGAATGTGGAATTGATTAGTGAATATTATTAGCTATTACAGAATCAAGACATTTATATTTTCTTTTTGTTTTGTCTATTGGATTCTTGGTTTTAAATAGCCTGAGGTTTTTGCTTATTCACTCTTGGTTTTAAAAAGCTTGAGGTGTGAGGCAACCTAGGCAGTGAGGAAAACGCTTCAAAGGAACTGAAGCAGCACGATCATCTTGAAGCAACTTAGGTGTTACTTTTTCTAGGACGTTTGTTTGTGCTTCTTGTTAAGGGCAATAATCGAGCTAGGTTGAGAGGGCCAGAGTGAAGGTGTGGAGCAGAGAAAAATAATCAAGCTATGTTTTCCTTCTTGATTTCACTTAGCAGAAAATAATGACGATAAAAGAGAAGCAATAGGCAGGAAAACTGAAAAGATAAAGAGGAGAAGGGGAAAGAAAGTGTGTATGAGAGGAAAGAAAAAAGAGGGTACAAAAAGAATAAAAGCAATTAGTATCTTGATTACAGTATTTTGTTTTTGGGATGTACATAGATTTGCTTTAGTTGTATGTAGTGATAAAAAACTCACGAATATGATAGTTAATGCTTTTATATTTTAAATTATATTGATTTTTTCATTGTTTTATTTTCTAGAGTTTAAGGATTAATATGGTAGAATATACTTCTATGATCAATTTATTATTCATGAATGTCGGGTACCTCATATACATAGGGCTAGCACTTTTGCCCTGCGCATCTGAGCTCCTCATGTCTTCTAGAATTATGATTGAGGTCAACTGCTAACTGTTCAGTAGGTTTACAACTGCTTAAGGTTAAACACCAAATGAGATTAGTTTGGCTTTTTGGCCCAGCCACATATTAGGTGAGGTTTGAAGTTTTTTAAAATTTAAGGTTAATTGTACCACAAATACCCTTACTGCTAAGCACATGTGTTTCAGGAGAAATTAGAGATAGAAAGTAAAACAAAATGATGGAATACAAAATAGATTCATTTATGGGACAACTTCAAAACACATCATTTTCTTGTGAAAATAAAAATAAAGGGAAAAAGACTGCACTTATGAATAAGCAATTTCAAACAATTAGAAAAAGACTGCAAACCTTTTTTTTTCCATTTCTTTGGCTTATTTGTAAATGCTCTGCCAGTCTAGAGAGGAGGTGGAGAGATGATTTGAGTGTGACATGATGAGTCTTAGAAGAATAAACGCAGTGTGGTGCTTCTGCAGAGTTGTAGCCTGCTGGGGAAATTTTCTGATTTTTTTCTTATATTATGATTTTTAAACAATATATTTTATTTTACTAACCTTCTTTCTTTGTACTTAAGAGATAAGTAATCTCATAAATTGTGTGTGTTTTTTATTATCTTATCTTTGGTTGTTTAAGGATTA
Organism: Flaveria linearis; assembly: GCA_024085815.1. Taxonomy (NCBI): domain Eukaryota; kingdom Viridiplantae; phylum Streptophyta; class Magnoliopsida; order Asterales; family Asteraceae; genus Flaveria; species Flaveria linearis. The sequence continues at coordinate 33,320,839 of CM044006.1, forward strand.
ACGAGGTAGGGAAATGTTATGCAGATTTAGTTTATATGTATTTATAGATACCAGGTGTCGTGTGTATGTGAGGCTAGCGCTTTAATCTTTCTAGGTGCCTTGTAGTGCCTAACTTTTTCTAAAACCAATCACATGGAACCGCTATGTTGAATTTCTATGCTTCTTGGTATTTCCATCTTTTTCTTGATAAATTTAACTTTGTTGTGTTTGAAAATTGTTGAGTTGTTCTAACTTACAATGGAGTCAGATGCTCATGACATACTTATTACAATATACAAGTGAAAGTAAAAAATATAAGGAGATACCATAAGTGCATTCTGTTCCTGGAGATCCCCACAAGTACATGCACTTGAGAGAATCTGACATGTAGACCTAGCAAAACAACTAAACTTCTTGCTTGCCAGTTGTCACAAGCAGATAATCATACTGTTACACGGAAGCAAATAATAATACTTTTGTATTTAAAATTATTTGTCTTTGCCAGTTGACACAATCAGATAATCATACTCATATAAGTGAACTCTTAGATCAGATGTTATTTTGTGAGTATCTGTGTTCAACCATATCCAAGAGTTGGCGCTGACCATCAGAAATTACATTTGTGAGTCTTAACATTATGTCAAGTTTGTAGGAAAGTCCAATAGACTATTTAAGAAGGTTACGGGAGATTACAACTGAAACTCGTTGAGTTCCAACCTATGTGCCATTTCGATTGCACGTCAGCCCAAGTGGTTTTACTTAATTGGTTTACAAGGTTCTTATCAATTGCTATTAATGAAAGAATTTGTAAGAAAATTGTTGTTTTCCACAAAGAAGTAGGTTGGTAGCTATGAATGGTAATAAAAATGAAGATAGGTTGCTATTTTATGTATTTTACCCTTTTTATTGCTATACAGTTCTGGATGGCCAGTAAACAGAACTTTTAAATATAGTGAATATTCAGGTCACTTTGTTGTTATTAATTGTTTTTTGAAGTGCAAGGGGAACTAGATCTCGTATGGAAGCTCTACTGCTGACATCACTTTTCTTGAGTCTTTAAAGATGTGCAGATTTATCATAATTTGGTTTAGTCTGCTGGAAAGATGTCCTTAATGAGTGCATGTCTTGAAAATGGTGAATTTCTGTTGTATGAGATTTTTTTAGAACATTTGAAGTTGTGTAGTTTGTTGACTTCGTTAAAGAATATCTCTTCAGTTCTTTGTTCTTTTCTATTTGAGTTTCGGGTCCATATGCACGACATTGCTGGGGAGCAACTCATAATAATGTACCCATGAGGATGGTTGGATGCAGGAGGAAGCAATTTTTGGCCCAAATCAACGATGGGTCAACCTGAATAAATATTTTAATTTTGTGTGTTTGTTTGGGTCATGTTTAAATTCCTTATGGATCAATATGGACTAAATAATAAGCCACGCCCAGGCCCTACATGTTGTTAAAGGGTTGAATGGGTTCCCCACTTTCCTGTTCAATTACAGCCCAAAAAAGAGTCTGCTGCCAAGCAAGCTTATGCAAGCTGTAATTTGGCCACATATGTTATTCCAATATGTACTTATTTCAGTAAATTAAATAGTTGTTTTAGTATAATTTAAACTTCTTAATTACCCAAAAAGCAGTATTCTATGAATTTATCTATGTTATAACTATGATATTAAAGTTTTTTATGACTTGATTATATATAATCTTTCTGACAATGTTCTGTATTCTATATATTTGCTTCTTTTTCCCTGGTCCTCTTTGTTAGATTTGGTTGATAATGTAACAATGTGATTTATCCAAATCGATTTTCCTTTCACATGATGTATTTTTTTGTTATATTATTCATTAATCAATATTGTAATTAATATATGGTGGTTTATAAAATTTACCAGGTTTGAAAATAACATGTTTTGACTCGTACTCAACCTCACCACTTTGCTACCTTTAGTTGGATGTGTCCCCATATTCTGAAGCTCTCCAAACCATGTTCATATTGGTTATTGAAGTTTGCAGTTAACAGTAAATAATCAATATAATGTACATATGTAGCATGTATAAGATGGAGAGGGTTTCAGTTATTTACCGCTATATTATTGTTCCTTGTGTATAACTGTATATGTACTGAACCTCAAACTTCTGTAGCTTTTTTTGTATGTTGTTACTGAATGACCGTTGATTTTTCATTCAGTTACCTGGACGCACGGACAATGAAATCAAGAATTTCTGGAACACAAGAACCAAAAGAAGACAGCGTGCTGGATTACCGATATACCCTCCTGACATGTGTTCTAAAACACAGGAAAATACACAAACCCAAAACACTGTCACATTCGATGTATCACATGCTGAGATCTTGCCAAATAATGCCTTGCAATATCCAGCTGCTGAGTTCAAGAAGTTGGGATTAAATCACGAGTTGTATGCATCAAGTCTTCTTGATTTACCTGGGGGCAATTTTCTTGATGTTCCTGAAGGTAGCTTGCTTCCACACGTTCTGGGATCCACCACCTGTAATAATAATAGTTTTCTATTCCCGATGCTGAAACGGGTCAGAGATTTGATACATACCCGATTTTTGATGGTGGTCCTGATGAATATTTTCCAGCAGTTGACAAGCATACAGTCAAAACCTGAATGGTGGGGACATCCCATCATCATCATCATCATGCTTATTTTCAGGCAGCCATGCCTATTTAATGGCAACATTTCTTCTTCTGAGCCCATTTCATGGGACCAGAAGCTAGAGCTCCCTTCACTCCAATATTCTACCCAAATGGGTAGCTGTAATGCTACACCTTCTTCCCCACTGCCTTCCCTTGAATCTGTTGATACTGTAATTCTACAGTCAACTTTGATTGGTCAAGCAAAGTCAGACAGGGAGAGTGGGTTGTTAGAAGCTGTGTTGTTACAATCCCAAAATTTGAAAATGTCAAAGCGTAGTAATAATAATTCAAACGCTTCAATATTGCCACGTGACGTTAACACCGACAGCTCATCTCAATGGGATGATGACTGGGATTCAATGTCACCTTTGGGCCATTCTGCTGCTTCTGTTTTCAGTGAATATACCCCTCATCAAAGTGGAAGCCCGTTTGATGAACATCAATCTGTTGAGGCCATTTCAGGTGACGAACTGTAACTGTTCAGTTGAAACTAATATTTTAGAAAAGGTTTTGCTATTGGTTAACTTTCAACAACCTAATGTTTTTTATTGGATGATAGCTTGGGGTGATTTTGCTTGTGTACAAAAGATGTGAAAAATAACGCAAGTTTTGATAAGAAGTCCAAATGTGCAACTTTTGGTCAGTCAAAACTGAATGGGTTGGGTTGGTTTGCCTGAAACACCATCCCTTTTTTTGTAAACTACAATAACCTAAATTTATTAAGAAATGATTTTGAAACTTTTATGCACAAAGTTACATTTTGAGCTTTCCTTTTTGGCTAATTCTTTTGATTAAGTCCTTTTGACCCGTTAGAGATAAAAAAAAGTAGTTAACCCAATAAAATGCATTAAATCGTAAGTTTGTGGGTTGAAATTACCCTCTGACTGGCTCAAGCCTTTTTTTATACTTTTTATGAATTTTCTTCTGTGTATAGTTAAACAAGAAGCAGAGGAAATTGGTTTCTTGCAATCTGACAGAGAAGATGACAAACAAACAACATAGACTATTCACGGCCTGATTATCTGTTGGACTCAAACTGGTTTGGCCGGGTTCAAATGCAGACTACAGTAACTATGATCTTGTATGTTTAGTGACCCGATTCATGGACTTCTTGGTGATCTTTGCAGCGATTCCAACAAACCATTTCAGATTCTTCACCATTTCACGAGCACATTCGGGTCTACTGGCAAATGGGATGACATTTCTGAAATCTGCAGAAACCATTAAAGGCTTCCATCTTTTAGAAGTCATGTATCGCTTATAAAATGACTATTGGTGAATCATGTAAGTAGTCATTGTGAGACTAGAGTTTGTGACTCATTTCCGTGGGGTTGGATCTTAGGACCCTTGGTTGATTTTTTTCTCTTCTTTTTTAAAGGACCTTGGAACAGTTCATCTTCAACCGCACCTTTGTGATGTTAAAGACTGATTTCACTATATTGCCACTGCATGTTGATGAATAATGTGTTACTGCAGTTATAAACAGCAACTTGAACCTGTGACGTGTCGTAGTATATGTGATTTGCTTGTAGAAAAGATGCTATACTGAAATTACTCGTGTTTCATTTGACGCTATGATAAGCTATGCTTATATACTGTAAAGGGCCATCCACAACATGCTTAGCATTTTATTAACAGAAGAGACACAAGTTGATTCACATAGAAAAGAGAAAAACTAGTCATCTATAACACATTATTTTTATGTTTTGGATTAAGGTCATGCCAAGTGAATATTATTTTTTGCCATACAAAGATGTTAAAATACTAGATTTATACAACACAAGGATGTTAAAATCATCAGAGTCATTTAGTATGATAGTCTAGTGATAAGAATTAGAGACTCTTTAGATATAACTTAGGTTAAAGGCAGCTCAGGTTAGTCTCAACTCTTAAAGTGATGAGAGCCGTTTAAAAATATATAAAAATTAGAATAATTAAGTAGCAAATGATTCTTTACTCCCTTTTAGCATTTTTGAGATTTTTTATCATATACTAGCTTTAATAAACACGTGTATTATACGGGTTGAATAAATAAAAAAAAATAATATAATAAAATTTTATTATTTATAAACGATTCTAAGATATGATCTTACTGAAATTACGTATAGTAAGGCTATAAGTAATAAACAATGATATCAACTATTTAAATTTTTATTTTTTTATTTTTTTTTCAAAAAATAAACATTTTATTCTAAAACAAACCATATAAAAAATTCATTTTTAAAAATTTTCTGTTATAACTCCCATATTTAATTATTGTTGGTTTTAAAAATTTATTTTTATAAATATCAATTTTAAATTGTTCGTATTTTTTAAAAAAGTTTGATGTTTTAAAAAAAATATTATAAAAATTTGTTTATTTAGAAAAACATTAAAAAATGATCTCTATTTTAATTATCAAAAACCATTTTTAATCTAAAAAGTATTAAATAAATTATTAGTAATTAAGGTAATTATTAATAAGATAGAGAAGCGTAAAAATTTTGATATGAAGATTGTGTACTGCCACGTGTCATCCCAAGTTACTATTTTTAAAATAGAAAGATTTTTCATTTGATAATTGTAATAGTCAAAAATTGTTGCCAGATTTCTTAATATTAGTGAAAGGGTGTTTTTTAACGAGCTATGTAAATGGCTGACGGGTTGAACCGAATGAAATTATAAATATTTACATGAAACTCAAACACAAAAATTTGAGTTTTATTGTGAACTAAAGTTACGCCAAACTAGTAATTTAAATTTTTAACACAAAAGTTGCAAGTAATGACAAAAGATGTTTTAAAATAATATTAGTAAATAAATAGGCCTGCAATCATCAACAGTTGGGAACCTACTAAATTCGTATTAGATTTATGGTAACTGTGAATCCAAGGATCGCAATTCAGGAATTATCAGTATTAAAATAAATCAATTTAATGATCGCGGAATTATCATTAATTGACGTTTAATTGTTTGAATGATTAATTATGAACACAACCACAGAAACACAATAAATGCAAAATCAATAATTATTCAAAAGTATTTCATTAACTATAATGTAATGATTACAAAAGAATAATGAATACTATGAACAATCGAATACAGTGAATCGAATGATGTTTGATGTTGATGTGACGGCGATTAGGGTTGCACAATGAAATCTTGACAGCCGTATATTGATTGATTGTGTTCCCGAGATGTGAAACCTAGGACTCATATTTATAGATGATTTGAGTCGGTTAAGGAAACACCGGATCTCTCGGGATTTGTTGTTGATCTTGTTGACTTGTTTGACTTCTTGGAATTGATAATCACACAAGTATAATGGTCTTCCGCAGGAGTCTTGCCTTCCGCAGATCTTCTGTTCTTCCGTAGATGATTTGCTTTTCCGTAGGAATGTTGTTCTTCCGTAGATAATCCTCCTTCCGTAGGAGTCTTCACTTCATGGAACTTGATCATCCGTAGGAACTTACACTTGGTCATTTGGTCTTGTATGAAACATATCTACGGATTAACAAAATTGTTCATCCGTAGATGTTTCCTACACTTGGTCAGTTTTATCAAATCCATCCCAAGAATATTGTTTCTCCTGTCAAAGCACAAATCAACACACATACATATATGGGGTTAACCTATAGATTCAAATCACATATATATATTTGACTGTTACAAATGTTAATTACAAGACTTGATTTTCAAGTACTAAGCCTATACAAAATTGATCTAGCCCTATACAATCTAGACCTAACAATACTCCCCCTTAGGCTTAGCTCCTTGTAATCAGTCTTTCAACACTGCTAGCTCCTTGACTCTTATATAATTTTGTTGTAGAAGTAAGATACAGCTGCCTTTTGATCATCATACTTGTATTTGATCTCCATTTTGCTGATCTTCTTCAGAGTCTCGTAGCCAAGTCCCAGAACATCCTCTTCTGTAGTGAGAGTCTCCAATACTCGGTCATTCTTCACTACTTCAGTTCATCTTGTTCAGAGAGGCGAAGTTCTGAGACTTCTTCATATTCTGTTCCCTTCAGCAAGCCTGCATTATGTCTTCGTCGTTTGTAGGCTTTTGCATGAAGTTTGTCGATGACTTGGATCATGTGTACAAGCAGGAACAGATCATTTTGAGCTGCTTCATCACTAGCTTCGGAAAGAATTTGTCATGAAGGTAAGAAGTGTAGCTTGGATGAAGCAACTTGATCTCCGCAGGATCAAAGATCCTGATATTTTCTGCCCGTTGTTCTCTGCATTTCTCATCAGCACCAGCTCTTTTGTCTCTTACATATCCCCACTCGTGATAGGAATGTGTATTGAGTTCCTTCAATGCGTTTGATGGCTGTGATGTTCTGTTGTATATCCAACCCTCTTCAGAAATTCATCATCTACTGAGTCAGAGGCATGGACTTGGATCTTTCTGCCCATGAGTTATTCGTTTGTGAGCATCATCATCTCTTTAGCTCCTATGATCACATCATCTTTGAACCTTGTTTTCAGTTGACCCACTGCTTGAGAAGTCCCTGCCCTGGAGTATGGATAATTTGTCAAAGTAAGGCTTGCAGGTCCTTTAAATCTTCTCAGGAAGGCAGAGCACTGAAAACACATCACGGAAGTATTCAACCTTCCTGATGTCCTTTTAATCACTGCACAATCCCACTCCTGATCATATTTCCACGCCATTATTTTATTTTCTTCAGCTGAGTTGGGAGTTGTGAGGTGATCAATCAACTGAATCAGAGTGGACTTCTGATCAGTGATTTCTCTGACAGTGGTACCAAGGGGCCATACTTTGCCTGGAATGACTTCCCTTGGTTCCTGATGAGTATCTTTAGCTTTATGCTGATCCTTGGGTTCCACAGTGATTGGATCAGCAGATGATTTGCTTTGTTTGTCATCAGTAGGATGAGGAGCTGGTTCTGAATTTACACCTGTTTCCAGCTCCACCTTCATTACATGCTCCATCATCCTCCGCAGCTCACCAGTAGTTCTACCTTTAAGTTCATGTGGCTTGTAATTGTGACCCTGTAACCAGCAAGTCATATTGTACTTTGAAAGTTTTGCTGTGTCACAGTGGCCCAAATCTTTCCTTAATTTCTCCAATGATGAAAAGTGGTAAAGGCTTCATAATCACAATTTGGGATTATGAACCTTGCAAATTCAAATTCTTTCAATGCATTGGCCATTCTGTTCTGTTCATCCTCTCAACCATGTCATACGGAAAACCCATGGTTGATGAGGGTCATAAACATGCTGGAGTCAGGCCTCTCTTCCAAGATATCAGCAGTTGTTAGAAGGTCATCGGCCTTTCCACCTTATCAGCAGTGGGAGACTCCATCCTCGTTAATTCCTCCCACTCTTTGTCACTTTTTCTTCTTCTCCGGAGGATACCTTCACAGCAGAAACTTCTACTGAAGGTGTAGGATCAGGAGATGGAACTTTTGATTTCTTTGGGGAGCTTTCTTCTTCTGGTTTCTTTTGTGTGGCTCCAAAGTATTTTCTTTTTCGGGTGTAGGATATCAGCGGCTTAGTAGCTCTACCCGATTGTTTTTCTGGTTCAGCACTTGAATCCACTTTGTTTTCAAATCAGAGAGCTTTCTTTTCAGGCTCTCTATCTCCAGATCCTTTTGCTTTATTAGCTCGGCCTTTTCATTTTGCTCTTGTTTCAAAGTTGCCTCCAGCTCCGTTTTGTTGGAACAATGCATCAATAATTTCATTGTTGCATTGTGCATCTTCTCTCAGCCTTTTCAAACTGGCATCCTTCTTTGTTAGTTCTTCATCCTTTTCTTGGATAACTCCGTACAGCTCCACAATTCTTTGTTTTCTCTTGTTGGATTTAAGCACCAACTTGTTGTATTTTGCAACCAGAAAGCTTTTGCTCACAGGAATGTCACTGTCACTTAAGTCATCTTCATTGTAAGCAGTGACATCCTGAGCAGATTCTTGAATCCCCGGGTTCATCAGCAGGTATTGGCTCGGTATGAGCTGATGAAGGTTGTTCATCTGTGTGAGTTGGTGAGAAAGGAACAGTGCTGGCTTCAGATAGTATTTCGGTGTCTCCTGAGTGTACAGAGTGTACAGACTCAGTCACCTCAAGTGGTTCAGTCTCAGCACTTTCGGTGATGGGGTTTTGGGGATTCTGGTGGTGGTTGTATGGGTGATTGGATTTGGAGTGGAGAGAATGGTTGAGTGTGATGAGATGAGATGAGGATGATGAAGATATTTGTACTGGGATTGATGGTGGTGAATTGGGGAGATTGGTTGGGTGTTAAGGCTTGATGGTGATTGTGGTTGTTGAGTGGATGATGGCTGGATGATGCATGTTGTAGTGGTGGTGTTTGGATTGGTGATTGTTGTTGGTGTTGTGGGTTTGGTGTGGTGAGTGAGAAGATTGAGCAGAATCAGCAGATGATTCAGCTTCATCTGCCCACGCCAACTCTTGTGGCAGATCAGCATGTGGATCAATAACATGAGCAAACATAGGCATGTCAGGACCCTCATACTTTCCACTAAGTTTATTCAGCACCGATTTGCTCAGGTGAGCTTGAACAAACACTTCTCCAACCTGTTCAAGCTTGGGAGCTCTGAGTTAATCACCATTGCAGGAATCTGGGGAACATGTACATCTTCTCATTCTTTTGTAATTTGACTTGCTCGCACAAACAATTGAAGATGTATCTTGCATAATTGTAGATTCTTCCCTCGAACACCCCAATAATTCCTGATGAGATGTGTCGAGAAAATCTGTCTAACCCCGACTTCTGTTCGACATGCACTTCAGGTAGGTGTGACATAAGAACCTGTACGGTTTGCACAGCCTACCCTTCTTGATTTCTCCTTTCTCATAATCACCATCGTACCCCATGAGATTGAATACCTTTTCTATGTATTCATTCTCGAAAACGTCGGGGGTGTCCTATCTCTCTATCTCCGAGTTCCAAACTCTTAAGGTGCTTTCATTCACTCGAAGACGCTGACCAGAACTTCAGCCACTATGACCTCCTCATCGTTTTGTTCTTCCACTCGAGCTGAATTCCAAAATCCGATTATGTGCGACTGATGGATCACAGGCTCAGCCGTCAAGGCGTAGAAGAGCCTGGATCGTCGGAGATATCTGATGATATCTCGACATCCTTCCGCTGCTGGATCATCAGCGTTCAAGTATGCGCACACATTATGCTCCTTAGCAAATCTATTTGCCATCTGCAAAGAAAATCAAGTTAGAAACCACGCAGTTGAATCGTTTGAATGACAATAATCGATTAACCAGTTCCGTATTGATGTTTACGACATGATTTACCTTTGCAGTAACAGTAATCGGTTACTGGATAATGTTGATATTTTGAAATTTTGAAAAGGGGGAAAAAGTGCGATTTCTAGGTTAATCTGAAAAAGTGCTCTGTAAAAGTGAAATGAATTTTAAGAGTCAGATACCTTATTTATAGTCGAACATAATTAACATTTATTAATTGTGTTGGGCTCACATTATGTTGGGCTTTCATTTATCCTATGTTGTGCCCACTTTCATTTTTCCTATGTTGTGCCCACTTTCATTTATTCCTTTCCCTATTCCAAGTGTTTAGTGTGCATTATTTCTTCCGCAAAACATCTGCGGAACCTTGACATCTGCGGATGTCAACATCTGCGGAACCTTAACTTCTGCGGATGTCAACATCTGCGGAACTTTACATTGGATGTAAGTTCAAATAATGCATTTGTTTTGTTTTGCTTGTTTTGCTGCTGAATCAGAGATCACATAATACTTCTACGGATGAGCGGTATTACTGTGACTTCTGCGGATGCAGAAATTTCACTGTTACTTCTACGGATGAGAAGTATTACTGAAACTTCTGCGGAACTTAAAGTTTGAGAACTTTAAATGTATGATATCTACATAGTAGAATCAAATGTTGATGTTGGACATTGTTGACTTATTTACATGGCAATTAAGTACAGGGAAGCAAGTTTCTGTATCCTGTATTCAAGTTAGTGCTCAAGTTCCAATTCCTTCAAAATAATTCAGATCAATTATCAGCTTTTATTGTTTTTTTCATGCATGAACTACTCCCCTAAATTTGTGATTAATGTGAAACTGTTGCATTCATCATAAATTTAAGTTGTGAACAGGCATGACAGGCTTATGACATTCTAAATGAGAGAAATTCTGTTGAAATAACAATTAAGCATCTGTGAAACAGGTACATGCATGCATATATATAGAGGGATCATACTATAATTGGCTTCTGCTGATGTTGTTAGTTGATTCAACACATATCTGATTGCAAGTATATAAATCCACTTAAATTCAAACATGAGTGTTGTATCAACTAGGCATGCATTTATCATGTTGTGAAGTTTGTTAATCAGTAGCAATCATGAGTCCCACATTCAATTATCGTTAGAGTATGTCTTCCGTAGATGAGGCAAATCACTACATTCCACACTTAATGACTATGTACATTAAGTTATAAGTTCTATCTTGAGACAATGTTCAGTCTCATGAATGCTTTGATGTGATAGCTCTTGAGCTTGATGTTCAATGGATCACAAGTGATTCCTTTTTAGAGCTGAAATATGATCTTCATAGTCACCAGGTCTTTACTTTCGTAAAACAGAGGTGAACTTTAACCCAGGTCTTTGTTGACACAAAACAGAGGGAGAATGAAGATCACACTTATAATCACATTCCCAGGTTTGTTCACACAAAACAGAGGGAATATGACTTTGCAAAGATAGAATATTATAAAGTATTTTACATAGTGTGCTTGTGTAAGTGATTTGATCACAGCAGGAGAGAACATACCTTCATGATTCTCAAATGGAATCCTCACAGACAGTTACCTCATGTTTTAGTTTGGCATGCTCTTAGCTTTGTTTCCACTCAAGTTGAACCTACTCACATATCAGTATGATATAAGTCAGATTGAGTGTTTGTTTAATAGCCAAGTATAGTCTACTATCATTTCCCATATATAATGCATGTATAGATGTTCTAACAGACACTTAAGTTATCCTCAACGATTACTCTTCACAAAGTCAATCATATGCTTTGTTGATTTATTCTAAGTTAATCATCCCTAAAGATTCTATCAGAAAATTGAATCTAACAGAATCAAATGCTTTAGTAAACAAATCAGCAAGCTGATTGGTTGTGTCTACTTTGACTAACTTGATTAGACCCTTTTCAGAGCAATCTCAGAAAATGGTATCTGATTTCTATATGTTGTTTTACTATGTTGAACTGGGTTAGCAGTTATAAACATAGCAGCTGAATTATCAATATGAATTGGTGTATGAAGGAAATTGTAACCATAATCAAGTAATTGGTTTTGCAACCAAAGTACTTGAGAGCAACCTGCTGAAGCAGCTATGTACTCTGCTTCAGCCGTGGATACAGATACATTTGTTTGCTTCTTGCACTGCCATGAAACAAGTCTTGGTCCTAAAATTGACATCCACCAGTTGTGGATTTTCTGTTGTTGTTGCACCCTCCATAGTCACTATCTGAGTATGAGTAGAGGCTAAAGTCTCCATCTTTGGGATACCAAAGTCCCAATGCAGGTTGCCTTTCAGATATCTGAAAATTCTCTTACAGCATTCAAATGTGACTCCTTTGGGTCTGATTGATACCTGGCACAAACACAAACAGCAAACATTATGTCAGGTCTACTGGCAGTTAAACATTAAAGAACCGATCAGATCTGTACAATCGTTGATCTACGGATTTGCCAGCAGGGTCAGGCACAATCTTGTCTATTGTTGATGCTGGTGTCTTGCATGAAGTGGAATCAGCTAGATTGTACTTCTTCAAAATTTGATGAATGTACTTTTCTTGGTTGATGAAAATGCCATCTGGTTTCTGATGAACTTGTAAGCCAAGGAAGAAAGTCAATTCTCCCATGGAGCTCATCTGAAATTCAGATTTCATTAAGTCTTCAAAGCTTTGACACAGCTTCTTATTGGTGGATCCAAATATGATGTCATCAACATATATTTGAACAACCAAAAGATCTTGATGCTCTTGTTTGAGGAAGAGTGTCTGATCAATAGTTCCTCTCTTGTACCCATTCTTCAGCAGGAAGGATGATAGTGTATCATACCACTTTCTGGGTGCTTGATGAAGACCATACAAGGCTTTGTCAAGCTTGTATACTCTATGTGGATAATCAGGGTCTTCAAAACCAGGGGGTTGTGCCACATAGACTTCTTCATCAATTTTCCCATAAAGGAAAGCACACTTGACATCCATCTGATAGACTGTGAACTTCTTGAATGCTGCATAGGCTAGGAAGACTCGTATAGCTTCAATCCTTGCAACTGGGGCAAAGACTTCATCATAGTCTATTCCTTCTTCCTGAGTGTATCCCTGTGCAATGAGTCTGGCCTTGTTTCTTACTATGATACCTCTGTCATCCAGCTTGTTCTTGAAAAGCCATCTTGTGCCAATTGGATGTTGACCTGAAGGCAAATCGACAAGAGTCCACACTTTCTGTTTTCTAAATTGTTGCAACTCTTCTTGCATGGCCTCAATCCAGCTGTTGTCTTTCAGTGCAGCTGTGATGTTTGCAGGGACTGTTTGAGATAAAAAGCAGGTGAACAAACAAATGTTTGCCACACCTCCTTTGCTCCTTGTGGTTCTGGCATGCAGGTCCCAATGATGTTGTCTGTTGGATGAGATTTGTGTACTCTGCTTGTTGAAACAGCATCAACTTGAACTGTGGAGTCTAAGTTTGAGAAGCCCATTGAAGCAGATGGTGTTAGCTGAGAAGTTGAGTCGATGAAATAATCAAAAGACTCATGGTCGTTAGGATCAGCTGGTGTTTGATTGGCTGCTTTGTCTTCTTCCGCAGGAAGTTCTACGGAAGCAGTATTTTGTTCTTCCGCAGGAAGTTCTACGGAAGCAGTATTTTGTTCTTCCGCAGGAAGTTCTACGGAAGCAGTATTTTGTACTTCCGTAGGAGTTACATCATCACGAGGATGAACAATGTTGGTCAGCTGGTAATGGTGGTGGATGACTGCCTCTTCATTTCTAGCATCAGTAGTGACATCTACGGATGAGGGAACATCTGCTGATGAATTTACATGTGCTGGGGATGAAGAGTTTGCTTCTCCAGAAATAGCTTCATGCTGCTGACTTGATCTTTGCTGTGGTTCAGGTGGCACACGTGCTCTTGGTGGATCAGCTGTTAAAGGCACTTCATTCACACTTGGGGGCACAAAGGGATAACATGTATCCGCAGCACCTGCATTGATCAAATAACCAGTGTTAAATGATTCTGTTAATGCATCTATATCAAATAACCAAGATGATCCTTTACATTGGTAGTAAACATGGATTCATCAAAAGAAACATTGGGAGTTTCTTCAACTATGTTATGTTCTGGAATGTACACCCTGTATGATTTAGAAGTGGATGAATATCCAACAAAGAAACCATCATAGGCTTTTTCAGAAAATTTTCCCAATTGTTCTTTAGTATTTAAAACAGACACATGACACCCAAAAGCTCTAAGATATCCTATAAAAGCTTTCTTTTAAATAAGAGTTCATAAGGTGTTTTATTATGTTCTTTGACTATCAATGTTCTATTTTGAACATTGCAAGCTGTATTCACAGCTTCTGCCCAGAATGTAATGGGCAACTGAGAATCAGCTAGCATTGTTCTGGCTGCTTCTATCAGTGTTCTATTTCTCCTTTCAGCCACTCCATTTTGTTGAGGAGTTCTTGGGGCACTGAATTGTCTAGCTATGCCTTTAGTCCTGCAAAAAGAATCCATATCAGCATTAACAAATTCAGTTCCATTGTCACTCCTAAAAATTTTAACTTTTAAATCAAGTTGATTCTCAATCTTGATTACAAAGTCCATTAATGTTTCAGATGTTTCACTTTATGTTTAAGAAAAAGACCCATGTAAATCTAGTGAAATCATCAACTATCACCAAACAATATTGCCTTTTTCCAATGCTCAGCACATTGGTTGGACCAAAGAGATCCATATGAAGCAATTTGAGTGGTGTAGTGTTAGTGTTGATTGTTTGGATTTGTGAGACACTCTGTGTTGTTTTCCTTATAACATGAAGAACAGTGATTAGAACAATGAAATTCTTTCTTTGGTAATCCAATGACTAAGTCATTTTTCACCAATTTATTCATGTTCTTCATGTTGGAATGGACAAGCCTTCTATGCCACAATTGAGATTCATCTTCGGAAGATTTGGACAGCAGGCATGTCTCATGATTTGTGAGTGTTGTGTTGTTCATATCCAAGATATATGTGTTGCCTTTTCTTGATGCTTTAAGAAGTATCCAGTCTTCTGGAACTGTAAAACCTGGCTTAAGAATGTAACAGTTAGTGTTATCAAATAGTGTTAAATAATTTGATCACAAATTTGGGAAACACTAAGTAAATTATACTGCAAATTTTCACAGTAATTTACTTTTTCAAATGTTAAAACACCATTAGTTACCATTCCTTCACCAACAATTTACCTCCCTTCTTATCCCCACCAAATGCCACATAAGAGGCATGTTTATGTTTGAAGTCATGGAGAAGTGCACAGTTGCCTGTCATATGTCTGGAACAACCACTGTCAACATACCACTTGTTGTCAGCTCTCCATAATTGTTCCTGCACACAAAAAGAAAACTAATTAGAATTGACAACCCAAGGCTTAATTGTCTTGGATTTGCCAGTTGTGTCAACAATAGTTACTCCTTCATGAATTAATCGTGAAGTTTCAGTATTAGTTGTTTCTTTTTGATCTGATGTTTGTGAGGATGATTCTGTTGAAGATGATTCGGGTTTCTGAGTGTCTTCATGCTTATCCGAGTCTTTCTTCAACTTAGCTTGTTTTGGTTGGTATCTTAACTTTGAAGAAGATCCTGTAGTCTTGAAGGTTTCTTCATCTTTCTGTTTTGATTGGGACACAGGAGTTCCTTTATCAAAGTTGTCAAAGAAATCATCAACAGCTTCCGGTTGTTTATCAGACAAATCCACCTTTTTATGAGGTGTCTTAGCCTGTGTTGGCATTTTCTTCTTCACAGTCTTGTCAGCAACAGATGATCTTTTCTTTGAATTTGTTTTTCCTTCTCAGGCTTTGTCTCTTTGTCACTTTCTGAGTCTGATGATGCACCTTGTGATTTCTTGTTGCTCTTTTTCTTGTTCTTCTTATTAAAATAACATTCCTGAGTGGAATGGTTATTTTTGTCACATATGGCACAATGTTTGTTGAAGAAACAGTCATCAGTCATGTGATTGTTCATGTTGCAAATGGAACAGTAACTACTGAAGTAGCATTCATCAGTGCTGTGATTCTTCATATCACACCATTTGCAATATTTCTCAGAATTTTCTTCTTCAGCCTTCTTTTTGGTCTTTTTCTGACTAGCTGAGCCATCAGTTGATTTCTTCTTGGGTTCATCAGCTGGTAATTCTTCATGTTTATTTGTGGATGGCTTCTGTTGTTTGACATTTAGCTTTTTGTGAGCATGTTTGATGTTTTCCCTTTTATCTCATCCACAGTATCAGTATCTTTCTTCCGTTGTTTTTCTGCGGAATCATTAGTCTTTGTCTTCCGCATGATCTACGGACTTGGCAGTTTTTGCTTTCCGCAGATGTTCTACGGATTCCTCAGTCTGTTCTTTCCGAGGATTCTTGTTTGAATATTTCTTACCTTTATCAGATGACAAAGGTGATTTTGTGCTTGATCCGCAGCTGTCGATCTTGGGAAGATGCAGTTCTTGTAATCCTTCATTAAGTTCAGCAATCCTCTTACAAATGGTCTTCAGCATGTTCCGTTGCTTGGCGGATATTGCAGCTTTGATTCTTCAAGGACTCGTGGAAGACCAGGTTCAACTTGAACATTCTTACCAATGTTCAGTTGAACATTATCATGTTCATCAGAATCATCCAGGTCATCATAGTTATCAAAATCTGATTCATTATGTTTAATTGACTCTGATTCAGTTGATTCAGTTTCACTCATCTCAGCTTTATTGTTGTTTATTTGACTATCTTTTATGTCAATGTTGGTGCTTTGCACAAAATGATTTGACAAGTTGTTAGTCATTGTTCAGGTAAAGGTGTGTAGTTATTATTAATAGGTGGTGCCACTGCATTATAACCCAACCCTGACCTGTTCTTTGATTCAATATGAGAATTGAGTAACTTCTCATATTGCTGAGATGATAATTGAAACTTCTGAAGTTTCACTTCAGTAGATGCATGATCAGCCATGGATTTTGTTAAGGAAGTGGTCAGATGCTCAACTTGGGCTTTTAGGCTGTAGTTTTCAGAAACATATTTTCTAAATCTTTTTGTAAAGAGTTTATTTTGATTTGATATAGTTTCTGTTCTCTTAAGTGTGATTCATTTAAAACCATAGTTTCTTTTACTTTATCAGCCAGTTGTTGAGCATGGACTCTATATCTTTCAACTTCCTCAACAAGTTGATGAACATAACCTCTCTTTTACCTCTTTGGCCATTGGAGGAACTTTGTTTTCCATATGTGCCATCAGTGCTTGATTCTCCTCTATCACTCCTTCTCATACAACTCCAGTCACAAGTTCCATCCTGAAGTATGATCAGCCCTGTCTCTTTAGAGTTACTTGGTCCTGCTGATGTATTTGTGGCTGGTGGGGATGTGAGCTGAGGTTGTCTATGCAGAGATCTTTGAGAGGTTGGCTGCTGATTTTGTTGCTGCTGCTGCTGATACTGTGGAGTTGATTGTTGGTTGCATTCTCTAGAAAAAAGTGACCATAGAGATTGCACTTATAACATCTGACTTTAGACTTATCCACTCCAATCTTCGATGTTTTGCTAGCTGCTGCCAGATTTTTGTTTCTTCGAAGATATTGCTTGGCTCTGTAGGCAATCATAGCCATCTGCCATTGTAGATCCATCTCTTCGACTACATCCGGAGGGAGTTCCTCCAAGTCTTGCTGACAGATGTTTGCTGCTGTAAGGGAACTGCCAAGATATGCTTGAAAGCTTGAGCTGAAAGCTGCAAAGGCTGCTTTTTGTTCTTCAGAATCCAATATCACAGTGATTGGTTCTGAGTTGGCTGTTGCTGATGTCTCTTTTCTCTGTAGCTTTCCCTTTTTCCTTTTGAGTTTTACTTTGAGATGACTTCTTAGTGGGTTTAGATGCATAGAAGCTTACTTCTTCTTCATTGTCACTCAGAGCACAAGAGTTATCATCTTCATTATTAGATATAAATGCACTACCAGCATTCTTTGTTTCTTGAAGTGATAAGGTGAGACATGAGTTCTCACACTCTTGTTTCTTGATTGTTCATCCAGTTCAAGTGCTTCTACTTGGCAACCAGTGTATCTAGACCAGTTGTCTTGAGATCTATGGTGTTCTTGAACATGGAGACTGTTTGCTTCCAACTTTCAGGCAAAGTATGGAGCATCTTCTTGTTCAGTTCCTCAGTTGTATATTTCAACTCCAAGATGTTCATCTCAGTGACGAGTTGCATGAATCTATGGAGTTGCTGAGGAATTGACTCACCCTCAATATGATGAAAAGTTTCATACTGTGATCTAAGGGTGTCTTTCCTTATGCTTCTGATCATCACTCCCTTCACAGAGAGTGTGAAGTATCTTCCATAGGGAATTTGCTGTTTATAGTTCTCGCACCTGATCAAGATTTCTTCAGGTAAAGCCATACTAAGCAAGCTGTATGCTTTAATATCGACTTTGACCTTCTTGACATCATCAGGTGGCAAGTCCTTAGTGCTGATTGGTGGTTTTGTCATTATAATCCGGCCCAAGAGTGGGTGGAATATAAGGACCTTGTGTGATGGACTCCCACAAGTCAGAATCAGTGTAGTTCACATGATTTCTGAACTTGATCTTCCAGGATTTAAAATCAGCTTTGTTTCCAACTTTGGTGGTTGATAAGATCCTCCTCCAAAAGTACTCATGTTTAACTGCAAAACAAGATTTAAAATTTAAGTGCTTGAATTGACAAATCTATCAAAGACGCAGATCTAGTATCAATGGATTTGAATATAGATCTAAATCAAACAAGCAATAAGAGAATGCTTGCTGAAAGACAAGTCGTTGATTTAATTGTTTGAAAATCAATTAAACAATTTTAATACTGATAGATCAATTGATCTAGATCAATGAGCACCAATGGCTCTGATACCACCTGTGAATCCAAGGATCGCAATTCAGGAATTATCAGTATTAAAATAAATCAATTTAATGATCGCGGAATTATCATTAATTGACGTTTAATTGTTTGAATGATTAATTATGAACACAACCACAGAAACACAATAAATGCAAAATCAATAATATTCAAAAGTATTTCATTAACTATAATGTAATGATTACAAAAGAATAATGAATACTATAAACAATCGAATACAGTGAATCGAATGATGTTTGATGTTGATGTGACGGCGATTAGGGTTGCACAATGAACTCTTGACAGCCGTATATTGATTGATTGTGTTCCCGAGATGTGAAACCTAGGACTCATATTTATAGATGATTTGAGTCGGTTAAGGAAACACCGGATCTCTCGGGATTTGTTGTTGATCTTGTTGACTTGTTTGACTTCTTGGAATGATAATCAACAAGTATAATGGTCTTCCGCAGGAGTCTTGCCTTCCGCAGATCTTTTCTTCTTCGTAGATGATTTGCTTTTCCGTAGGAATGTTGTTCTTCCGTAGATAATCCTCCTTCCGTAGGAGTCTTCACTTCATGGAACTTGATCATCCGTAGAACTTACACTTGGTCATTTGGTCTTGTATGAAACATATCTACGGATTAACAAAATTGTTCATCCGTAGATGTTTCCTACACTTGGTCAGTTTTATCAAATCCATCCAAGAATATTGTTTCTCCTGTCAAAGCACAAATCAACACACATACATATATGGGGTTAACCTATAGATTCAAATCACATATATATATTTTTGACTGTTACAAATGTTAATTACAAGACTTGATTTTCAAGTACTAAGCCTATACAAATTGATCTAGCCCTATACAATCTAGACCTAATAAATGCAGCTCACATGAAGTCGAATTGTTTTAAAGATAATCACAGATTAACCAGTTCCTTACTGAAGATTAGAACATGATTTACCTTCGTGATAATGATAATCGACTATTGGATAATGATGTTTATGCTTTTCTTGGAACGAATTTTGAAAGTTTTAACGAGGGGGAAAGTGTGCGTTTTTCTAGGTTAGAAACTGAAAAAGTGCTCTGAAAAAGTGATTAGTGAATTCTTAGAGTCAAAAACCTTATTATAACGAACACATTAATTTCTTTTATTAATTATGTTGGGCCCACTTCCCATTTATTCATTTCCGTATACCAAGTTTATTCCGAATGCATTGCTCCTTCCGCAGAACATCTGCGGACCCTTAACATCTGTGGATGTCTTAACATCTGCGGATGCTGAAGCAGAAATTTCACTATTACTTCTACGGATGAGAAGTATTACTGAAACTTCTGGAGAAATTAAAATTTTGTTAAAACTTAAAATGTATGATATCTACTAAGTAGGTCATGTGTTGATATTAGACATTGTTGACTTTGTTTGCATGACAATTAAGTACAAGAAAGCAAGTGTCCTGTATCCTGTATTCAAGTTAGTGCTCAGGTTCCAATTCCTTCAAAGTGAATTAACAGCCAACTACTCCCCCTAAATTTGTGATTAATGTTAAACTGTTGCATTTATCATAAATTTAAGTTGGAAATAGGCATGAAAGGCATATGACAGTCTAAATGAGAGGAAATCAGTTAAGGGGACAAATTAATCAATGATTTAAACGATACAAGCATGCATATATATAGAGGGATCATACTATGACTCTAGGCTTCTGCTGATGTTGATTATTTGAATATGTGTTGATCTATTGCACACCTGATTGTAAGTATATAGCCCCACTTAAATTCATACATGAGTAAGGTATCAACTAGGCATGCTGTTTATCATTTTTGATGTTTGTTAATCAGTAACTGTCATGTGCTCCACGTTCAATTGTCATTAGAGTTTGTCCTCCGTAGGTGAGGCAAATCACCACTTTTTCACACTTATTGAATATGTACATTAAGTTATGAGTTCTATCTTGAGACATATTACAGTCTCATTAATGCTTTGATGTTGAAGCTCTTTGAATTGATGTACAATTGATCACAAGTGATTCTTTTGAGAGCTGAGATATGTATAGTCACCAGGTCTTTACTTTCGTAAAACAGAGGTGAACTTAACCCAGGTCTTTGTTTACACAAAACAGAGGGAGAATGAAGATCACACTCTTTAATCATATTCCCAGGTCTTTGTTCACACAAAACAGAGCGAATATGACTTTGTAAAGATAGAAGATTATAAAGTATTTTACATAGTGTGCTTTTGTAAGTGATTTGATCACATTAGAAGATAACTTACTTTCCAGACTCTCAAAATGGAGTTCCATAGATAGAAACCTGGTTCTTTTAGTTTGGCATGCTGTAAGCGTAGTTCTTGCATTCAGGTCTCCTATGATGTTATCTGATGGATGAGACTTATGAATTCTACTTGTGGAAATAGCATCAACTGGGATTGTTGATTCTAAGTTTGAGAAACCCATTGAAGCAGATGGATTCATCTATGATGTTGAACCTATGAAGTAATCAAATGGTTCTTGAGCTTCATTTGCTGTTGTTTCTTCCGCAGGAAGTTCTACGGATGCATGTTGAACGTCCGTAGTGGTAACAGTAACATCTACGGAGTCATTTTGTACTTCCTTAGGAGTTACAGCACCATCTACGGATGAACAAGGTTGGTTACTGGCACGTTTTGTTGATTCAATGCCTCCCCATCACTAGGATCAGTGGTTGAAACAGTATTTACATCTACGGATGATGGAGCATCTGCGGATGTATTTTCATGAGCTGAGGATGAAGAATTTGCTTCTCCGGATGTATCTTCATGCTGTTGACTTGATTCTTGTGTGGTCCAGTTGAAGGTTGTGCCCTTGGTGGATCAGCTGTTAGTGGCACTTCATTCAAACTTGGAGGAACAAATGGATAGCATGTATCAGCAGAACTTGCATTGATTAGATATCCAGTGTTAAATGATTCAGTTAGTGCATCTATATCAAATAACCAAGATGATCCTTTTACAGTTGTTGTAAACATGGATTCATCAAAAGAAAATTGGGAGTCTCTTCAACAATATTATGTTCTGGAATATAGACTCTATATGATTTAGAAGTGGATGAATATCCAACAAAAAAACCATCATAGGCTTTTTTAGAAAATTTTCCCAATTGTTCTTTAGTATTTAATACAGACACATGACACTCAAAAGCTCTAAGATATCCTATAAAAGGTTTCTTTTAAATAAGAGTTCATATGGAGTTTTATTATGTTCTTTGACAATAATGTCTATTCTAAACATTGCATGCTGTATTCACGCTTCTGCCCAGAATGTAATGGGCAACTGAGAGTCAGCTAGCATTGTTCTGGCTGCTTCTATGAGAGTTCTGATTTCTTCTTTCAGCCACTCCATTTTGTTGTGGAGTTCTTGGTGCAATGAATTGTCTTGCATGCCTTTATTCCTGAAAAAAGAATCCAATCAGCATTAACAAATTCAGTTCCCATTATCACTCCTAAAAATTTTAACTTTTAAATCAAGTTGATTCTCAATCTTGATTACAAAGTCCATTAATGTTTCTAGATGTTTCACTCTTATGTTTTAAAAAAACACCATGTGAATCTAGTGAAATCATCTACTATCACCAAGCAATATTGCCTTTTTCCAATGCTCATCACATTGGTTGGTCCAAAGAGGTCTATGTGAAGCAATTTGAGTGGTGTAGTGTTAGTGTTGATTATTTTGGATTTTGAGACACTCTATGTTGTTTTCCTTTGTAACATGAAGAACAATGGTTTGAACAATGAAATTCTTTCTTTGGCAAGCCAATGACAAGTCATTTTTCACCAATTTCTTCATGTTTTTCATTTTGGAATGAACAAGCCTTCTATGCCACAATTGCGATTCATCTTCTGAAGACTTAGATAGCAGGCATGTCTCATGGTTGTGAGTGATGTGTTGTTCATATCCAAAACATAAGTGTTTCCTTTTCTTGATGCTTTAAGAAGGATCCATTCTGCTGGAACTGCAAAACTGGCTTAAGAATGTAACAATTAGTGTTATCAAATAGTGTGTGTAATTTTGATCACAAATTTGAGATACACTAAGTAAATTGTACTGCAAATTTTCACAGTAATTCACTTTTTCAAATGTTAGTACACCATTTGTTACCATTCCTTCACCAACTATTTTACCTCCCTTCTTATCCCCACCAAATGCCACATAAGAGGCATGTTTATGTTTGAAGTCATGGAGAAGTGCACAGTTGCCTGTCATATGTCTGGAACAACCACTGTCAACATACCACTTGTTGTCAGCTCTCCATATTGTTCCTGCACAGAAAAAGAAACTAATTAGAATTGACAACCCAAGGCTTAATTGTCTTGGATTTGCCAGTTGTGTCAACAATAGTTACTCCTTCATGAATTAATCTGAAGTTTCAGTATTAGTTGTTTCTTTTTGATTGATGTTGTGAGGATGATTCTGTTGAAGATGATTCGGGTTTCTGGATGTCTTCATGCTTATCCGAGTCTTTCTTCAACTTAGCTTGTTTTGGTTGGTATCTTAACTTTGAAGAAGATCCTGTAGTTCTGAAGAGTCTTCATCTTTCTTTGATTGGGACACAGGAGTTCCTTTTCAAAGTTGTCAAAGAAATCATCAACAGCTTCCGGTTGTTTATCAGACAAATCCACCTTTTTGTGGGTGTCTTAGCTGTGTTGGCATTTTCTTCTTCACAGTCTTGTCAGCAGAGATCTTGCTTTGATTTGTGTTGATCTTTCTGCATCTTTGTTCTTTGTCACTTTTTGATGTTGAGATCTGATTGATGATTTCTGATTCTTTTGCTCTTTTTCTTGTTCTTCTTATTAAAATAACATTCCTGAGTGGAATGGTTATTTTTGTCACATATGGCACAATGTTTGTTGAAGAAACAGTCATCAGTCATGTGATTGTTCATGTTGCAAATGGAACAGTAACTACTGAAGTAGCATTCATCAGTGCTGTGATTCTTCATATCACACCATTTGCAATATTTCATCGAATTTTCTTCTTCAGCCTTCTTTTGTTGTTCTTTTGTTTTACTCTTCTGAGCCATCAGTTGATTTCTTTTTGCTTTCCTGGAGCATCATCAGCTGAGTCTTGTTTACTTTGTGACTGCTTTTTGTTGTTTGTTGTAGTCCTTTTTACTCATCCGTAGATCGTTTCTTCCATGCTTTTTCTACGGATCAGCAGTTTATCCCTTACCAGATGTTGTACGGACTTGCCGTTTTGTCCTTCCGCAGATGATCTTACGGACTTGCAGTTTTTGCTTTCCGCAGATGTTCTACACTTGTATTTATCTTGTTCTTGTTTGAATTTGTTCTTTTACCTTTATCAGATGACAAAGGTGATTTTGTGCTTGATCCGCAGTTATCAACTTGTGAAGGCAGTTCTTGTAATCCTTCATTAAGTTCAGCAATCCTCTTACAAATGGTCTTCAGCATGTTTTGCTTTGGCGGATATTGCAGCTTTGATTCTTCAAGGACTCGTGGAAGACCAGGTTCAACTTGAACATTCTTACCAATGTTCAGTTGAACATTATCATGTTCATCAGAATCATCCAGTCATCATAGTTATCAAAATCTGATTCATTATGTTTAATTGACTCTGATTCAGTTGATTCAGTTTCACTCATCTCAGCTTTATTGTTGTTTATTTGACTATCTTTTATGTCAATGTTGGTGCTTTGCACAAAATGATTTGACAAGTGTTAGTCATTGTTTCAGGTAAAGGTGTGTATTATTATTAATAGGTGTGCCACTGCATTATAACTCAACCCATCCTATCTTTGATTCAATATGAGAATTGAATAACTTCTCATATTGCTGAGATGACAATTGAAACTTCTGAAGTTTCACTTCAGTAGATGCATGATCAGCCATGGATTTTGTTAAGGAAGTGGTCAGATGCTCAACTTGGGCTTTTAGGCTGTAGTTTTCAGAAACATATTTTTCTAAATCCTTTTGTAAAGATTATATTTGATTTGATATAGTTTTGTTCTCTTAAGTGTGATTCATTTAAAACAAGTTTCTTTTACTTTATCAGCCAATGTTGAGCATGGACTCTATATCTTCAACTTCCTCAACACAAGTTGATGAACATAACCTCTTTTACCTCTTGGCCATTGGAGGAACTTTGTTTTCCATATGTGCCATCAGTGCTTGATTCTCTTCCAAGACTCGATCAGAGGCCATACTTTTCCTGGGATAAAGCCCTTGGCTTCTAATCAGTTTATCTTTCTCTGTATGTGATCCTTAGGTTCAACAGTTAAGGATCAGCAGGCAGTTTGCTTTGTGTTCATGGGATGGATTTGGAGCTGCAGTCCTGAATTTAACACCAGTTTCAAGTTCTACGCCATGACATGCTCCATCATCCTCGCAGTCACCAGTTGATCTTCCTTTTAATCATGTGGTTGTAGTTGTGGCCGAACAAACAGTCATATTATACTTGCTTAGTTTGGCTGTGCACAATGGCTAACTCTTTCTTGATCTTTCAACTGATTGAAGAGGTGAAAGATTCATAATAATAGTTGTAGAATGAATCTGGCATGCTCAAACTCTTCAGAAGATTCTGCATTTCAGTCAAGTTCACCTCTCAACCATGTCATATGAGAAACCATGGTTGATGAGGGTCATGAACATAGTTGATTCAGGCCTCTCTTCTAAATATCTCAGTGTAGAAGGTCATCGGCCTTTGATTCTTTTGCTCAGTTGGTGACTCCATCTTTTTAGCTCATTCCACTCTTCATCACTTCACCATCATCACTAGATACTTCAAGTAGATAAAATATACTGAAGGTGTAGTTCAGGAGATGTGGGCTTTTGCTTTTGGGGGAACCTTCATCTTCAATTTCCTTCTTGATGGACCAAGTATTCTCTTCCGTGAATACAAAATCAGTTTCTTTGAAGCTTCAGTAGATTGTTTTGATTGTTCAAACTTGGGGCATCCTTGATTCAATGCACTCAGTTTCATCTTCATCTGATTAAGTTCTTCATTCTTTTCTTTGATCAGCTTATCCTTTGCGGATACTCATCAGTCATATGCTCTACTCTAGAAGTCAGCTGTTCCTTTTCATTTTTCTCATACTTCACAGCTTCTAGCAGTTCTTGTTCATGTTTGAGTAGATTATCTATCACTTCATTATTGCTTTCAGCATCCAGTCTAAGCCTTTTCAGTCTGGCTTCGTACTTCACCCACTTTCAGCCTTCTTTAATGATTCCCTTTTAACTCTTGTATTCTTTGTTTCTCGTATTGATTGAGTACAACTTGTTGTACTCAGCAACCAAATAGCTTTTGCTGATAGGGATGTCATTATCACTCAGATCATCCTCATGATAGGCAATCACATCCACCTCAATCCTTTGTTCTTCCTGATGTTCAATTGGTGACACTGGTGTAGTATGATCAGACACAGCTTGATCCTCAGATGTGTAGCTGAAACAGGAACTGTGCTAGCTTGAGACATCCACTCAGTCTCCCTTGTGTGGACAGAGTTTAGAGACTCAGTTATGTCTATAGGTTCAGTGTTTGCACTCTCAGGAGATGGTTGTTTTGGTGTATCAGGGATGTGGATGAAGAGGTGATTCGATTGGATTGGAGAAAGTGGTTGTGTATTATGTGAGGATGGATGAGAAGGTGATGGTGATTCTTGTTGTATGGTGAGATAGGCTGGGTGTTGTGGGTGGAAGATGAAGAGATTAGTTGTGGGGATTCATGGTGATGAATAGGTGAGATTGGTTGGGGTTTAAGCTGGCTGGTGATTGAGGTTGATGAGGTGGTGTTTGTCTAGGTGATTGATGTTGGTGAGGTGGTGTGTTTGGCCCAGTGAGTGTGATGCTTGTACAGATTCAGCAGATGTCTCTGTCTTCATCTATCCAAACCATTCTGAGGCAAGTCGGCCTGAGCATCTACAACATGGGCAAACATGGGCATGTCTTCACCCTGATATTTTCCACTGATTTTGTTTAGCACTGATCTTCCCAATGTGCTTGCACAATCACTTCTCCTTCTCTTGAAATCCTTGGGAGTTCAGCGTTGATCACCAGTTGCAAGAATCTTGGAACATGTACATTTCTCATTCCTTTATAGTTTGACTTGATCACAGAGGCAGTTGAAAATGTACTTAGAGTAGTATAAGTTCTACCCTCAAAGATCCCAATGATTCCTGATGAGATGTGTCAAGAAAACCTATCAAGTCCTGCCTTTCTGTTAGAGATACACTTCAGATAGGTGTGGTATAGGAACCGATAGGTTGCACAGCCTTCCTTTAGTTATCTCCCCTTTCTCAAAATCTCCATCATACCCCATCAAGTTGAACACCTTCTCAATGTATTCATTCTCGAATACATCAGGGTGCCCTACTTCTCGATCACCCAATTCAAGAGATCTTTGATTGTGCTTTCATTGATCCGTATCGTTCAGTAAGGATCTGCTGCGACAATCACTTCATCATCTCCTTCTGGTTCAACTCGAGCAGAGTTCCAGAAATCGATTATGTGAGCTTAATGAATCACAGGGTCTGCCGTTAAGGCATAGACTAGCCTGAACGTCGAAGATATCTGATGATATCTCGACATCCTTCAGCAGCAGGATCATCCGCATTCAAGAATGCGCACCATTGTGTTCCTTTGTGAATCGGTTTGCCATCTGTAATTAAAACGAAAATCGGTTTAGCATAAATGCAGCTCACATGAAGTCGAATTGTTTTAAAGATAATCACAGATTAACCAGTTCCTTACTGAAGATTAGAACATGATTTACCTTCGTGATAATGATAATCGATATTGGATAATGATGTTTATGCTTTTCTTGGAACGAATTTTGAAAGTTTTAACGAGGGGGAAAGTGTGCGTTTTTCTAGGTTAGAAAATGAAAAAGTGCTCTGAAAAAGTGATTAGTGAATTCTTAGAGTCAAAAACCTTATTATAAACGAACACATTAATTTTTTATTAATTATGTTGGGCCCACTTCCCATTTATTCATTTCCGTATACCAAGTTATTCCGAATGCATTGCTCCTTCCGCAGAACATCTGCGGACCCTTAACATCTGTGGATGTCTTAACATCTGCGGATGCTGAAGCAGAGAAATTTCACTATTACTTCTACGGATGAGAAGTATTACTGAAACTTCTGGAGAAATTAAAATTTTGTTAAAACTTAAAATGTATGATATCTACTAAGTAGGTCATGTGTTGATATTAGACATTGTTGACTTTGTTTGCATGACAATTAAGTACAGAAAGCAAGTGTCCTGTATCCTGTATTCAAGTTAGTGCTCAGGTTCCAATTCCTTCAAAGTGAATTAACAGCCAACTACTCCCCCTAAATTTGTGATTAATGTTAAACTGTTGCATTTATCATAAATTTAAGTTGGAAATAGGCATGAAAGGATATGACAGTCTAAATGAGAGGAAATCAGTTAAGGGGACAAATTAATCAAATGATTTAAACGATACAAGCATGCATATATTAGAGGGATCATACTATGACTCTAGGCTTCTGCTGATGTTGATTTGAATATGTGTTGATCTATTGCACACCTGATTGTAAGTATATAGCCCCACTTAAATTCATACATGAGTAAGGTATCAACTAGGCATGCTGTTTATCATTTTTTGATGTTTGTTAATCAGTAACTGTCATGTGCTCCACGTTCAATTGTCATTAGAGTTTGTCCTCCGTAGGTGAGGCAAATCACCACTTTTTCACACTTATTGAATATGTACATTAAGTTATGAGTTCTATCTTGAGACATATTACAGTCTCATTAATGCTTTGATGTTGAAGCTCTTTGAATTGATGTACAATTGATCACAAGTGATTCTTTTGAGAGCTGAGATATGATCACCAGGTCTTTACTTTCGTAAACAGAGGTGAACTTAACCCAGGTCTTTGTTTACACAAAACAGAGGAGAATGAAGATCACACTCTTAATCATATCCCAGGTCTTTGTTCACACAAAACAGAGCGAATATGACTTTGTAAAGATAGAAGATTATAAAGTATTTTACATAGTGTGCTTTGTAGTGATTTGATCACATTAGAAGATAACTACTTTCCAGACTCTCAAAATGGAGTTCCCATAGATAGAAACCTGGTTCTTTTAGTTTGGCATGCTGTAAGCGTAGTTCTGCATTCAGGTCTCCTATGATGTTATCTGATGGATGAGACTTAGAATTCTACTTGTGGAAATAGCATCAACTGGGATTGTTGATTCTAAGTTTGAGAAACCCATTGAAGCAGATGGATTCATCTATGATGTTGAACCTATGAAGTAATCAAATGGTTCTTGAGCTTTGCTGTATGTTCTTCCGCAGGAAGTTCTACGGATGCATGTTGAACGTCCGTAGTGGTAACAGTAACATCTACGGAGTCATTTTGTACTTCCTTAGGAGTTACAGCACATCTACGGATGAACAAGGTTGGTTAGCCGGCACGTTTTGTTGATTCAATGCCTCCCCATCACTAGGATCAGTGGTTGAAACAGTATTTACATCTACGGATGATGGAGCATCTGCGGATGTATTTTCATGAGCTGAGGATGAAGAATTTGCTTCTCCGGATGTATCTTCATGCTGTTGCCTTGATTCTTGTTGTGGTCCAGTTGAAGGTTGTGCCCTTGGTGGATCAGCTGTTAGTGGCACTTCATTCAAACTTGGAGGAACAAATGGATAGCATGTATCAGCAGAACTTGCATTGATTAGATATCCAGTGTTAAATGATTCAGTTAGTGCATCTATATCAAATAACCAAGATGATCCTTTTACAGTTGTTGTAAACATGGATTCATCAAAAGAAATTGGGAGTCTCTTCAACAATATTATGTTTCTGGAATATAGACTCTATATGATTTAGAAGTGGATGAATATCCAACAAAAAAACCATCATAGGCTTTTTTAGAAAATTTTCCCAATTGTTCTTTAGTATTTAATACAGACACATGACACTCAAAAGCTCTAAGATATCCTATAAAAGTTTCCTTTTAAATAAGAGTTCATATGGAGTTTTATTATGTTCTTTGACAATTAATGTCCTATTCTAAACATTGCATGTTGTATTCACTGCTTCTGCCCAGAATGTAATGGGCAACTGAGAGTCAGCTAGCATTGTTCTGGCTGCTTCTATGAGAGTTTGATTTCTCTTTCAGCCACTCTTTGTTGTGGAGTTCTGGTGCAATGAATTGTCTTGCCATGCCTT
Organism: Flaveria linearis; assembly: GCA_024085815.1. Classification (NCBI taxonomy): domain Eukaryota; kingdom Viridiplantae; phylum Streptophyta; class Magnoliopsida; order Asterales; family Asteraceae; genus Flaveria; species Flaveria linearis. The sequence goes on from CM044006.1 coordinate 33,350,789, forward strand.
ATTCCTGAAAAAAGAATCCAGATTAGCATTAACAAATTCAGTCCCATTATCACTCCTAAAAAATTTAACTTTTAAATCAAGTTGATTCTCAATCTTGATTACAAAGTCCATTAATGTTTTAGATGTTTACTCTTATGTTTTAAAAAAACACCCATGTGAATCTAGTGAAATCATCTACTATCACCAAGCAATATTGCCCTTTTCCAATGCTCATCACATTGGTTGGTCCAAAGAGGTCTATGTGAAGCAATTTGAGTGGTGTAGTGTTAGTGTTGATTATTTTGGATTTATGAGACACTCTATGTTGTTTCCTTTGTAACATGAAGAACAATGGTTTGAACAATGAAATTCTTTCTTTGGCAAGCCAATGACCAAGTCATTTTTCACCAATTTCTTCATGTTTTCATTTTGGAATGAACAAGCCTTCTATGCCACAATTGCGATTCATCTTCTGAAGACTTAGATAGCAGGCATGTCATGGCTTGTGAGTGATGTGTTGTTCATATCCAAAACATAAGTGTTTCCTTTTCTTGATGCTTTAAGAAGGATTCATTCTGCTGGAACTGCAAAACTTGGCTTAAGAATGTAACAATTAGTGTTATCAAATAGTGTTGTGTAATTGATCACAAATTTGAGATACACTAAGTAAATTGTACTGCAAATTTTCACAGTAATTCACTTTTTCAAATGTTAGTACACCATTTGTTACCATTCCTTCACCAACTATTTACTCCCTTCTTATCCCCACCAAATGCCACATAAGAGGCATGTTTATGTTTGAAGTCATGGAGAAGAGCACAGTTTCCTGTCATATGTCTGGAACAACCACTGTCAACATACCACTTGTTGTCAGCTCTCCATGATTGTTCCTGCACAGAAAAAGAAATCAATTAGAATTGACAACCCAAGCCTTAATTGTCTTAGGTTTGCCAGATGTGTCTACAATAGTTACTCCTTCATGAATTAATCTTGAAGTTTCAGTATTAGTTGATTCTTTTTGATTTGATGGTGGTGAGGATGATTCTGTTGAAGATGATTCAGATATTTGGATGTCTTCTTGCTTATCTGATTCTTTCTTCAATTTTTCTTGTTTTGGCTGATATTTTAACTTGAGGATGCTCTGTATTTCTGAAAGTCACTTCATCTTTCAACTTTGATTGAGGCACAGGAATTCCTTTTTAAGTTATCAAAGAAACCATCAATCACTTCAGTCTTCTTAACTGACAAATCACCTTTTTGTGGGGTTTTTAGACTGAATTTGTGCTTTCTTCTTCAAAGGCTTATCCCAGCAGAGGATCTTGGCTTTGATTTGTGTTGATCTTTCTGCATCTTTGATTCTTTGTCACTTTTTGATGATTGAGAATCTGATTCAGATGATTCATCATAAGACTTCTTTTTGCTCTTTTTCTTGTTCTTCTTGTTGAAATAATTTTTGAGTTGAATGATTATTTTCACATATTGCACAGTGTCTTTTGAAGTAGCAATCAGGAGGATGTGATTATTCATATTGCATATGGAACAGTAGCTGCTGAAGTAGCATTCATCTGTATTGTGATTCTTCATATCACACCATTTGCAATATTTATCTTTTGAATTTTCTTCAGATTCAGACTTTGTTTTGTTGTTCTTGTTGGATTTTAACTCCTTTCCTGAAGGATCAGTTGATTTCTTTTTGCTTTTCCTAGGAGCATCATCAGCTGAGTCTTGTTTACTTTTGACTGCTTTTTGTTGTTTGTTGGTAGTCCTTTTTACCTCATCCGTAGATTCGGTTTTACTAATCCATGCTTTTTCTACGGATTCAGCAGTTTTACCCTTACGCAGATGTTCTACGGACTTGGCCGATTTTGCCTTCCGCAGATGTTCTACGGATTCTTCAGATTTTTCCTTCCGCAGATCTTCGACACTTGTATTTATCTTGTTCTTGTTTGAAGTTTGTTGCTTCTTACTTTTATCTGAAGGAGATAAAGGTATTTCCTTACTTGATCCGCAGTTATCAACTTTGTGAAGGTTCAGTTCTTGTAATCCTTCATACAGTTCAGCAATCCTCTTGCAAATGTCTTCAGCATGTCTGTTGCTTTGGAGGATATTGCAACTTTGATTCTTCAAGACTCGTGGAAGACCAGTTCAACTTGAACATTCTTACCAATGTTCAGTTGACATATCATGTTCATCAGAATCATCCAGTCATCATAGTTATCAAAATCTGATCATTATGTTTTATGATCTGATTCAGTGATTCAGTTTCACTCATCTCAGCTTATTGTTGTTTATTTGACTATCTTTTATGTCAATTTGTTGTGCTTGCACAAAATGATTTGACAAGTGTTTGTCATTGTTTCAGGTAGAGTGTGTAATTATATTAATAGGTGTGCACAGCATTATAACCAACCTGACCTTTCTTTGATTCAATATGAGATTAGATAACTTCTCATATTGCTGAGATGAATTGAAACTTCTGAAGTTTCACTTCAGTAGATGCATGATCAGCCATGGATTTGTTAAGGAAGTGGTCGATGCTCAACTTGGGCTTTAGGCTGTAATTTTCAGAAACATATTTTTCTAAATCTTTTGAAAGAATATTTTGATTTGATATAATTTTGTTCTCTTAAATGTGGATTCATTTAAAACATGTTTCTTTTACTTTTCAGCACTGTTGAGCATGGACTCTATACTTCTACTTCCTCAACACAGTTGATGAACATAACCTTTCCTTACCTCTTGGCCATTGGAGGAACTTTGTTTTCCATATGGCCATCAATGCTTGATTCTCTTCCAACTTCCTTCTCATACAACTCCAGTCACATGTCCATCCTTAAGTATGATCAGACCGCTCCTTTGAGATTACTGGCCTGCTGATGTATTTGTGGCTGGTGGGGATGTATGAGTTGAGGTTGTCTATGCAGAGATCTTTGAGAGGTTGGTGCTGATTGTATGCTGTGCTGATCTGTGAGATGATTGTTGTTGCATTCTCTAGAAAGTGCCATAGAGATTGCATTAACATCTGACTTTGACTTTCACACCAATCTTTGATGTTTTCTAGCTGCGTCAGATTTTGTTTCTCCTTAGATATTGCTTGCTCTGTAAGCAATCATTGCCATCTGCCATTGTAGATCCATCTCTTCGACTACATCGGAGGAGTTCTCCAAGTCTTGTTGCAAATGTTTGCTGTGTTAGGAGCTTCCAAGATATGCTTGAAAGCTAGACTAAAGCTGCAAAGGCTGTTTTTGTTCTTCAGAATCCAATATCAAGTATTGGTTTGGTTGAGTTGGTTTGCGTGATGTTCTCTTTTCTCGAGCTTCCCTTTTCCTTTTGAGTTTTACTTTGAGATGATTCTTAGAGGGTTTAGAGCATAAAGAACTACTTCCTCTTCATTCACTCAAAGACAAGAGTTATCATCCTTCATATTTGAATAAATGCACTTCCAGCATTTTTTGTTTCTTGAAGTGATAAGGTGAGACATGGTTCTCACACTCTTGTTTCTTGATTGTTCATCCATTTCAAGTGCTTCTACTTTAGCAACCAAGTATCTAGACCAGTTGTCTTAAGATCATGGTGTTCTTGAACATGGACACGTTTGCTTCCAACTTTCAGGCAAAGTTGGAGCATTTTCTTGTTAGTTCCTCAGTGTATATTCAACTCCAAGATGTTCATCTCAGCAACAGTTGCATAAATCTATGGAGTTGTGAGGAATTGATCACCCTTAATATGATGAAAGTTTCATATTGTGATCTAGGGTGTCTTTCCTATGCTTCTATCTCATCACTCCCTTCACAGAGAGTGTGGAGTATCTTCCAAAGGAGTTGGCTGTTTTATAGTTCTCCACCTGATTAATATTCTTCGGAAAGCCATACTAAGCAAACTGTATGTTTAATATCGACTTTACCTTCTTGACATCATCAGGTGCAAGTCTTCTTGTGCTGATGGCTGTTTTGTCATTATAATCCGGCCAAGAGTGGGTGAATATAAGGACCTTTGATGGACTCCCACAAGTCAGAATCGTGTAGTTCACATGATTCTGAACTGATTTTCCAGGATTAAATCAGCTTTTGTTTCCAACTTGGTGGTTGATAGATCCCCAAAAGTACTCATATTTAATGCAAAAAGATTTAAAATTTGATGTTGAATTGACAAATCATCAAAGACCAGATCTATATTCAATTATTTGAATATAGATCTAAATCAACAAACAATAGAGAATGGTTGCTGAAGAAAGTCGTGAATTAATTGTTTGAAAATCAATTAAACAATTTTAATACTGATAGATCAATTGATCTAAATCAATAGCACTGGCTCTGATACCACCTGTGAATCCAAGGATCCAATTCAGGAATTATCAGATTAAAATAAATCAAATAATGATCGCGGAATTATCATTAATTGACGTTTAATTGTTTTAATGATTATAAATGAACACAACCACAGAAACACATAAATGCAAATCAATAATTATTCAAAAGTATTTCATTAATATAATGTAATGATTACAAAGAATAATTATAACTATGAACAATCGATTCTGTGAATCGAAATATTTGATGTTGATGTGACGGCGTAGGGTTGCACATAATGATCTTGACAGCCGTAATATTGTTGATTGTGTTCTCCGAGTGTGAAACCTAGGACTCATATTTATAGATGTTTGAGTCGTTAAGGAAACACCGGATTTCTTGGGATTGTTTGATTGTTGACTTGTTTGACTTTTGAATTGTAACATCAATGTTGACTTCTGAATTGTCTTCGCAGGAGTTATTGCTCTTTGCGGTTGGTCTTCCTAGATAGATGATTTGCTTTTCCGTAGGAATTTTGTCTTCTAGATAATCCTCCTTCCGTAGGAGTCTTCACTTCATGGAACTTGATCATCCGCAGGAACTTCACTTGGCCTTGGTCTTGTAAGAAACATATCTACGGATTAACAAAAATGTTCATCCGTAGATGTTTCCTACACTTGGCAATTATCAAATCCTCCAAGATATTGTTTCTCCTGTCAACAACACAATCAACACACATACATATATGGTTAACCTATAGATTCAAATCACATATACATTATATATATTTACTGATGTTACAATATTATACAAGACTTGACTAAGTTCTAAGCCTATACAAAATGAATCTAGACCTATGCTATCTAGATCCAACATAAACATAAAAGCATCCATAAAATCATACTCAACTGTTTGATTTTGCATATCAGCCTCATGCTCAACTTCTTCATTCTGAAAGTTTATTTCATCAACAACATTTTCAACTTCATGTAATGATTCATCATGAATCACATCATCTACATCTTCAGTAGATTCATTCATATCATCATCTTGTACCTCACCACCAGATATTTCTTCACCTTCATGTTGAGATTCATCAACATGCTCAGACATGGTTCTCTCACTACTTAGAGATTGGTGTGTTTATCTCCACCACCATCATCATTATTATCATCATCAAAACTAGAAGAGCTGTCATCATCAACCTGAGCATCTTCATTATCATCATCATCATTTTGATCATCTTCATCTTGAATAAGATTTAGAGGAACTTCATCAATCAGATCAGCTGGATCTATTGGTTCACCTTCTAATAAATGATAGTGATCCACTGTAATATCTACCTCATCATTAGCAACATTCCTCATATATTCAAACATAGGAACATTTTGAGCACCTGTCAACATAGACAACCTCTTATATGTTATTTCTGACAATGTTCCAATTCAAGTCTATCTCCTCCAACTCCATAGACATGAAAATCAGGATATCCTCATTGATGATCATTTGAAGAAATCTAGGGTACATAAGGTATTTGTTCCTTATATCTCTCTCAAATTGAATATGAATCCATTCAAGATCCATCTAGCCCTATTAAATCTTCTATTTGTTGCAATGGCTACAATTGGAGATGCAATGTCCACTGGGAATGAATTCCACCAGCACTTCTTGGACATGCAGTGTTGAAATATATAGCATAGAAGCTTCCAATGGTTATATACACGAGCTCTAAAAATTGTTTCTTTGGGAAATGATCAAGATGACCCATTTCCATGAATGTCTCTCTACATTCATTAAATGAAAGCTCGGAGAGATCTTTTGGATCATTATGACCCAGTCTCAAAGAAACTCTTATGGAATCTTCTGATACTTCTATCATGCGATCATTAGTCACAAATCTTCTCAGCACTTTACTTCCTTCATCATTCACTTCTACTTCAGCAGTGCTCCAGAAGTTCCTGATTAGTCTGTTATAAATGACTGGCTGATAGCACATGGCATATACATATTTGGTCCTCAGAAGAAATCTAATCATCTCCTCATATGATATAGCATCTTGGACATCTTCATTGAGCAAAGCAGCAGCATTATGCTTCGGCTCAAACTTCAACTCAGCCACTGCACAAGTTTAAAGCAATGATATTAGAAAATGTGTGAATTTTAAAGCAAAATATTTAATGAGAGTTTGAACATGTGATGATGTAAGATATAATAAACTAATGTGTTTAATGAATTTTACTTAAAAACTCAACTTGAATTAATAAGTGTAAAACATTTCTGTTTATAAATTTAATTTTCAAGTTGAATTTTATTAAAAATTAAACACACTTGATTATTTTATCTTTATCAATTTTATTTAACATTTTAATTTGAAATGAATTTTATTATTTTTTTATTTATTTTCATTATTTTATTTAAAAAAAATCATCTGTTCATATTCTTCTTCATGTTCATCTTTAAGTTATTGTTCATCGATGAACAATCAACTGAGACCTTCAATCAAAGTTCATGTCAAACCATGTTTAATATATCAATATGCTCGAATTCATATGATAAACAACATTCAATGATCAATTTATGAGTTTGATTCGATCTATATGCTCAAAAATGAACTTTAACAATCTTAGGGTTCGAGCGCCCGAATAGGTGTCGAACACCTATTTCAAAACCATCATTTAATCACAAACCTGATTAATGTAGATTATAAACTTACATTCATAATCTCACAAACCCTATCAATAATCTATGATTAGAAGATTGAATGATTTGAATCAATGGAAAGGGGTAACCGAGAGTCTAAGGGTTCAGGGGAGAGTTTGAGTTTTGAATGAGCGAATGAAATGAAAGTTTCACAAGTGTTCTATTTATAATAAGTGAAATATTTTTATGCATATTAGCACTGTTTGTGCATATGATGACCTAAATTTCATTAAGTTTTAGGCGCATTAGCACTGTTTGTGCGTATGAGATCAGACGCATGAGCACTGTTCAGGAGCATAAGCACTGTTTAGGCACTTTTGCACTGTTCAGACACATTTGCACTATTCAGTCACTTTTGCACTATTCAGGCACTTTTGCACCGTTCAGGCATATGAAGTTTCTGATACGCCTAACACTTTGTGAATTTCACTTGTCAAACCTGAGAAGTCTGAACACTGTGTAGGCACATGAGAACATGAAACGCCCAACACTTAGACTAAATTTCAGACTCATGACAACTATTTAGACGCATGGGTTTATGCAAAACGCCCAACACTTGTAAAATTTCTGAAATTTCTTCATGCTCCTATTCAGGCGTCGGCCACTGTTTAGGCACATGAAGATGACATCATTGTTCAAATCACTGTTTCACATATACTGCATTTTTCATCCTCACTGCCTGTTTAAACACATTAGTAATATTTCATACTAATATTTAAACAATTTTTGCATATTTTTGACTTTTTCCCAATATTATATTTTAGACCCAAAAATTGAACTTTTTACAATTTGACCCCTAAAGATTAACTTTTGTTCATTTAATTATTAATCTTTTGTTTGACTTTTGAAATTAATTTCCCGTCATTTTAGTCTCAAAATTAACCAACTTTAAACTCACAAAATATTTGCATGAAGCTTTTCCAAATTTGAAGTGCTTCAGGTTCATTGTTTTATGAAAAACAAAACACACATGCTTAAGATGTTTAGCTCTATCCTTTCCATCCAAAACATTCCATTTTGAATTTTCTCTTGAAATCTTCTTACTTTTTACTCCCCCTAAACTTTTAAGTTTTACAAACTTAGAAGTTTCTAAAAATAGCATAAGAAGATCACACAAGTCATGTTAATAAGCCTTCACATACACACAAAACAAGCATAAAAGAAAAATGAAAGCAGAATAGAAAACTAACAAACATATGAATCAAAGTCTACAGTGAGATATATCAGAAGAAGAAGTCCAGCACATTGAACAAAAATAAAAATGAATAGTCAATGACACTGATTAAATACTGATCAAGTCTGTTCCAGGTCAGCAGATACTGCAGCAAAGGAGACACATGAGCTAAGGACAGATACAAAGTGTTTTGGTAAAAGGTGCAGCACACTTACTTTTTCAATTCATGGATTGATTACGGTATATTTGAATATGACATGACATGTCTCACATAAAGACTTAGAGAGATCAACTATCATCAAGAGATACAAGAAAGTACAAATTTCTCAACTTGAGAACCTGACATATATTCATAACCAGAGCTCATGTTTATAATTTAGTTGAGAATTATCATGGATAACCATTTGATAATCTCTTAACCACTCATGATGAATGGGTTGTGTACATTGGCATCTTTTGACATCAGGAGATAATCCAGGTCTGTAATTCCTTACAATAGAGGATATCTCATCACTTCAGGTCTATGATGACTCATAACAGAGAAGTGAGTTGATGCCTTTAGATTCATGGTTAATCATATCACCATCAGGTGTGAGTGTTGTAACTTTACAAGCATTCTATCCGATTAGCTAATGCTACTCATCAGTACTAAGATGAATACACATACATGCATAGAGGATTTAGTTGAATCACAAGAATTTACTTGTTCAGTCTAATTGCATGACCTTACCTACACATCTGATCTGATTATGTCAGACTTTATTGATGAGTGAAGTATGCAACTGAACCAACTGATGTACTATCATCTCTCACATATTGTAGATTAGATTCAATCCCTAAAAAACAAAGACTAATACTTAAGTAATAGATGTTTCTATTTTTGTATTTTCTTTTTCATACACTGCACACAAGCACACAATATATACACAGAAGGCAATTAACATTACCAGTTGATCATGAAAAATTGTTGTTTAGTTAAGGGAGGGTTTGTATCATTTTTCATTCAAATTAAAGATCAAATATGATTGATTAAGCCAATTGACTCGACTAAATATTCAAACCTGCCTGGTAAGAAGGCTTTGGTGAATAAGTCAGCCAACTGCTTTTCGGTTGCAATTTGAATTAAAATGATTAAACCTTTTTCAGAGTTATCTCTGAGAAAATGATATCGAATTTCGATATGTTGTTTGGTTTGGAATGTTAGACAGGATTAGCTGTTATAAACATAGCAGCTGTGTTATCAATATAAATTGGTGTTTTCAAAAAATTGAAGCCGTAATCCAATAGTTGATTTTGCAACCACAGAATTAAGAACATCCCGCTGAAGCATCAATGTACTCAGCTTCTGCTGTACACACAGAGAGGTTAGTTTCTTTCTTACATTGCCATGAGACTAATCGGGGACCCAGAAATTGACACCCACCCGTTGTCGATTTTCTATCTTGACAACAACCACCGTAATCACTGTCTGTAAATCCATAACTCAAAATTCCCTTCATAAGGGTACCATAACCCTAATGTTGGTTTACCTTTGAGATACCTAAATATGCATTTGACAGCAATTAGATGTGATTCCTTTGGGTCTGATTGATACCTGGCACAGACACAAACCGTATACATGTTGTCTGGACGCTATGCAGTAAGATACATCAACGAGCCAATCATTGATCTGTATAGCGTTTGATCGATAGATTTTCCTTTCGGATCAGGTTCAATCTTGGTGTTAACATCTGCAAGAGTTCTGATAGACTGATAGTCTTGCAACTTGAATTTTTCAAGAGTTTATCGACAAATTTCTCTTGATTTATGAAGATTCCATCATCTGTTTGCTTGACTTGTAGTCCGAGAAAGAAGTTAATCTCTCCCATAGAACTCATCTGGAATCGAGACTTCATAATTTCCTCAAATTCTTTGCACAACTTGGAGCTTGTAGATCCGAATATGATGTCATCAACATACACTTGTACACATAGGAGATCATCATTATCCTTCTTTATAAATAAAGTTGGATCGATTTTCCCTCTTGTGTATCCATTCTGGATTAAGTGTAGTGACAACGTTTCATACCAAATCCTTGGTGCTTGTTGTAGTCCATATAATGCCTTACTCAGCTTATACACTCGATGAGGAAATTCAGCATCCTCAAAGCCTGGGGGTTGCTTCACAAATACATCATCAGTGATAGGACCATATAGAAATGCACCTTTGACGTCCATTTGATACACCTTAAACTTCATGAATGAAGCATATGCCAGGAAAACTCGAATAGATTCAACTCTTGCCACTGGAGCAAACACCTCATCATAATCTATTCCTTCTTCTTGTGTGTATCCTTGTGCAACGAGTCTCGCTTTATTTCGTATTACAATACCATGATCATCAGTCTTGTTCGAAACAACCATTTCGTGCCTATCGCATTTTCACCTTCAGGAAAATCCACTAAATTCCACACTTCTTGTTTGCGGAATTGAAGAAGTTCTTCTTGCATTGCTTCAATCCACCATTGTCCTGTAACGCCTCGGTGACATTTTTAGGAACAATCTGTGAAAGAAAACAGGAGTATAAGCAAACATTTGCTTGTTCAGATTTACTCCTAGTAGTTTGTTATTCAGAGGACCAATAACCTGGGATGTTGGATGGTTCCTATAGATACGAGATGTCGGTATCTCAGTTCCTTAAACATTAACATCCAGATTGGTTTGGTTCAGATTGGAGAGCTGATCAACAAGGTAGAAGAATGTGGAGTGAAATTTGGAACTTGAGTCAGTGAATTGATAAAGTAATCAAAGTTACTATGATCAATTGCATCTCCAGAGATGGAAGATGTGCCAGACTCAGGTTATAATTTCTATACCATCATTAGGAATAGGTTGTGATCCTTCTTGATCTAACGAGACTGAATGATCTGAAGCTGAAGTAGCATGATCGTTGTCATTGAATTGTATCGTTGAATCCTTGACAAATGAGAAGAATAGATAATCTGGGCGTGAATCGTTTGAATCATCAGAATCTGAATCGTCACTGAAAGATCCAAGGTCTCCCCTAGAGTTCTTCTTACATGTAGAATCATCAGATTGATTAAACAAGTTAGATTGAAATAAGTTTGACAAAGAATCTAAATCAAACAACCATGCAGGACCATTTGAAACTGATGGAAAAGAGTTTTCCAGAAATTTAACGTTGAATGTTTCATTAATAGTATTTGTCCTAAAGTTAAAAACTCGATAGGCTTTAGAAACAGATGAATATCCAACGAAAAACCCATTGTCAGCTTTTTCTTCAAATTTTCCTAAATGATCACTTGAGTTAAGAATCATAACTGGACAACCAAATGATTTTAAAAAATTTATGTTTGGTTTTCTGTCAAACATTAACTCATGGAGTTTTCTTTTTATCTTTCACAAGTAAGATTCTATTCTGAACAAAACAGGCTGTGGATATTGCTTCGTCCTAGAAAGTGATAGGAATTTTGGCATCAGCTAACATGGACCGGGCAGCTTCAATCAGAGTTCGGTTCTTCCTTTCAGCAACTCCATTTTGTTGTGGAGTTCTGGAGCACTGAACTGATTAACTATCCCTTTTTCTGCACAAAACAAATCAATGTTAGCATTTTTAAATTCCGTTCCATTATCACTTCTTATTATCTTCACTTTATGCTCTAGATGATTTTCAACTTTATTAATAAATTCTTTTAAAAGTTCTGCAGTTTCAGATTTATCATGTAGAAAGAAAACCCAAGAAAATCTTGTATAGTCATCTATGATAACTAAACAGTATGATTTTCGATCAATACTCCTAATTAGTTGGTCCAAAAAGGTCCATATGTAACATCTGGAGAGGCTTGGTGTTTGAGTTTATCAGCTTGCACTTATAAGACGCTCGATGTTGCTTTCCCTTCAGACATGCTGAGCAGAGATCAGTTGTTGAAAACTTCTTGGAAGGAAGTCCAATGACATGATTTCCTGCTACAAGCTTGTTCAAGTTTTTGAAGTTTGAATGTCCGAGTCGTCTATGCCACACTGGCTTTCATCATTCGATGCTTTAGCAATCAGGCAAGTTGTTTCTGTTGCAGGATCCACTTGAGACATATCTAGTTTATATACATCTCTGTCCCGTGCAGCTTTAACTATGACCCAATCATTGCTAATCTGAAAACCTGGTTTCAAGACATAACAGTGAGAATCATAAAAAGAACAGAATAAGATTTGTCACAAATTTGAGAAAACTTAATAGATTAAAGTTCAACTGTGAACGGAAGTTGACTTTATCAAAACTAATAATCCTATTTGACACTATTCCCTCTCCTGTTATCTTTCCACCTGCATCACCTCCAAAAGCAACATGTGTTCCATCTTTTAACTTAAAATCTTGTAACAAGGCTTGATAGCTCATATGTCGGCTACACCCACTGTCAACATACCATGAATTTATTGGTCTCCGCGGCGTACCTGCATTCAAAAACATTTTAAGAAGAGTTAGTAACCCAAGCCGATATGGTCTTGGGCTTTCCAAACTTATCAACGATTGTAAACTATTTGAAATGAAGTTTGTTTACATCAGGTTTCTTTTGATATTTAGCATTATCAAATCCTCTTTGTTGTTTGATTTCAAAGCATTATCTGTTTCAAGATCATCATCAAGAAATCTTGAATCATTAATGAAGCATTTGAGAATTTTTCATTTTTTATCCTCACAGATCGTGGAATAAACTTCCCTTGATTGTATTGCTTTGATTTGACAAAATATTGATTATCACAATCATAATTGTTTCTTTTGAAAGATCTCAGACCCAAGGAAGGTGGTTGTTGTTGTGAATATTTAAAACCAATATTATGATTTCTTTTAAATTGTGGGTTTATAAATTTTGATTACTAAAATCCTTCCTTGATGAGTTCTTTCTAAAGTAGCAATCATTTGTATTATGATTTCTTTCATCACACAATGCACAGTATTTGTTAAAGTAGCAATCAGCAGTGTGTGATTTGTCATATCACATATATGGCAATAATTGTTAAAATAACATTCTAAAATGTCATGATTATACATATCATAGATATCATAATATTTTTTAGAGTGATTAAACAACATTTTGTTAATCCTTGAAGTGGAAGAAACATTTGATTCTTGTTTAAATTTAGAATTAGGCAGATTAATTTGTTGTTTCTTTGTGTGAATTTGGTCTTTGATTCTTAGGATTTGTCTTTTGGACTTGATCACAATTCTTTGACTCCTTAGATACAAATCTTTTATGCAGCGGAAGTCTTAGGACCTGAACTTGTTTTCAGATCAGAGTTAGATTTAATCTTAGTTTTAGATGTCATTTCTGTGATTGTGTTCTGTCAAAAGTTCCTGCTGACACAAACTTCACTGGTTTAATTTGAATGTTTTTCTTTGATTTATTGATTGAATCAATTTTCTTAGCTTTAGCAGCCTTTCTTCTTCTTTGATTTCTTAATCTTGATGATGTTTTGTTGCTTTGAATTTAATTGAATCTTGAGAAGATTCTTTTTGACAATCTTCGTTTCATTCAATTCATTTGAACTTGAGTCATCAGAAAAGTATTATCTGATTTAAGCTCTTCATATTTTCCTTTCATTTTGTTATTATCATCAGTAATTTTTCAATCTTTTGTTCATTTTGTTCAATAACACTTTCACATTTTGGTACAAACAGCTTTTTATGCATTTGTTGAGGTTCATAAGATTTGACTTTAATTGGATGACCATGCTTTATATTTTCTAAGTCTGTTTCTTCATAAATTCAACATTTATCTTTATGAAGTTCTTTTGGTCTTGATATTCTTTAAGTTTAGCTTTATTTTCTGGTGAATGATCATGAGTGTTAAAATTCTCAGGTAAGGTGTTTGAGATTGATTCAGGCATAGGTTCATGTGTAAAACCTAATCCTGTTTTATCTTTATCCTTTCTTCCATTCACTAATTGCTCAACAATTTTCTTTGAGCTTTTAACTTTGGCCAAATCAATTTGAGTTGCTGCATGTGCCATTTTTTCTTGTTCAAAAGTTTTGATCATCTCTTCAAGTTGTTTCTTAACAAGTTCAAGTTCTTTAAGTGTTTTTTCCAAGAAGCTTGAAGAGATATGATCTTATCATCAGTAATCTTATGATCTGTTTTAGCTTGTTGTGCTTTAATTCCTCTTGTTTGAGTTTATCACATATTTGAAGGAGTATGTTCTATAATGTTCAACCTGTTCAAAACATACTTTAGTGCACATTTTCTCTCTTACCTCCACTGGTATTTCTGGATATGAATTAGAAGATTCAGTGTCAGAAGATGAGTTAACAACCTTTGGTTGTTCAGATTGTGCCATTAGAGCAACTTCTTCAGTGGTTTCTTTTGGATCTGATTTGTCACTCCAGTTATAATCTTCCTCTTGATCTGATTCATCATCTTTCTTAGGATCCTTATCTCAGACCAGTCTTCATCATTAAGTTCAGCAACTAGAGCTAGACTAGAAGTGAGATCAGTAGTAAACTGTTCTGCATATACACTCCAATCATAACCATCTTTGATGCTTACAACCAGTGCCTTCTTGGGTTCCTCACTAGTCTTCTCTTCTTTAGGTTCTGGCATAGGTAGGCTTTGGTAAGGCTTTTGAAATGTCTTGTTAGCCTGTTGTCGATATTTCTGACTGTTTGAGCTGCCTTGACCATTTCCTCCTTGATTCCTTGGAGCTTTACACTCTCTAGAAAAATGCCCATAGCTATTACAGTTAAAGCATCTTGATTTTGATTTATCAAATCCAACAGTTTGTTTGCACTGGGTTTGTAGTTTCTGTTAGCATATGAATGCTTTTGAGTCCTGTAAGCTATCATGACCATTTGCCAGTTGAGATCCATTTCTTCTACATCATCAGGATCCATCTCAAACAGATCTTGTAGAACTAACTCAACTTGAGTCAGATGACTGCCTTGGTAAGCTTGAAAACTTGCCATGAAAACTATAAAAGCAGATTTTGACTCTTCATCCTGTAAAAGAATATTAATGACATCTTTTACTTTGCTAGGATTGGCAGAGTTTGAGGATGGAATCTCAGTTTGAGGTTTAGGCATTTGAGTTTTAGGAGGAGACTGTGGTTGTGGTTGAGTAGAATAAGCAAGTGTACTAGTGAAAAATCCTGCTCCCACAAACAAATCACCTTCATCTTCAGGAGTTGTCTGATCTTTAGCAAGAAATGCATTTTCTACTATGTTAGCTGGAGAAGCAACATACTTATATTGTGATGTTGATGCATATCTGTCATTGTTTCTTGAACTCTCATCAATCTCCACTGATTCAATCTTTGCAATGAGAAGATCAAGATCCATTGGAAACTTTTCAGTGTGTTTCAGCAATGTGACATTTTATTTCCAGGATGATGGTAGTGCATTCAGAAGTCTGTTGTTTAAATCTTCAAGATCATTCTTGATTCCCAAAGTAGACATTTCTGTTGTAAGTTGCACAAATCTGTTCATCATCTGATTAATTGTCTCTCCTGAGATATGCTCAAATAATTCAAGTTGCCTTTTCAGTTTCTGTTTTTTCAGATCTTGAATTTCCTTTCCTCCTTCACAGATAACTTTCAAGGCCTTGTACATTGTATATCCAGTTTGATAATTTCAAGCCTTGATAGTACTTCCAATGGTAGCCCTTTGCACATGAGAGAGTAAGCCTTGATATCATTTTTCACCTTCTTTAGATCATCTCCTTTAGATTATCTTCAGGATAAGGTTCTTGTGTATCCCTTGTATACACAAACCTCTATCTGGACCAGGGATATAAGGTCCTTTTTCAATTGATTTCCATAGATCAGTGTCTATGGAATTCAAATGATGCTTTAACCTAAGAGACCAGTTTTTGAAATCAGCTCTATTTTTAAGTTTGGGAACTCTATTTTCAGAGTCTTCTGATTTCACCATTCTTATATTTTGTTAATTCTAAGTTTTTGAATTAAGAAAAGAATTAAAATATTTTTGGATTTTTCAATTTTTTAATGAAAAATGTCTAAGTATCAAAGGAGATGCTGAACAGTTAAATGCCTCAACAGTGATGAAACGCCTCGACAGTTGATGAAACGCCCCAACAGTTGAAACAAGTCTAAGGGATTGCCTTAGAAAAACTTTTCAAAACGCCCAAGTACCAAAACTGCTCAACAATACCAAAACTTCCAAACAGTAGTAAAACGCCTAGGGTGAAAACGCCTTCACAGTTGAAAAACGCCTAAACAGTGTTCAAGCGCCTGAACACTTAGGCAAATTTCAGTGATTTTTAACCCTAATGCGCCACATTCATCATGTTCATATGATATAACGAACTCTGAATTTTCGAAATCCTTCAAATGTTGATGAATTGAACTGAAACTTTTCAATTAGTTCAATATAATGCCGATAATCATTCTTCTAGCATCAATTTCAGTAATTATCAACAAGAATTCAATCAATTTCCAGAATTGCAGTTCGTAAACTCAAGAACTTTTTCAAACACTTTTCACTGATTCAATCAATTTTGATGAATTGTTCTACAATTTGTGATTCAAATCATGTTTCTGATGATGAAACACAACTTTAATTCACAATGTTTCACTTGAATTGTCAATCAATTACAGATTTCAGTGAATTTTTGAAGTTTCTATATTCAACAGAACTTCAAAAACACTCAACCGAAAGCTCTGATACCATTTGATAGGATCAAATGCATCAATCTGTAATGAATTATGTAAACAATTCAAAGAAAACACAAACAATTGTAATCAAATCAAGCACATATCAACAAAATTCATAATTTCATTGATATAGCAAAGACAAATACGAGTAAGAAAGCAGTACATACAAAACTTACGTCTACTGATTCTACTCTAGTCTAAGCTATATATACTACTAACAAACTAGAGACTATCTATTTACAATTCTAGTCCCTATACTATGACAAAATTGTAAAGACACATTACTAAATGTTAATCTTTCTAGAGTACTAACATTCTAAGTTGAACACTTCAGAAAGAAAACTACTTAATCTCGAAAGACTTAGTTTTCTTTGGAAGCTCTTCACACTTTAGGCTTTGGATCTTTAGTATGTCTTTGGAAGAGTTGCTTTTGCTTCGGAAGACTTTCTTCAGTTGTACTCAAAATCTTCTAAGTGTAGTTTTGGTTGCACCAGCCTCATCTGATCCAACAGTTTTATTATTCTCTTACCTTCATCATTTGCTCAAAGCTTCAAGGCCATCAATTTAGACACCTATACAACAATGTGAAAGTTATTATAGAGCTTTAAAATGCCAAAACATAGACCTCCTATATTTTAAAAACAAATTCGTAATTGATTTCTAGGACTAAAGCCTCAAAATGTATATTCAAAATAACATCAACAACATCAAGTTAGCAATACCTTCCGTATCACTAAAAACAACTACTATTTACTTACTTGAAGGAAGTTCACAATCAAATAAGCCCTAACCAAACTATCAATTCCTATTAAGTTACTTCAAAAAGTTAAGATCTCCAAAAAGCACTCACATCCATCAAAACCAGCAACACAAAGTTGCGAAAACAGGCCTTATTATAGTGATTTGTGCCAAGTTTCTTTTACTTGATCAATCGTTCAGGAAAGTAATCCACTATAATTCTGTTGTATGCCTAAGTGCTTTTATTTAATCAATCAATTTGAAAGCTTTATTCAATTCACTCACTTGTGCATCATTGTAAGTTTTGCATTAAGTTGATTGGTGGAGAACACAGTGTCATAGTCCCCATATATAAGAAAAAAGGAGATATCCAAGTGTGCGAAATACAGGGGAATAAAGCTACTTGAGTCACATGATGAAACTATGGGAAAGAGTTATTGACACGAGAATTAGACGGAAACAGATAGCAGTAAACCAATTTGGATTTATGCCAGGACGCTCTACAACAGAAGCTATACACGTCATAAGGAGGTTAATGGAGAAATATAGAGAAAAGAAAAGAGACCTCATATGGTATTCATCTGACCTAGAAAAAGCTATGACAGTGTAGCCGAGAAACAATCATTGGGAAAGTCTACGACTAGAGGGGTACCAGAGAGGTATATCAAATTAATAAGGATATGTATGACGGGGCAAAAACGTGTGTCGAGCACCTGTAGGAGACACAGACTCATTCTCCGGTGGAAGTGGGACTCCACAAGGATCGGCATTGAGCCCATTTCTCTTCACTAGTGTTGGATGAGAATGACTCAAGTCATATACAAGAGTCAGTCCCTGGGTATGCTCGTTGCGGATGATATTGTCTTAATATCAGAATCTAAATGTGCTTAACGCAAGAGATTGACAGTGGAGAGCAGCCTAGAAGCAGAGGAGCTTAACGATAAGTCGCTCTAAGACGGAATACATGCATTGTAACTTTAGTGGCTGACGAGCGAAAGGACACCCAAATAAGTATCCAGGGCATGGCGGTCCCCAGGAACTAGGTTCAAATACCTGGCACGTACCTCAGGAGGACGGAGAGATACACAGCGATGTAGCCACCGTGTCCAAGTCAGGATGGTGCAAGTGGAGAGCAGCATCAGGGATCCTGTGTGATAAGAGGTTTCCACACCAAACTTAAGGGAAAACTATACAGAGACGGCAGTACGTCCAGCTATGCTATAGGACACAGACTGTTGGGCCATAAAGAAATCGCACGAGAAGACAAATGGAGGTGCGAGAAATGCGAATGCTAAGGTGGATGTGTGGCATACAAAGATTGGATAGGATCAGAAACGAACGTGTTTCGCCAGAAGGTAGAAGTGGCTATCTATCACAGATAAAATACGAGAGGGAAGATTAAGATGGTATGGCATGTGAAGAGGAGACAATGGCGGCACCTGTCAGAGCAGTAGAGAACATCAACATAGAGGGTAGGAGGAGTCAGAGGTACGACCTAGGTTGACTTGGGAAGAGAAATTAGGCGAGATATGAACGACTTGCACTTCTCTGAGCACATGATCGAAGGATAGGAGTGACTGGAGAGTGAATTAAAAATTAAGGACTTTTAGTGGTGTTGTGTAGAAGGACTGTTCGTTACGGGGTTATCGTTCATGTAGTGCGTAGACCTCTGAACTGCGCTTTCGTCATGTTAGTTCTTTTCATACTTACCTTTTTGGTGTCTTAACTGACATCGCTTGTGTTGATGATGTGTGACCATATACCTTATATATCTGTAGTTTATTTATGATGTGATATGTATGATTATTGATTTATGATGTTAATCGCGAGCGTACTAGTTTTGCTATCGAGTCGGGGTCTCTTCGGAAGCGGTCTCTCTACTTCTAGGATAGAGGAAGACTTGCCACCACTACCCCTCCCAGACCCTGCTTTGTAGTGGGATACACTGTTGTTTGTGTTGTTTGTTTGTTTGTTATATGTCTTTCCTTCATGTTAATTGCTAATAAAGATTAGCTTTCCTTTATAAATGTTTATACTACAAATAGACATAGATCATAAAATGCAATTGTTATTAATCACCAACCTACATTTGCTTCATTGGGCTTATGAGCATTAGAAAAAGAATACAACTGAAATGCATATGAACTCTAATTTGTATATGAAGGTTGATTTGTATAAAGTAATTTGCATCATAATAGTGAAGCATAGGAGTATAAACACACACTAATCAACCTAATTACCAGCAACACATGATGCAAAAGAGAAGCCCAGATGTGGAACCTGAGTCATAATATTTCTGGTAGCAGCTGCAGCTGTAATTAAAGGTCGCCGAAGTATGAACTCAATCCAAAACTACTGTGTGCACACCTGGTTGAGGATGACATATGTGAGAACGGTTACACCCAAATGGAAGGGAGGATTTGAAGTGAAGAAGAGCATAATTCTTATGCCTACCTGAGGTAATTAAGATCGTCGGGCAGGGCGATAGAGCTGGCTTGCATCTCGACTTTAAGTAAAGGTGTGAGGGATGGGGATATCTGAAAACGACAGCCATTTTGGTTGCTGCAATGATTGAATGGAACCTTCACTCGCCTGGTTGAATTGGACATACACTTGAATGTGATAAAATGCAAGGGTGGATATGATGGTTACTGAAACGCAGAGGTATTCAATTTTGAACGGACATGATAAGTGATTCAGTTGCAGGGGTAATAGAGAAGATAAGCGATTCAGTTGCCTGGCAACGAATGTATTGATTGAGCATCGAATGGAGGTACAATGACGCAGGCGATGACCATGAGAGGCAGACGACGAGTGGATGTGAAGAAGGTGAAGGGTGAAGGAGGGCATTGCAACAAGCGTGTCTTACGAAAAAATAGAAATTACCATTTTACCCCACATATATGTATTATATAATAGTAAAGATGATTTCACATGTTATATAAGTTGTTACTTACCGTATGAAGTCCCCTGTTATCGAACCATTAGTTTATTTCCCAAAACGAGGTAATTATGGATAATACTATTGGGTTTGACTACCCCCACCCAGGTATTTATCCTAACTTTGACTAGAGGTCTAAATGGGTGCGTTATTAGCATGTTCACCCATGTGCTTACGATAGGCATGGGTCGGGGCAACCTGTTACAGTTACAGTCTAGGTTCGATTGTAGTGCTTATATGATGTTGTAGTATTGTATGATCGATAATCAAATCATGAAAAGACTTGTGGTCCATTATACTGTTTACTATTACTTTAAAACCTGTGAACTCATCAACTTTATGTTGACATATTTCATGCATGTTTTCTCAGAAATTGAGGTTTGTATCAGGATAAGCTAGCATGGACCGCATCGAACTTAGGGTCATTAATGCTATTGAGACATTATTATTAAATTGTCATATTTTGAAACAATTTACATTAGTTATATTACTTTTGATATTTAACTCTGAAAACAATTATGTATTTTAAACTCATTTGCAACTATGCGTTTACCAAATCATGTAGTGGTCAATGTAGTTGGGGTGTTATCCATTGTGTCTATTGTTGAATATTGTGTTATGTATTGTGTTTTATAGTATTATACTTTTTTAGCGCTTCACAGATAATATTTTATTTTTTCGAGTAGTTAATACTCACGTATCACTTATCAGAATTAAAAATTTTAATTTTTATAACCTTAGTGCATAATCTGGTCCCACCCACTAGTTATACAAATAACTTGTTAATTTGTGGTCTTAGAATAATATACAAAATTACAAACACAAGGCAAGGAACGTTTAAAAGCTACAACGGCGTAGCGGCAACGAGGGTTAGGGTTTCTCTCCACCCATTCATATTCAATCGCTGCAAATGGGTAAATCCGCAAGAAAACGACCACGACACCCTAAATCAGACCCTAAATCTGACCAAGACCCTGAATTTGACTCCGCCCCAATCATCCTCAGCAGCGACGATGAGGCCGACGATGATCTCAGCTTGAAAATCGTTGAAAAAGCAATGCTAAGAGCCTCTGGTATTCCAACCACCACCAACCCTTCATCCTCTGTGACGGAAGTCAAGAAAAGAGAAAGAAGGCCAAGGACAAGGAGAAAAACAAGGACAAGGATAAGGAGGATGTGGGAGCACGAGTTAATGCGGTAAGCTGTTCGAATCGTCTTGAGTTTTTGCAAGTTTTTGTGTTTGTTTTTGACCTTTGGTTTTGCTGTTTTTTTTATCTTTTTTTTAAACCTTTGTTTTATTGGGCTTAGATCTAGTGCTGGAGCTTAAATATTTTGATTGTTTAGGAATATGGGTTATTTGTTTTTGTTTTTCAGGCAATGAGGGGATTTGGAATTGGGTTTGTTTAGTTTGTTCTCAGTTTACTTTTTCTTTGATTTAAGTAACATTAACTCATGAATTTGGATTATAGTAGTAGAAACAATCTGTTTTGTAGTAAAGGCTGCTATGCATTAAGTGAACAATGATATGGTGGTGTTTATGATTTTATAGGTTAATTTGTTCTTGTAGGTTGAAGATATGGAGAAAAAGGAGGATGGTGGGGGACAAATAGATACTATTGCAACAGTGGAGGCAGATCTTTTAGAGAAGTCTGATAATGTTGTTCTGCGAAAGCTTCTTGTGAGTTGAATCTGGACATTGAAAAAAATTCAAACTTGTTGCATCTATACGAATAATGGCTTTTGTTCTAAGTTAACGAGTTACTTATTATCAGAGGGGACCAAGGTATTTTGATCCTCTAGACAACAGCTGGGGAAATTGCTATAATTGTGGGGAAGGTGGTCATACAGCTGCAAACTGTACGTCAGCGAAACGAAAGAAACCTTGTTTTGTTTGTGGGAGTTTGGAGCACAATGTGAAGCAGTGCAACAAGGTTAGGATTAGTAAATAAAGTATATCTTTATTTGTCATTTATGTCATCTTCGTTTCATACATTATATGGGTGAGCATTGGTTTGGTTGGTTGTGGGCCAAAACCTATAAGCGATGTTTTGGTTATTAGATTTCTTGACCTATATTTTCAGTTATAAATGGTTTGGTTATTTGATTATTGTAAAGGTGGTTTGATTGACCATTGGTTTTGGGTGTGGCTGTGTGGGTCACTTAAAACCCATTTCAGTTAAGAAGTTCAATCAGATTTTGGGCTAAATAAAAGCAGTTTTTTTATTTTTGTAAAGGAAGGAGAAGGGACAAGTACTTATTATTTATAAATAGTTGTACCAAATCATTTTTGACATATACACACACACACCACCACACACACACACACATATATATATGTACACGCACACACACAACAAACAAACAAACAAACAAACCCAGTATATCCCGCTCAAGAGCAGGGTCTGGGAGGGGTAGGTGGTGGCAAGTCTTTCCTCTATCCAGATAGGTAGAGAGACCGCTTCCAAAGAGACCCCTGGCTCGATACAAAAGCTATAACGCTCGCGATTTAACATATAATCAAATAATCAAATAATCAATCATATAATCAAACGTACGATTTATGATATATGGTACACACACACACAATATATATATACACACACACACACATATATATATATAATTATAATTATAAAACTTGATAATATAAATAGTAGCGATTTGGTTTGGTTATTTTAGTCATTTATACTCCTAACCGTAACTTATCATCAAAACTTGGTTATTAAAACCATAACCAAACCACCAGTTTCTCACTCAATTTGGTTATTTAAGCTCTAATATTTAAAAAAAAATAAATTGATGATTAAAGACCAATGCATAATATTTGTTATGTTTACTTTTTAACAGGGGAAAGATTGCTTTATATGCAAGAAAGGTGGTCATCGTGCAAAAGATTGCCCAGAGAAGTCCAATTTTGGATTACAAAGTATGAAAATATGTTAAAATGCGGTGATTCTGGGCATGAAATGTTCTCATGCAGGGGCAACTATTCTTCAGATGATCTCAAGGTCAGTACAACTGCATAATGTCTTTCAGTATTTATACATCTACTTATGTATTTCATGTAAGCTTTTCTAATCAAGTTTTGTAATATTTACGTTATGCTTGGGAAAAATAGATCAACTTCTAAGACTTTATGGTTTTTTTAGGAAATACAATGTTATGTTTGCAAGTGTTTTGGTCATCTTTGCTGTGTAAACTATGCTGGTGAAGGTCCTCAAGAGGTTCTTGTTACAGATGCGGTCAGTTGGGCCATTCTGGTTGGGTAATTTCTTTAAGCTACATTATCAGCCTGGCTTATCTTCAGATTCAGTTTGATCGATGTTATATATTTGCATATTACATTATTAGTCTTATATACTGATTTTTATACAGGAATGTGCAAGAGTGCATGCAGAAACGACCAGTAATGGAACTCCAAGTTCTTGCTACAAGTGTGGGCAGGAAGGTCACATGGCACGTAAATGCACTACTTCTGCTAAGGTAGCGGCCTTTTTTTCCTGATTTGTTAGCTTTGAGCCGAGTAGGGTGACCTCTTGTACATAATAAGTTTGCAAAAGTGATTAAAAACTTGTTTTTAATAATATTCTAGTCAATAAAATGATTTAAGAGGTGTTTGATTAAAAACACTGTTTGGGGGACTTTCAGCCCGTCTGGTACTAAGCCAAACCTTTTACCTGACTTATTTGACCTGTCGTAGATTAAAATTTGACCCACTATAAGTAAAGTGATTAAATTTTAACTTTGGTTATTTACCGTCATTGTAACAAATTGTAAGTGATGTTTTTGTGATTTATCTGAAGGGAAAGAAGAAAAGTGAATCCTCCAGCCTTAAGAAGATTCACTTAAAGGGTAAACATGGAAACCATTTAGGAGTCAGATCTGTGCCTCATGACTTAGGTAATGCCCGTAAAAGAAATAAAACACAGTATGGTCAACCGAGTTCATCTCAACCGAAATCAAGGAGTAGGGGTGGTTGGACAACCAAAGACCCTGGTGACTATAACCATAACCATAACCATTACCATCACCACCAACCGTGATTGGGGATCTCCAAAGACCCCAGTTAGGTATAAATCTAATGATAGATTTCATGATAGTGGTTATAAATCTTCTAATGATAGATACCATGGTGGTAGTGGTTATAATTCAGGTTATAACAGTGCAGGCTTCTATGGCAATCAGGGAAAGTTTCATTACGATAGTGCAGTACGTTCTATGGATATCAACAGCGGTTTTCTGCATCACGATTTGGGAACTCAAGCAATTATGGAAAAAGAGACTACAGTTGGGATTATTAGTTTCATGCTACCAACGGAACTGAGAAAGTTCAGTTGGTGGGGTTTGTGAAGTATAATTTCACTTGATGTCCTGTGATCTTTAGTCAACAGCTGACTGCAGTTTTAAGAAGCTTGCAGGCTGGTATACTGTACACCTTTGCAAATCGAGTGACCATCTGATTATTGGCTTATCTTTAGCACAAACTTTTATCATTATATGTAATTTTTAAGTTTTTTTAAAGGGGTATTTTTTTGTTTTGTATTTTTGGGAGAAAATTCAATTTGTTGGATGTTTCTGAGCAAATGTCATTAAACTTATACATCATCTGTTTATCATTTCAATAATTTTTGTTCAAATTGTTATGTTAGACTAAACAGAAATAAATTTATATAAACATGTCTAAACTGGTTACTGCTGCAGGTAAACTACAAATGTTTGAATGTTTTTTCAAAATAATACTACCGTATAGTAGTTTATTAGTTAAATGTCATCAATGTGATGTTAATAAAAACTGTTTCACTAAAGTTCCTTATAAATCATTGTAGTAGTTAAATAGTGTTTGGAGCTCTTATTAATGTAATCATAGAGGAAAAGTTGTGTTTAACGTCAATTAAGGGCTTGACACCCAATGAGTTTGAAGTCTTTTTTTAACTATCTTTATGTTATCATGTTTGACGATCCTAAAATGTCCTCTAGGTTCAGTAAGTTTAGAAAATGTGGCATATTTATTTATGATCAAAATTGTGTTGGTCAAGAGGATGACTTGTATTACAAAAAATATATTATAAACCATTTGACCAGACACGCTCTTTGCCTTCTAAAATATAGACTAAAATGTTATAAAAAGCAGATGTTAAGAATTTTGTGTGAAGTGTTTACCAATCAACCAAATGCACAAAGTTAGGCGATAACTTTCTGGAAAAAGTCATTGGAATTTAACCCTTACAGGAACAAAACTGTGCTACTTGAAAGTACTAAGCTTTTTCTATTTCTATTATGGATGAGTTAGGAGAGCAGCATCAGAGATCCTATGTGATAAGAGGTTTCCAGCAAAACTTAAGGGAAAACTATACAGAGTGGCGGTACGCCCAGCTATGCTATATGGAACAGACTGCTGGGCCATAAAGAAATCGCACGAGAAACAAATAGAGGTTGCGGAAATGCGAATGCTAAGGTGGATGTGTGGCCATACAAGACTGGATAGGATAAGAAACGAAGTGTTTCGACAGAAGTTAGAAGTGGCTTCTATTGCAGATAAAATACGAGAGGGAAGATTAAGATGGTATGGACATGTCAAGAGGAGACCAATGGCAGCACCGGTCAGAGCAGTGGAGAACATCAACATAGAGGGTAGGAAGAGTAGAGGACGACCTAGGTTGACTTGGGAAGAGAAAATTAGGCGAGATATGGAACACTTGCACCTCTCTGAGCACATGATCGAGGATAGGAGTGACTGGAGACGTAGAATTAAAATTAAGGACTTTTAGTGGTTTCTGTAGCTAGGAAAGGACTTTGTTTACTTGTTACGGGGCTTGATGTGTATGTAGTACGCGTAGACCTTCTTAGGGGAAACTTGCGGCTTTCCTGATTCATGCTTGTTCATTTTATACTTCCTTTTGGTGATATCTTAATGCTTTGAATGCTTGCTGTATGATGTGTGCTGTACCATATACCATATATCATAAATCGTACGTTTGATTATATGATTGTCTATTTGATTATTTGATTATATGTTAAATCGCGAGCGTTATAGCTTTTGTATCGAGCCAGGGTCTCTTTGGAAGCGGTCTCTCTACCTATCTGGATAGAGGAAAGACTTGCCACCACCTACCCCTCCCAGACCCTGCTCTTGAGTGGGATATACTGGGTTTGTTTGTTTGTTTGTTTGTTTGTTTGTATTCCTCAACACCACACCAATATGAGTGTGGGACTGCAGGCATCGAGTTCAGAAGCTGGGTATGCCTATCTTCTGACGAAATTGGTTAAAACTATGTTTCATGGTCATATGATTGACCAAGGATGAAGGCTTAGAGGTGGTCGGTTTTGGTTGAAAAGCAAGGCATTCGCATAGTTTCAATAGGGAGAGAGTGAGTAACCATTCAGAATTTGCAAAGAATTTAGAGAACAAGTAATGGAGTAGTTTCAAAGCTTGTCAAATGAGCAAACAATGGAGCAACATTTTGCTCCCAAACAAAAATAAAATGATATGGGAGTATTGCAAGGAGTTCGAATTATTAGCGGGGAAAATTCTGAGATTAACAAAAAAACAAGTGAAACTGAAATGAAGAACTTCATAAATCAGCTAAACACAAATATTAGATGGCTTTGAGGCTACGGTAACCAAAAGGGTTAGAAGAAGTGAGGTGTTAACTCAGCGAATTGAAGACATGAACATATTTAACGGGTAGTAAAATACATGCTAGCAAATAATCAATGGATAGGTCCGGAATATGTTGACAAAAGCAAAAATTGACAACCGCAGGAAGTAAGAAAGCACCCTCAAAAGCGAATGCAAAACATATACCATGGGTCAAAAAGATGACAGGTGGAATTGCAAGACTGCAGGACAGACAAAATACAGATTTATGTTTCAAAATTCAAATGTCATAAAAAATTTGCACAAGGTCAACCTTGTTTGAGCAATGCTTTTCATGTCATTTTGGCAGACAAAAAAAGGACAACACAATCAGGGTTCTCAGATGGAACGAGGTAAGAGAACTACAAAAGATATCAGGAAGTGGAAGGCAAGGAGCCTAATCAATATCAAGATTCCACTTTGAAGAAAAGGGTGTATGCTTAGGGAGGATGTAATGATAGGCTTCAGATATGTCGATAATACTAGCTTCCTTGGTTAATGATATTATTTTAGTAATTATCCTATTCTCAAATAAACTCTATATGTTAGGGGACTACGAGTGAGGAGATTATTATACTTGATTTGATATGTACACTACAGTTTCTGTTGAGCGCCATTAGAATAGAGACTTTCCTCTCAAAAACAAATTTAGTTAGGGTTGTGGACTCCCTCTTGAGAGCACACCGAACCTTGTTTATGATTTTTTATTGTTTTCATCTTTAAACAAAAATCAAGCCGGGCTACCACATAAATAAATCACAAAACAAATTCGGATTACACCCTTGGTAATTTAATAAGATGTTAAGTGTATTGAATACAAGTCACCAGCTACGATTAAAAGAGACAATTAGAACATGAATCATTTATCCAAAACTAGCTCGTGCAAGCAACCAATATGAAAATACATAAAAATATCATATTGAAGAACACATGCCCTGATTGTTAGCCAGGTGCCTGAGAAGGGTCTCAAGTAGACCACAAAATTAAACAATAAAAACGAAATTACTATAGAAGGTCCAACGTGTAACACAAATGGCCATTAACTTCCCAACCAAATATATAAACATGTGCCCATCATGTAACAGAACAGAAACATAACTTCATAGTTGAATATTAAGACCAAAAGGAACTCACTTGCATGGTTGTTACGGAACTCATCAGGCCATTTGCATCTGGCCTGCTTAAGATGCTTGAATCCTGATAAAACTTATGAACCAATTCAGGAGATTGATGAAGAATATGGTAGTACTGTTCCACAAATGCATTGCCAACAACTTGAGCACTGGGAAGAACAATAGCAGGACTTTCTGCTTGCATTGCCATCTGTAAAAACATGATTGTTATCCAGATAATGGTTTGCCGTAAGAATAATAGTAGTACTGGTGACGTTTAAAACAAAACTTGAAAAAACTATAATAAACAATCAGAACAGAGAACAGAAAACTTAAATATGAATCTTTTGCATAAGTAAGCTAATTGCATAAAGTAGTATAGAATTATTTCATTCAATTAGTTTACTAACATCCATGTTAATCACTTAATCTCCAACTTCATATTCATATCCTAGAATAAAACCCACACTTGGACGTGTTTTTTTCCAAAAAAAGAATGTTGCTTATTGGGTGACGCACCTGAAAGGGTTTTACCGGTAATGATTAAGTCTATGTCAAGGTCCAAAATTCCACCATTTTGTAATGATAATTAATAAAAAATTATTCAGGTTTACCTGCAATTATACCCAACATTCTCCAAATGGAGCTAAAAGACAGCCACAAAAGAGAGCATTAAATAAAGCATTTGTGGAATCATGGTCCAATCTTTAATAGATGACGAGCTAAAAGCTTAGCCATGATGTATAAGCCAATTATAGAATCTTTTAGACAATGTATACTAACAAATACAATTGTATGCCTATGCGGATTAAGGTCACCAACTTGAATTTAAAAAACGTAAGGCCCTAGCTTCAAGTAGGCGAGGCATTTGGTATCCAAAAAATACTAATAAATTAATTTTACATTGTTAAACCTTAAAACTATACATAAAAGTGATAAATAATAGTCCCTAATCTAGAATTCTAGTTATCTAGCAATCTTCATCATCATAACCGAGCACAAGATTCATCTCCCTCACCATTGGACACTCAAATATCTGTTTCGATCTCATCTTCATCATATTCAACATGACGTTTTCCTTTATCATTTGTTGATGCCTTAATCTTAACTTTTGATGCTCTAGTTAGTAGTTACATAACTAGAGCTCATATGGCCCCCAAAGCTCTACCTAAGTCACCCCATGTCCAACATCATCATCATTATCATTATCTTCCATTCTAGAAAACATAAATAGCTAACTACATCCAGCTTTACACCTATTTAAACAGGAAGTATTAAGCCTAACAAAAATGAGAGAAACCCACACCAGTTTGGATCAAACATTCAAACCCTAATTACCAAAACGAACCCAAAACGAACCCCAGGTACCAAATTAAACAACATCCAAACTCCCAACCAAGCAAACCCTAATAGAAAAAAAATCTAGCTTTCAGACACTCTAATCTCCTCACAAGCAAACGCACAGGAAATCCAAATCAACCCACCAAACATAAACTACAGCTGATCCATCACTCAAAACCACAATGCATAATAAGCGAGAAACAAATAGCCAAACGTCAAATTAAGGTCACCAAACCTGAATTTAGTGATCGAATTTCAAGTGATCAAAGAGCAAACTTCGCAGAAGATCAGATCAAGTAGTGAAATCATTCAGATATGGGGATCGAAGGAATACCTGATGTGGGTCTTTTCGAGGGAGATAAAGGGTGTCGTTTGTTGATTGGGGTGAGAGATCTTTGAGGTTATTGTGGATCAAACGGCAGAGGGGAAGAAGAAGAAGAAGTAGAGAGTAAAGATTCTAAATTTATGAATGTTCTTGAAAACGAGATCAAATTATATACCGAAAAGGAGGCTTATGTTGTTGGAACTTGGAACAAGTAAGTTTTATTTTAGTCCCTCTACTTTGTTATTTGCATTCGCTAAAACAAATACCCAGATCAATTGGTATGTAAGTAGACATCTCGTGGTTTCCTAACATGAAGATCATAGATTTGAGTCTCACTTCATACGATATGTTCTACATGGACTAGGGGTTTTATCACAGTGGGCCTTTGGGTAGTGGGTTCTCCTATTATAGACGGGTCAGGTGACCGGTGTTGTTTGTGTTCGCAGGTGTGGGTGGTGTTTCACCAATGGGCTTACCCAGATGACCAGGCATATAGTAGTCGTTGGCCGTTAAAAGAAAGTGAAAACAAATAAAGATGATGGGTTTAAGCGATAGCATTTGCTCAAATGTTTCTAGATGATGTTAGGAAGTGGTAGCATTAGAATAATGTATACTTATTAATATGTTCCGAGATCTCATAGATTTCTTTATTTATTTGCTATCCTATATTATACTTAGGAGTGAGCATTCTTGGTTACCCGTGACCCATGTTGCCATTCCTGACCCGACCTGATACCCTAAATATGTGAGTTAAGATAATCGTGCCTAAGGTACCACAATTGGGAGTCGGGAAACAAAAAAGTCAGGTAATCGGGTATTGATTAATCCCGATCCTGATTAAAAAGAGAATAAAGGTATTTGTGGTACAAAATGCCACTGTGTAAATGTACATATTATTCAACGTGTTTTAACATAATTACAAAATGCCACCGTGTTAAAAATACCAACAATGAAGTCTATATATATCGACTAAAGATGAAGAGCATTGTAATTTATAAGATGAAGAGTATTGTAATATGAAAAACAACGAGAAATAACTTGTCTAGCAATAAAATCAACTTAAAAAAACAACCAAAATTTTATAAGTAAAATTGGTAAAAAAGTTGTCTCCATTCATTCCTCCATATGCACCCATGACCACCGATTAATCTCTCTCAACATTGTGTTACTCGTTCCAAGTTATTAAAACTTTCTACAAAGAACATAAAAATTATTAATAAGGTTACATAAACTAACAATGTATAAATTGCATGTTAGCTTGATCCAATGTCATCAAATTTTGTCCAATCCTCCTTATAATTGATTTCATTACTTGACTTACGAATCAAGTTCTGTGAACGTATTAGTGCTTTGACAACTGGAGGGGAAAGAGAACTTCTATGTGTTTTCACAACTCGTCCACATGTGTAAGGTTATTAGTAAGGCTGATGCAACCCAAACACCCAAAGTCTCTCCTGCATGCATGCACAAGTGTACTAAAGTGGAATGCTTTGGAAGTTTCATATTGCCTTAGAAATTATTCTAAGTGTGAAGTCTTCCGAAGTCAAGATCAATATCTTCCGAAGCCAAAAGATGAAGTCTTCCGAAGCTTCGAGGACAAGTTTTCCGAAGCCAATTACTGAAGACAGATTTCTTCCGAAGACTTTTATATTACATACCTAAAGCTGAACCACTTTCCGCTGCCACTCTGATAAGTCACCAACCTTACATGAGTTGGTGAAAAGGTCTATGCTTTTGGTAAACTGTATATTGAGGTCTTGAGTCTGTAACTTTCCACTTTATGTACTTTATCCTTTTTGTAATATATTAGGATGTGAGCTATGGCATGTCATAGTCACTAGTCAAAAGGCAATCTGCCTTTGACTCTACATGTATTTTGTTATCTAGATCATGTATCCAGCTGGCCTTCAAACTATGGCCGGTTGTAGGTTATAGTATAAGTATTTCTAGTCCTTGTAACTTATAAGCAGAACTTTGTAAACCATTGTAAGGAACTAGAGATCAATATATATCAATCTTGAAACCAAATACTTGTGTGTTGTTCTTGTTTCTGTCTCATTTACACTTGTGTTTCTTAGTTCTCTAAACAGATTTTCCCAGTTCCCCATTTGAATTGTTAAGTGTTGTTTCACACTCTTCTCTTTGTGTTGTTGTGTTGTAAAGTGCATAACTCTTCACCCGGTCCTGCAATTGGTATCAGAGCTTCCTAGGCTCTTGATATAAGATCTCACCATCTTAAGATCCCTCACACACACAAAAATACTTAACCCTTCAAATGACAACTATCTCTAAAGCTGATATGGAAACTGGAACCATGACAAAGTCCCTACTAATCACTCTTGATGACTTTGACACTTGATGCCAAAGAATGGAAGATTTCATCAAGTGTCAAGACTCAAGAATGTGAGAATCTGTTCTCTCTGGACCTTACATACTAAGCACTCCTTTAGCTGCTGCTGGAGGTGGTATGATCCCTAAAGATGTGGCTGACTACTCAGAAGAAGATAGAAAGAGAGTAGAAATTGATAAAAAATCCATGACAGCCCTTCAGACTGCTCTTCTAAACTCTATATACAGAGGTTTCAAGAAATGCAAAGCAGCTAAGCAGCTATGGGATGCATTGAAACTAATGTATGAGGGTTCTACTGAAGGCAAGGAGAGCAAGAAGGATCTCCTGAAGCAGCTGTTTGAAAATTTTACCTTCAAAACATGTGAGACCATGACTCAACAATACTTCAGGTATGTTGAGATTGTGGATACCCTAGTGGATGTTGGAGTAACTCTTGAGAACAGGGACATTGTAAGGGAGTTTATGTCCTCTCTTCCTAAGAAATGGCACATTATTGTGTTGTAATCAAGAGAACTGAGAACCTTAAGACTCACTTTGATAGAGTTGTATAACATTCTTAGTGGATACCAGATGGAGATGAACATGCAAGGTTCATCTAGTAACTCCAGCAATCAAATAGGTTCAGCCCTTCATGTGACTGAAAGGAACAGCATAGAACCCCAACATCATCTCATATGCTATCCTGACATCTCACAAAAGGGTCCTTTCATCACCTTCTGGAGACACCAAGGGAGAACTATACTCAAGGAAGCCCATTCCAAGAGACAAGTTCTTCTCAAGCCTTTGTGTCTTCTAATGAAAGTTGTGGCAGCTCTTATTCACCCTTGAAGACCTGGACTGCATCCATCCAGATGACCTGGAGTACATGAAGATAATCCAGCAAATGGCTCTTCAAGCCAAGAGGTTCTACAAGATGAAAAAAAGGAAGTTTCCTAGCAATACAGCCAGTCGAAAGTTTGGGTTGGAAAAAAGCAAAGTTAAGTGTTACAACTGTAACTTGATGGGTCACTTTTCCAGGGAGTGCAAGGCACCAAGAACAAATGATGGACAAGCACAATCCAGACCAAACTACACTGATAAAGCTACCCAGAATGAGAAGTCAAAGCAGCAAGCTGAAGTTGCTGTTGAAGAAGGAGGCTTTGACTGGAGCTTTCAGGTGGAAGATGCATCTCCAAACCAAACATTGATGGCTGACCATGATGAAACCAAGGTATTGAAACATCTTTGTACTCCTGAATGTATTGCTAAAGTCAATAGATACAGGTCCTAAACTTAGAGATGAGATCTAATCTTGAGTCCTTAAACATCTTGAAATCTGATTTTAGAAAGACTGAAAATGATTATAAGTTAAAGATAGAGGACTTAGAGAATACCATTTCAGTTTTAAAACATGAGTATACAAATTACAGGACTCAGATCAAGGATCTCATAACTAAGTTAACTGAATGCCAGGCTGAGCTTGTGATCAGTAAAGCCAGGGCAGAAAATGTGTTCTTGAAGAAGAGACCTTCAAGAACATCATATCCTCATCCTTGCATGCAAAAGTTTGTTATCAAAATAAGCAGGGACTGGGATCTAGTGAGATAGCTCCTCCACACACCATCTTGTCTGTAAGATCACCTAGGTGTGGAACTTGTGAAGATGAGCTTCCTCACATAGACCCCTTGAGTGAAAGAGGATGAAGAAGTGGTAGTGAAGAATTCCTCTGAGAAGAGTGAAGAGGAGGATTCTAAGAAGGGTCACTATCCTTCTGAGGAGAGCAGGAAGCCTGGGATGACCAAGTCTATGAGGAAGAACTTGATCAGAAAGAGCAAGAGAAAGGCTAGGAGGGCTCAAGAGATCAAGGCCACTTTCAACTCTAAGCAGAAACAAGTCTTTATTTCTGCAGGATTTGACATGGTTAAGACTGAAGACATCAACCTCAACTCTTCTACCAAGAGTTCTGGTTCATGTTCAAATCATCTCAGCATCAAGAAGAAGGTTGATCTGTTGTGTACCACTGCTACACAGCCTGAACCATCCAACTCCAAGAACAGTCCTCAGCCCAAAGGACTGTCTCAGCATCTGCAAAGATGAAGGTGAGAAGGGAAGTGATCAAATTCACCTTGTTCTCAAAAGAAAACTCTTGTGAAGAAAAGATGAAATGTGTTATGTGTGAGAGTACTTCTCATCTTGCTAAGGATTGTCCATACAATCCAAAAGTACTCTTCATGTAATCAAGAAAGAGACTCTCAAGAGATCTAAGAAGAATTCAGCTTCGGAAGGAAAATTTGTTTCCTTCGGAAGCTCTAAAGGGAAAAAGAAGGCAAGTGGAAAATTGCCTTCGGAAGAAAATTTGGTCTCAAAAGAAAGGAATACTCCGATGTACTGAAGTCTGCTGCAGTGTTAGCAGGATCTTCCGAAGGTCCAGTCATCAAAACTTCTGAAGTCTCAAAAGCTTCTGAAGTGTTGAAGGTCAGTCCAAACTTCCAAAGGTGGTGTGGAAGTCAAGGAAAGACCAAGTGACTGAAAATTCTCCATCAACAATAGCAAGAGATCCTCAAAGCACAACTATAGGATCTATTACTGTTTCATTACCTTCTACTTCCTTTGATGAGCCCAAGACCAATAAGGCTTGGGTTTCAAATGTAACTAATCATTTTCCTTATGCAGGAACAGCTCAAGACAAACAAAATGTCTGGATCATTGATAGTGGCTGTTCCAGGCACATGACAGGCAATAGGTCACTACTCCAGAACTTTGAAAGGATTGATGGAGGACCAGTTGTTTTGGAGGAGATGAAGGAGGTTACATTTCTGGAAGGGGCAAGTTACAAATGGTAAGCTCAGCATTGAGAAGGTAAACTTTGTCAAGGAGCTTGGGTACAATCTTTTGAGTGTATCCCAATTTTGTGATCAGAGTCATAACATGCTCTTTACTGAGCATGAGTGCATTGTTCTCAAGCCGGGGTGATTATTCCTCATGAGCATATCCTGCTCAGAGCCCCCAGAGAGGGAACATGTATAAGATGGACTTGCAAGAAACATCTCCCTCAGGAGAAGTTTCATGCTTTCTATCTAAAGCCAATAGTGATGAGTCTTTTCTTTGGCATAAAAGAATGTGCCATGTAAACTTTAAGAACATGAATAAGCTAATTAAGAATGATTTGGTAACGGAATGCCAAAGAAAGAGTTTACAAGTGATGACCATTATGTTGCATGCCTGAAAGGGAAGCAACATAAGGTATCTCACAAGCCTAAGGAAAGAAACTCCATCACTACACCCCTACACTTGTTACATATGGATCTTTTTGGCCCCACCAGTAAATGAGTCTAGGAAGGACCTCTTACTGTCTGGTGATCACAGATGACTTTACAAGATTCACTTGGGTCTTCTTTCTTAGAACTAAGGATGAGACCCCTGAGATTCTAAGAATTTCATCTTAAGGATTGAGAATCAATGTGATCACAAGGTCAAAACATAAGATGTGATCAAGGAACTGAAATTAAGAACCAAATCCTTGACACATTTTGTGATGAAAAGGGTATTACAAGACAATACAGTGCTCCCAGGACTCCTCAGCAAAATGGTGTTGCTGAGAGGAGAAACAGGACACTGATTGAGGCTGCAAGAACTATGTTGTCTGACTCTAAACTGCCCATCACCTTCTGGGCAGAGGCAGTCAACACTGCCTGCTATGCAGAACAGAGTTTTAGTGGTTAAGACTCATGGTAAGACTCCTTATGAACTTTGGCACAAGAGAAAACCTTTCATTGGTTTTCTCAGGTCATTTGGATGTCCATGCAGCATCTTGAATACCAAAGATCAAATTGCCAAGTTTGCTGAGAAATCAGATGATGGACACTTTATTGGATACTCTTCTCAAGCTAAAGCTTATAGAGTATACAATCTCAGAACTAGAGTAGTTGAGGAGTCAGCCAATGTGACTTTCAATGAGCACACTCCCAGTGTGAAAGGTTCTGGTCCGGATTGGCTATTTGATCTTGATTTAGTTACCAACTGTTTTAACAAATCTTGTGAGAATGTTTCAGGATCTACAGACATTTTACCTCCAGGTGATCCTGATCCAAGATTTGAGCTAAAAGACCTTCAAGTTACACATCTTCAGCTCCAGTTGTAACTACTTCAGCAAATGAAGTTTCTATCAGCAAAACAATGACAAATTCAGCTGATACATCTGAGATGCCTTCAAGTTCCAGCTCAGAGGCTCACACACAAACAAAGAAACTTCAAATGCAGAAGAAGATGATGGTGGTGGTGACAGTGATCAAGAATTTCTTGATGCTGATAACCACTCCATAGATGAACATATCAATGATGTCACACACTCATTGGATCAAGTTTCTCTTGATAGTGTGTTGAAGTGGTGGAAGAAGCATCATGCCAGATCTAAATTTCTCTAATTTAGATCTCTCTCAGCAACTCTTGTGTGATCCCTCAGCTAAGGATCCACAAGTCTCATCCTACCACAAACATCATTGGAGATGTTGACACTGGGTAAGAACAAGAGGACAAACCCATGAAGCAAATGTTTGTCTTCACTCTTGTTTCTTGTCCCAGATAGAGCCCAAGAAAGTTGATGAGGCTCTGAAGGATGGAAGTTGGATTGAAGCCATGCAAGAGGAGCTACTTCAATTCAAGAGACAGAAGGTTTGGAACCTATGTCCTCTTCCTCATGGAAGACTACTATAGGAACCAAATGGTATTTAGGAATAAGAAAGATTAGAGGTATTGTCATAAAAAACAAAGCTAGACTAGTTGTTCAAGGATACACACAAGAAGAAGGAATTGACTACACTGATGTCTTTGCTCCTGTAGCAAGACTAGAAGCTGTTAGGATATTCTTGGCCTTTGCTGCATCCAAGACTTCAAGGTCTATCAACTTATGTCAAGTGTGCTTTTCTGTATGGGGTGATTGATGAAGAGGTGTATGTCAAACAACCACCTGGTTTTGCAGATCCTGATCATCCTGATTATGTCTGCAAGCTTGATAAGGCTCTCTATGGGCTACACCAAGCACCAAGAAAGTGGTATGAGACTCTATCTCAGTATCTCTGCAAGCATGGATACAGAAGGGGTACTATAGATGGAACTCTCTTCATCAAAGGACGGGAAATGACTTACTGCTAGTTCAAGTGTATGTAGATGACATCATCTTTGGTTCAACTAATCCAAGGCTCTACAGACTTTGAGAAGCTGATGAAGGACAGATTTGAAATGAGTGCCATGGGGAACTCATTTCTTTCTGGGAATTCAAGTGAAGCAAGTTGAAGATGGAATCTTCATAAGTCAGTCAAAGTATGTTTAGGACATACTCAAAAGATTCAACATGACTGATTGTAAGATTGCTAAGACACCCATAGCAAGAAACCACTCCCTTGGCCTGATCTTAGGGGAGTGTGTGGATGAACACCTTTAGGGCTATGATTGGGTCTCTTATGTATCTTACAGCTAGCAGGCCTGATATCATGTTTGCCACATGTATTTGTGCAAGATATCAAGCCAACCCCAAGATGTCTCACCTCATCACTGTCAAGAAAATTCTAAGATACCTCAAAGGTGCCTCACACTTGGTCTTGGTATCCCAAGAATTCTGACTTCAATCTGTATGCATATACAGATAGTGATTATGGTGGTTGCAATATGACTACAAAGTCTACATCTAGGGGATGTTAGTTCCTTGGTGGAAGGTGTCTCATGGCAATGCAAGAATAATCCTGTGTCTCTGCATCAACTGCTGAAGCTGAATACATTGCTGCTGCAAGCTGCTGTGCTCAAGTGCTTTGGATTCATCAGATGCTTGACTATGGTTTTAAACTTCAAGGAGACTCCATTCACATAACAACAGTGCTATCTCTATCACAGAGAATCCTGTGCAGCACTCAAGGACAAAACACATAAATATCAGGTATCATTTAATTAGAGATAATTTGAAAAGGGATTAATTAACTAGTTAAAGTTAACACAAATGAACAATATGTTGATCTGTTCATAAAAGCCTTTGATGAACAGAGATTTAAGTATCTTATATCAGCTATTGGGATGATTAACTTTGAGTAGTTTTTCTTAAACTAATTCATTTTATTTCTTAAAATCTGTGTGTCCTAAGTTGTCTAGTCTATCACCTTCATAAGCTCATGTTTTCTATGAATAAAACTTTTTGAAGAGTTTTTCTTAGATTTTGACAAATCTTGATCCTTCGGAAGATATGATTTTATCTTCGAAGAAAATATACCTTCAAAACAAATAACT
This sequence comes from Flaveria linearis, assembly GCA_024085815.1. Lineage (NCBI taxonomy): Eukaryota > Viridiplantae > Streptophyta > Magnoliopsida > Asterales > Asteraceae > Flaveria > Flaveria linearis. The sequence continues at coordinate 33,389,287 of CM044006.1, forward strand.
GTCTAAGTAAAATTTGCCTTTGGAAGAAATTTCTGAAATATCTTCCGAAGCTTAAAACTCTTTTAGGCACTTATATTTTTTAAGGACCATTTTTCTTCCGAAGGAATTAACTCTCGGAAGCTTTGTTTTGTTGAACAAGCATCCAAGTTTAAAAATTCTCTTCCGAAGCAAATTTGTCAAACTCTTTGAGAAATTCTTCCGAAGTCATTTGGCTTCGGAAGCTTTTTCATTAAAACTTCCGAAGACAATTTACCTTCGGAAGATTTTCGATTCCTAGAAAACCACTTTTTGAGCAAAAGCAAACTACTTTTTCAGAGGTGGGACCGCCTTTCGGATTTCAAAGTTTATCCTCTTTCATTAACTTTGTCTCAAATCCTTTTCACATATAAACCCTGTCGGTTCCCCTCTTTTTATCATCTTCATCTTCTCTCCAAACCTAAATTCTAGATTTCTCTCTGAAACCGCTTCGTCATCCTTCCTTCACCTTTAAGCTTACTCAAAATGGCCAACCTTGACAGACGAAATGACCCTGATTTTCTATGCAGTTACACAGGCAACACAATCAGGTTGCACTGTTAACTCTGAGAAAGATCCCATTTCTCAGAGGTATGCCAATTCTTGGCTTTGTCTAACTACTTCACCTCCCTTACCATTGATCCTCCTCTCTATGAGGATCATTTGCTTGAGTTCTGGAAGACCTGCCAAGAGGTCATTATGGATGGGGAGAAGGCACTGTCTGCCACAGTGTAGGGGAGAACAGTCTTCATCACTCCGGCCATCATCAACACTCATCTTCAGCTGGTGATAAAGAAGGTGAGGTGTTCTTACCAAAGGAAGCTGTAAATCATTCCTTTGAGCAATGGGATATGAAGGAGATTTCTCTGTAAAGACCTTCAGGAAAGGGAAGGTCTCATCTAAGTGGAAGTACCTACTTCATGTGGTCATCCATAGCTTGTCCAACAAGCATGAGGATGGGACCAGATTCCTGAAGATCTCTCCTTCATAGTGCATGGAATGGTTAGGGGGTCAAGTTCAGGTACTTTCAATTTGTTTATACAAATCTGATAGCAAACTTAGACTCCTTAGAGTATTACATGTTTCCTAGATATGTTCAATACATTCTTAACTGTGAACTGGGCTCACAGTTGAGGGAAACAGGTAATATTCTTAAATTGGACAGATGAAGCCCGACATCTTTAAAATCTTGAAGAAGCCAATGTTGGCTTCTCAGGGGTAGAAACAGTCCTTGTCCTAAAAATGTTAGAGCTCATTGCTCAAGGTGACAACCTAGCAACACAAGCTAGTGTTGAACCCCACACTTCTACATCCTAAACCACAAAAAGAAAACACAAACAAACCCCTGCAAAGCTATTAAGTCTGTGCAGGCCCCATACACTCACCTATACAGGAGGAAGTGGACACTGGAGCTCCCACTTCCCCTGAGGAGCAAACCACTCCCATCACTTCAAGGATCAGTGCTGAGGTTCCTCATGCTCAGCCTGATGAGCTCAAGCCCAACAGCCTTAAGCCTTCACTCTGAGTCTCAACACTCAATGAACAACCTTTAAGGGACAGCTACCATCCCCAGCCTTTAGATTAAACCAACCAATTCCCAACCTTGACTTCTATACTGATGAGGACTTAGATGCCAGTGAGTACCATGAGTTCCCTACTACACCACTCCTCAAAGGGAGATGAGTGCTCCTGAGTCACCTAGGTCTAGCCCAATCAGTCACCTATCACTAAGGTGGATACTTCTGAACATGTTCAGGATATCCATATGTAAGAGGCTCTCACTTCAGCAAGTGATTACATCATTTAGACCTCAACCATGGCAACTCAGCCCATTGACACTTCAACTGAAGCTGTCACTGAGTAGAGGAAATCCAGTAGCCAAGAACACCATGCTGGTGATGAGGAAGAGGACTTTGGTCCAATTCTCTCATCCCCCAGTGATTCTTTTGATGAAACTGAGGGGAATCTAAGACTAAAGGTGCAAAAACTGTAAAAACATGCACCTATTTAGTCTCCAAGGTTAGTCATCTTGAATCTCAAGTGACTACCTTGCAACACAGGGTCAATGATAGCAACTTGAGATATCTCATCTCAAGGAAAAAACTAGTTAAGAGACCCTTAAGAGGAGCTCAACCAGGAACACAAGAACCTGTGGATGTAATTGACCTAAATCCTAGCTCACCTGTGCAAGAGGGTGATGCTACCAAAAAGGGGGAGGAAGTCATTACAATCACAGAACCTGGGAGTTCCTCAGGGAGTATGGACACTGAGGACTCAGCATCCTCACTTGCAGTTGTGCATACTCAGCAACTTTCTCAAGTTCACATTGATGTGGACAGTATAGACTCAATCATTAGGAGTCTATTTGAGAAAGGCATCCCAAGAGCTGTATCATCCCCACCAATTCTAAGTCACATTTTTAGGTGGAGGTATGATACTGATACAAGACTCTTATTCTTCAAAGAGTTCAAGAAAGGAACACTACAAAGTTTAGCCTTAGAGGAAGACAAAGGCAATCAGGCAATACCATCAGTAAACTGATGTTGAGGCAGACCCTGAGATTAGCTTCAAAGGGAAAACCTTGACTGAAGGCCCAGTGGTAGAACCTGAGACCCTGTCTCACCAAAACTGCTGCAGAGGTTCAAACCCTTGATGAGACACCTGCTGGTGAAGGTGCATCTCAACCTCTCTCTGGCCAAGCTTGGAAGCTACACCAAGCAATGAAGGCCAAAGCTCTCTCCACCCTGAGTCACAAAGGTCTGTGAGTGACAAAGGGAAAAGAAAATTAACTTCTGAGGAGATTGAGGAGGAGGAGAGAGAGAGGAAAAGGGAGCTAAGGGGAGAAAGTTCCTCTACTGGGTCTGCAAGACTCATGGAAAGTGCTATCAGGGCTGCCCCAGACCAAATACTCAGGATGATGAGTTAAGGGTAGTCAGGATAAACTACTTGCAGACCAGGAACTATGATATTGATAATATCATCTATTCCCCTTAGATGAGTTAAAGAACTGGCTGACATGGAACTATCAAAAGAGAGAAAAGAAGAAGAGGATGCAGAGCTTCTTCTCAAAATCAAAGAAGAAAGAAGAAAGAAGAGACTCTACAAGCATATACCACTCTCTCACCAGTTTAAGAAACTCATGAACAAGAGGATGTGGCTCCAAAGAACCTCAGGTAGACAAAGAGAAGGATAGACTCAACATGATCAACTACCTGAGTGCCACAGCATCTATCAAGCTGATACACTTCTTCCCTTACCCTTTGATTACATTGAGTTTGAGTACCTCAAACAACTTGAACTTGATGTAGCTAAAGAAAGAAAGATCACCAAAAGGAAGTTAAGGGAAGAAGCTGTAAAATCAAGAGCCATCATCCATAAAAACATGAAAAAGTCTGTTGACAGGCAGAAGATGATGAGCTTCTTAAAGATGTATGGATTCTCAGGAAGGAGACTTGGTCCCATGTCTCTATCCACCATGGATGAGCACATCAGGGTAATCAAGCAGAAATCCAAAGAGGTGAACTTGTTGACTTACACTCCCTACCAAGTCAGGTCCCTCAGGAAGTGGAGGTTAAGGTTGAAACACCTAAGACAACACAACCTGAACCTCCTGCTGAACCTCAGCAAACTTCAACTTCTGATCCACAGCAGGGATCTGTCCCCTCTCAATCTGAACCTGTGAGAGAGGAAGACCCAACTGAGAAAGACAAGAAGATCAATCAGGTACTGCAGGCCAGTCTTCTCAGTTAAAAAGTTCAAAGAGGAGGAAAAGGATGGTTTCCAAACCAATGTCATAGAAGAAGAAGAAGGAAACATCCACCTCCAAACCTCAGGATGAGTCAGAACATCCTGAGGATGTGCAACAAGAGGATGCCCCACCAACTCCAATTCAAGCAGCTCCTCTGGCATCTGGAAGACCCATCTTATCTTGGACATACACCACATATCTAGAAAGATGGCATGTCATAAGAGATCAAGGTATTGAACATGTCTACACATGGTAGGATATGTTCAATCTACCTCTGCATGATCTCTTTAACATGAGAAGATATTATGAGAGTCTGAGTGATCCTAATCATCTCATGAAGAAAGGGATGGTCATCATCATAATGAGGACTGTCAACATATGAAGTCTTTAAGTGTTTTGGTAGCATCAGCCTAGGGGGAGTTTGTAAGGTTATTAGTAAGGCTGATGGAACCCAAACACTCAAAGTCTCTCCTGTATGCATGCACAAGTGTACTGAAGTGGAATGCGTCGGAAGTTTCACACTGCCTTAGAAATTATTCTAAGTGTGAAATCTTCCGAAGCCAAGACCAATACCTTCCGAAGCCAAAAGATGAAGTCTTTCGAATCTTCAAAGACAAAGTCTTCTGAAGCCAACCATTGAAGACAGATTTCTTCCAAAGACTTTTATATTACATGCTTTATCTGATGTGCTTTTTACCTAAAGCTGAACCACTTTCTGCTGTCACTCTGATAAGTCACCAACCTTTCATGAGTTGGTGAAAATGTCCATGCTTTTGGTAAACTGTACATTGAAGTCTTGAGTCTGTAACTTTCCACTTTATGTACTTTATCCTTTTGTAATATATTAGGATGTGAGCTATGGCATGTCAAAGTCACTAGTCAAAAGGCAATCTGCCTTTTGACTCTAAATGGATTTTATTGTCTAGATCATGTATCCAGCTGGCCTTCAAAGTATGGCCGGCTGTAGGTTGTAGTATAAGTATTTTCTGGTCCTTGTAACTTAGTAAGTTGTGTAGAACTTTGTAAACCATTTGTAAGGAACTAGAGATCAATTTACATCAACCTTGAAAACCAACTGCTTGTGTGTTGTTCTAGTTTCTGTCTCATTTGCACTTGTGTTTCTTAGTTCTCTAAACTCATTTTACCAGTTCCCATTTGTATTGTTAAGTGTTATTCCACACTCTCCTCTTTGTGTTGTTGTTTGTAAAGTGCATAAACCCTTCACCCGGTCCTGCATTTTGGTTTAGTTTTCATTTTAAATCTGTTTAATTTTAGTATCTTGTGAACTGGTATGATTACTAATTGAATTGATACTTGATTACTAGGTTTGTAAGCTATTTCTGCCCACTAAATACAAAGAAATTCTTGGTGATGCTTTTGTTTTTTATTTAATAAGGATTCGGCTTTCAACCCATGACAAGTTCCACATATAATCCACCATCAATTTTCTTTGTTGTGAACACCAACTGGTTATCATGATGAGTTTTTAAATTTATGTTTACATATTATTTGTATGCATAAACTACATTTCTCAAGTATAAAGTACATATTCTTTCAATTATCTTTTTAAGCTACATTTTTTGGTTATCTTAATATAAATTATATTAAATACTTGTAAATTGTTCACCCCGCGGCATTGCGCGGGCTTCCCACTAGTTGACAATTAAACGTGTCAATGAAAAATAGTAATTTGCATGTAATCTCTCCCTAAAATAAAAATAAGTAAAATTAAGCCCGTGAAACTCACCTGACAGTGAATAATCGGGTATGAAAGCCGGTGAGTATCCAAAATGCTTGAGAAATCCGACCTAAGTTCGCCCTAGAATAATTGAGGCAACTTATGTCAAAGTAATTGATCCTACGTGTAATGTGAGTATGTAACTATTTCAACCACGTATTTGGTAATAATGTGTTTGATTCGACGACCCGTGATGATACAGGTTGTATATTTGTGAAATATATATTACTTAGAAAATGTTAATAAATTATATTTCATTTGAGAGTGTACAAAAAACCTTTGTATTTTAAAGCTGACATATTGTTTGGGTAATTACATATTATTTTGACTTGACTCAAGACATGACTCGAGTGTTTAGTAATTAATTATATAATTTACGTATGAAATTATAGTAATTATGGTTTTGAAATAATCTCATCTTTCTTGGGTAAAATAATACTTGTATTATTTTAATTAAAATTACAATTTAAAATATTAACATCTAATAAAAAATCACTAGTTTTAATATTTTTACAATTCATGTATAAATATGTATATATTTACTCATATAATAATTATTTAATTATTTTTAGTAGAATTATTCTTTTATTTTATTTACTTTTTATGAACATTAATATATATTAAATTAGGGTTGATCCAAACTATTAAGTAAATTTATTTATTATAAAGTAAACTCCATTGAATGAAATAGTTATTTACTTTAGTCAATTTACCAACTCGTCTTAACCAATCTTTTTATGTGATCTAGTAACTAATATTATAAGATTCATAAATTTATATTTAAGTGTCATGTCAAAATAGTTTAATCATATGCCATCTTTGTTATCTAGTCATCTACTAACCATTTTAATACACCCTTTAAACTAACATAATATTTAGTTATGAAGTTCATACTTTCCTATTTAAAGTCTCATGTTTATATTTTTAACCACACTTGTAAACTTGATCAACCTATCATCCAGTCATAACTCATTGTTCATCATATCATATTACAACTCACTAACTAAATATATAACCTGTAGAAGATATATTTATAAGTATTCATAATAATACTTGTAAAACATCTAAAATTCCATAACCGTAATATAACCATTTTGGAATTTTTTTTAGTTTTAACAAACCTTTATGACTTTTTATAAATTCACCAACTAGTATTTTAGTCAAATATGGATCTATGAATATTTACTTTTTAAGAACAAGATTCATTATTCAGTTCATGTTAAAATGTTTTATGAAATATTATTCTTAAAACTCTTTGTTGGTAAAAACATCATTTTTAACATGAAAGATTTTGTGGATGATTGTTGTTACATATGAAATAGTAGATGAATATGGTGGAATGATATATATATATATATATATATATATGTGTGTGTGTGTGTGTGTGTGTGTGTGTGTGTGTGTGTGTGTGTATATGTGTGTGTATATATATGTATATATATATGTATATGTATGTATATGTATGCATGTATATGTATGTATTTATATGTATGTTTGTATACAAGTAGAGAAAATTCTCACTTAAATCAGGCAAGAAAGATAGAAGGGTTGTTGTAAGATGCTTGGAAGCTTCAAAAATCACTTGGTTTTAATAATGGCACTTGACTAACCCAAGATTTGCAGAATACTAGTTTTGAAAATGGTGGAACGATGGTGTGTGTGTATGGGCCGAATTTGAAGGAGGAGAAGTGAGAAAGGGTTATGGTTGAAGTGTAGGTGAAGTGTTAAGGGTTTACTTGCATTATATAACTTTTACTTGGTAAAGTTTCAAATGTTTTATGGGTTTTGAGTGGGTCTCTTTCAAAAAAGGAAAGAAAAGAAAAGCTTAGAAAAGGAAGCTTCTAAAAGTGGTATGGAGAATCATGATGAGAGGAGATTCACAAAATAAGAAACCTGTGAATTTTACAAAGTCAAAGTAGTCTTTTGCTCGGAAAATTGGTGAAAGAGAAAGAAGGGAGGTGGGTAAGGCTTAGGGGATGACTACAAGGGGGAAATGTAGGGGGTTGTTTTAAATTTTGAGTAATACTGGGTATTTGGGTGGTATTTGTTGCACTATAGGTATTTTATATTTTTATATTTTTACTTTTTACCTTTTAAAATAAATCCAAATATTATGAAAGCTTATATGATATCATATATATTAATATTGATGATATGTTAATCATACATCGTGTATCAAGTGGTCGCGTTAAAAGTATTCATTTCGGGTAAAATACCAATTTATGCCTTTAGATTTATTTATAAATTTAAGCTTTCTCAATGTGTTTAGTTTAGAATCTAAAATATTTTGAAACACTTTAAAGTATTTATTAATAAGTATATATTAATTATCATCAACTTTCATGTGTGCTGGTTGTAGCGCGTGTAAAATGGTAATTACGCCGACTTACCGATGCATGAAATGTTATGCATGAAATTTTTCAACGCATGAAATGACTTCAAATAAATAGAACAAATTTGGAACTCAAGTATGAAGTGCTTAATTATAACTAACTCAAGTATGATCAAGCCACTAACAATAAACACAATGAGTTACTTGACGAGAGTTACACAATGACCTGATTAGGATTACACAATGAACTAAAAAAATAAAAAAATACATTTTCAGCAAAGTGCTATTTGAAAATCACCATTTTAAAAAATACAATTGTTAACATTAGACACAATGGGTAACACAATGACTAGCACTAGCTCGATGATTAGCATTAAACATAATGAGATGTTTGATGAGTATTACACAATGGCTTGATCATCATCACACAATGAACTAGAAAATGAAAAAAAAAATTACATTTTTATCATTTGTTTATTTGAAAATCATCATTTTTAAAAAAAACACAATGCATAAAAGAATGGTGAACATTAGCCATAATGATCTTGAATATCACAATTATTTGATATTACACAATAAGCTGACGAATATTACATAATGAGCTGAAATAAAATCTTGAATGTGATGAATGGGCATATTTGTAACACTAAGATCATGTTAGTATGTACATTATTGGTGTCTAAGGTGGTGGAATGGATTAATTGTGTTATATGGATGCTTGTTTGGTTATTTGGAGGGTTGATCACTTTGTGGGTACACATGGTACTGGATTATGTGGGTTATGATAGGACCATGCTTGGGATTGTTCTAGATCATTGTTGGGAATGTTGGATGGCATGAATATTTCTAAATAGTGTGATGCTAATCTAGTTGTACGATGATCTAGGTAGAACAAATGGTTGATGAAGTGACATACGTGAACAACTTATATGATAACCATACATGATGAACTATTATGCTTGATTGAATGGAATTTCAACTGTCATGTCACCAATGGGTCAACTGGGTCAATGTGTCTTGTTTTTCCAAAACCTTAAGTCCATGTGTTTATAGAGCACTTAGGATTTATTGATGATTCTGTGTACACGTACTCATGTACTTGCGTGTTCTAGGTAACCTCTGAAGGGTGTCTTTCCTCTCTTTTCAAGTTAAACACTTATATCATTCGTGTGCACATCAGGTGAGTTCAATGCCCCACTTTTAGTTACCTCTCTTTTTGGGGGAGAAAGCATACTCTACTTTAAACGCTTTACTTTTATAACATGTGTTTAGTAAAACATAGTGTGATATATACCATAGAAAGTACTCACACTTTTGGATCGTTAGCTAAGGAATCTAGCGGGAAATCTTGGGTAGTACTACTGGGTCTGACAAACCCCACCTGTGTGGCTAGAAGTCAACGGGTGCAATATTGTCCTAAACTACTAACAGCGTCACGACCTGGTATGTCGTGGCAGGAGGCAAACAGACAAACATAGTCAGCTTTGATCGTGAAATCACTATTGTTCTTTACTAATGAAATTAGACTAGCTATCTATTTCAATACACTTGTTATATTTTACTAACACTATTGTTTCTGATGATTACAAACTCTTGAACTCACCAACCGTCGTGTTGACACTTTAGTATGCTTTTCTTAGGTCGTATCTAGCAGCTGCCCATAGGAGCACGCACGAATCAAGCATGTTTTATTTCCAACATTGTTTAGTTTTGAAATCAACACATACTTATATATTTTCATTTAGGCGCATGTTTTTGCGCAGTTTACATTTTAGTACTTTGGGTTTGATTTGTTTACAAAACACTGCCGCAAATGTTTTAAAGTTTTGAACTATGATTTGTTTTAAATGTTGCATATAGTGTGGTTCTAAGTAACTAATGACTGGGATCCTGGTTTGTCACACGCTTCGCGGTAAAACCCCGCACGTGGATTTTAAGGGTGTGACAGATTGGTATCACAACCATTGGTTATAGGGAACTAGGTTTCCTACACACTAGTCTATAACCACACACAGTTAGTTAGTTACTTGTTTCTTATCCCTCTACTGTAAACTCATTGGCATACACATCACGTACCCTGTAGGTTCGGATTACCCTACACGATTTGAGTCCCCTCCTCCTCCACCTGTACCTGATCGGACACCTAACTGGCCCTAACTAGACTACCATCTTGGGGAAATAAACTAGGATCAACCATTCGCCTTGATGGAACACGATGCTCCATGGGATTGGAGCTTCTAACCCGACCATTAGATCATATAGTGTATAGGAAGCGTGTGCCTGTTACAAGGCCAAGGACTAGGAGTAGTACTGAGCAGCCTATACCTTCCCTCCCTCGGACGGTGCAGCCTAATGAGCATGTGATTGCAGCTCTGGTGGCAGCATTGGACATGGAAAAACAACGTACACAGTGGCTTACAGAACTGGCCTTGGAACTTCGACAACAGATGAGAGACAGCAAAAGGGAAGTGGTTGAAGTGAAAGATCTACCATATCAGTGCTATCAGCAGTAATGCCACTTGATTGACAGAATAGCTCAGACGACACAACAATCAGAGGCTCAGGACAACACCCTACATGATCATAGGGTGAGACTTGCTGCTTTGGAGGCACAGTTTGTGATGATGCATGTAACTGTGGAACCCGAACTAGAACCCAAAGAGGAAGAAGACCCTGAAGAAGAATTGGAGGAAGCCCGGAGGAAGTAGAGGAAGAAGAACCTGAGGAAGCCCCAGCGTAGGAAGAAGAGCCCGATGAGATGGAAGAAGACAATGATAGATCTGATGTTCTAGATTGATTTTCCTTTTCATTTGACTTAGACTACGTAGTGTTTTCATTTGAAAATCTATATGGGAAGGGTTGTTTCCCACCCAACTAGAAAACTGAAAATTTTGACATTGTTGAAATATTTTATGAACTGGTTACAATTTATTTATCTTTGGTTATTATTTTGGTTATAAATGTTATGGTTGATGAACTTCTTTATTTTCTTACTATTTACCATGCTTTAATGAGATAAATATGTTATATGTTGCTCATTTTTGTGTTTGTGAATGTAAAGTGAAAAATGGAAGCCAGAGGTAGAGGACGTGGTCTTGGACGTGGCAGCGGACGTGGTGCTAGACGTGGATGCGGTGCGGGAGCGATCAGTATGACCCCTGCGGAACTGGCTGCATTGATTAATGAGCATGTGCAGGCAGCGGTGGCTGCAGTACACGCTACACAAATGCCAGCTGCACAGCCAGCAGGTAAATTACACAAGTGACTTTACAAATGCCCTAGTTGCTTGTTTAAAATCGTTGAACTAAATGTCTTGGTTGGTTGGAACAAGACCCCCACCCTGTACTTACAAAACTTTCATGGATTGTAAGCCCCACACCTATAATGGAGCTGAAGGCGTTGTCGGACTTGTTAGGTGGTTCGAGCAGACTAATTCAGTCTTCACCAAGTGCAACTGCCCGCCGGCTGACCAAGTAAAGTATGTGACCGAGACTCTCGAGGGCGCGACACTTTCTTGGTGGAATGCCTAAGTTCAAATCTAAGGTCAGGCTATGGCCAACGACTTGCCATGGGATGAGTTCAAGACAATGACGACCGAGGAGTATTGCCCTCAGGATGAGGTGCAAAAGCTGAAGATGGAGCTATGGCAGCTAAAGATGCAAGATTCTGAGATTAAGGCCTACACCACCATGTCTCATGAGTTGGCTACCTTGTGCCCCGGGATGGTGACCCCGATGCACAAAAGAATAGAGTTATATCTGTATGGTCTGGTTCCTGAAATCCAGAGCATGGTCACGGCCTCCAACCCAACTACTATTCAACAAGCAATTGGGTTGGCTCACAAGTTGACCGACCAGGCAGTGGAACAAGGTAAACTGCCAAAACAGGGAGTGGTGGATAGTGTACCAGCAGCGGTGAGTGTACCAGACAATAAACACAAGTGGGATGGTCCAAGCAACAAAGGATCAACTTCAGGTAATCAGCAGCAACATACAACATCAGTAACAACCGAGGAAGTTTGATAACAACCGAGGTGACCGCCATTACTCACCAAGGGAAAGGGGGATACGTGGGGAAGTATCCTAAGTGCATTCGATGCAACTACCACCACACTGGTAGGTGTGAAAACATTCGATGACAGCGTTGTGGGAAAGCTGGGCACGTGGGAAAGCTGGGCACGTGGAAAAGGATTGCCGTGGTGAATTGATAGGAAGCCATAACAACCTCAAGAAACACCAAAAGGTTGTTTTGAATATGGAAAAAAGGGCACTACAAGAGAAATTTCCCTCCCAAAGAAAAATGGCAACGATACGGGAAATAAAGGGAATAACAACAAAAATATGGGGAATGGCGGAGACAATGGTGGCAATAATGGTAGAGCTAAGGGAAGAGCCTTTGTTATGAGTTCAGGTGAGGCTCTAAACGAGCCTACTATTATTACTGGCAAGTTTCTAGTTAATGTTCATTTTGCGTCTGTATTTTTTGACATTGGAGCCGATAGGAGTTTATTTCCACTAAATTCAGTAGTCTTATGAATGATATGCCTTCTACCTTGGACATTGCCTATACTGTAGAGTTAGCTGATGGTAAACCAATTCACATCACGCACATTCACAAGAGTTGCAAGATAGAACTGGCCGGACATGTTTTTAAAATAGATCTTATGCCCACTACACTCGGGAGCTTTGATATGATTGTGGGAATGGATTGGCTATCTAGGAAGCAGGCCGAGGTAGTGTTTCATGAGAAGATTGTGCGTATTCCTCTTGAGAATGGAGAAATTCTTTCAGTCAAGGGTGAAAGGAGTGGTGCTGTCATAGGAATCATATCAATCATAAGAGCGTAGAAGATGCTTGTAAGGGCCCCATCCCGGGCACCTCACATTTAGTCATTCATGGCACTAAACATACATAATATTATACATTTCCTAAAATATTGAAGTGGAATTAAATTAACAAAAGCCCATTCATTTTATTAATAATTACTGTTGTGAAGCAATACGTCATTGTTCATTAGTTACAAAATATTGGTTAAATGCATTACAAAACAACAATATCATCAAAACATAAATGGATGTCAGTCTTGTCCCGCTGAGTAGCTTCACCCTCGTGCCATCCTCAGCAATATTTACCTGCCAACTGAAAATGTATAAAAATCAGCGTTGATGAATGAGTTCTAGTTTTAAAAGTATTAAGATATGTTGTATAGATATGAAAATATCTTTTGTTGTAAAATACTTCCTTTATTTTGGTATGTGGTCACACATCATACTTACGTCAAGGTAATACTTTCTTTCATTCCTTTACTGTACGCGTTCGTTCATTTCGTACTTTTATCATTATCTTTCACTTTCTTACGGACCATTGTGCAATACCCCGAACATTGTGCACGAAGCTGATGCTGGGCCTGTGGTCTATAAATAGACAATGAAGATTGTGCCCTAAGCTGACCCAGTCACCTAGGGTATGCTACAAGGGTCCCTGTCAGCCTCATTGACTGACCTTGCATGCATCCTTCGGGTTAGCTAAACCGCATACAGTTGAGCTAACGATAACATGGTCGTGCACCTCCTATTCCTTTGCTTGCAAGACTTACATTCTTTCGTTTATGTTCCACTTTTTTCATCATTAATCTTTCACTTTTATTAATTATAATACTTTACGTTTATGATCATAAACACACCACGTAAAGTCACACAATATTAATTAATATGGAACATAAAATCAGCTCAAAATTATCCATAATAATAACAATTAAAAACAATAAAGTCAAACTAGGTTCAAACCATAATCATTTTGTTTTTCTCTAAAATTTAAGAAAATTTCTAAGTGTCCTAGGCGCATGAGCACTATGCAGGCGCATGAGCCCTGCTTAGGCGCATCAGCACTATTCGGGCGCATGGCCCTACACTTAACCCTTTTTCCTACTAAGTCTTGGGCGCATGAACTATTCAGGAGCATTGGAACTATTGGGGCACATCATCCTATACTTAACTTTCTAAGGCACATTTTTTAGGCGCATAGGCCCCGTTTGGGCGCATGACCATACTTAAACTTTTCTAAGGAAATATAGTGGGCGCATGGGCCCTGTTAGGGCGCATGGTCAACACTTAAATCTTTCTAAGGCAAATTCAGGCGTATGAGCCTTATATAAGCGCATGAGCAACCTGCTTGACATGTTTCTAACATATCTTCCAGTCCCAAACATTATATCATTTTATTCTAAGCTTATTGAAATCATTCTAAGTATGTACATCACATAAACAACCATGAAACATCATTTCTCATGCATAAATACATACGGTTACACACATAATAATTTTGAAACCATGTAAATACATTTTCAGCCCCAGAACCATTTTGAAACATGTAAAAGAAGGGCCTAGAACTCACCTTTTGCAGCCTTGAAACAACTTCTTCGAATTCAGGCTTTTTAGAGAGTTTTTAACACTTTAAACGCCTAGAACACATAACCCAAATACATTTGAAACACATAAGAACATATACTCTCGGTTTATAAATCAGAAACACAACCAAAAACCGAGCCAATTATATAAAAATCTACTTACCAAGATCAAAGTCGACTACTTCTCTCTCTAGAAAACAACTCTTCTCTTCTGCTTCTTCTTTTCCTTTGATCGAAAAAAGTGGATGTGAAAGGATAGTATGGGCGGCCATTCCCCATAATTTATTAAAATAATTTGACTTTTTACTTTTACACAAAGCCCCCTCCACTTTTGTTCATTTATCTTTTTTTTCAAGATACTTCTCCTTTTCTTTTCCTATCATTTTTCTTTTCTTTTATTTTTCTAGAATTTCGTGTGTTACAATGCTACGTAAAGGTCGACTAGCTATACTGGCTTTGGTGACTGACAAGCAACAAGAGGAAAGAAAGATGGAGGATATTCCAGTGGTTTGTGATTTTCCAGATGTGTTTCTAGGGGACCTGTCTGGATTACCATCTCATCACCAAGTGGAATTCCGGATCGAGTTGACTCCCGGTGCAGCCCGATTGCTAGAGCACCTTATTGATTGGCATCGAATGAATTATAGGAGTTGTCGGCAAAACTACAGGAGCTGTTAGATAAGGTTTTATCCGACCTAGCTAATCACCTCGGGGAGCTCCTATATTTTCTGTTAAAAAAAGGATGGTACATTTCGGATGTGCATTGACTATAGGGAGTTGAACAAGGTCACAGTCAAGAACCGGTATCCCTTACCTCGTATTGATGATCTGTTCGATCAATTTCAGGGATCCAGTTATTACTCTAAGATTGATTTAAGATCTGGTTATCATCAATTGCGAGTCCGAGAGGAAGACATCTCGAAGACAAAATTCAGGACTCGCTATGGCCATTAAGAATCCTTAGTCATGCCGTTTGGGTTGACTAATGCACCATTAGTGTTCATGGGTCTCATGAACCGTGTGTGCAAACCCTACCTTGATCCATTTTTTATCGTGTTTATCGATGACATATTGATCTACTCTAAGATGAAGGGGGAACACGAAGAGCATCTACGATCGATCTTAGAACTATTGAAGAAGGAGCAACTATATGCCAAATTCTCTAAATGTGACTTCTGGATACGAGAGGTGCAGTTTCTGGGTCACATTGTGAATGCGAAGGGAATTCATGTTGATCCGGAAAAGGTGGAAGAAATTAAGAATTGGATGGTTCCTAAGACTCCTAATGAGATACGTCAATTCCTGGGATTGGCAAGATACTATCGACGCTTCATTGAGGGATTTTCCGAAATTGCTCAACCCCTCACTGCCTTGACACATAAAGGTACCGCGTTTAAATGGGGAGAGTGTCAAGAATCAGCCTTCCAGTTGCTGAAGCAGAAACTCTGCAGCACTCCGATACTGGCATTACCGGAAGGAACAGATGATTTCGTGGTGTACTGTGATGCATCCATTCAAGGACTGGGTTGTGTCTTGATGCAGCGAGATAAGGTGATAGCCTACACCTAGTGACAATTTAAGGTTCACGAGAAGAACTACACCACCCACGACTTGGAACTGGTGCAGTGGTTTTTGCCTTGAAGATCTAGAGTCATTACTTGTACCGTACCAAATGCACTATCTACGCCGATCACAAGAGTCTTCAACATATCTTTGAGCAAAAGGAACTGAATATGAGGCAACAGCACTGGGTGGAGCCACTGAATGATTTTGATTGCGCTATCAGGTATCATACGGGGAAGGCAAACACGGTTGCCGATGCCTTAATCCGGAAAGAAACAACTAAGCCTAGACGAGTGCGAGCTTTACAGCTTACGATCAGCACTCAACTGCCTAAACAAATTAAGGAAGCACAGTGTTAGGACCGTTTTCATACGGAGTACTAACTGATTCAACGTGAAACCAGATCAAATAGCGTGGAATTCTATTTGATTGGCGATCCAATTAGTGAGAACGACAACTTGATTGATCTAACGATTAAACAAATGTTATGAACGAGTTGAAATCAATTATGAACAAACTATGAAGTTGGATGGACGAACTGGAGCGCTCTGGACGGCTAAGGTATGATAATATTTGAAGAGTTATGTTTTTCCACGAATTATGTTGTATTCATAGGTTTTTAGTATTAAGTCGTACGACTGAGCCATTAGCATGGTTCAGTCGTGCGACTGAGTCATGCATTTGATTCATACGCACGACTAAAGGTTCAGTCGTACGATTGAGTCAATATTATGTCTTAGTCATACGACTGATCCAGTCACCTGGTTCAGTCATGCGACTGGTCTATAAGTATGGTCCATTCGTGTGTCTGGTCCATGAGTATGGTCCATTAGCATGAATACCACAAGACTAAGTCGAACATATTTCTGAATCATTATTGACTCATAACTATGCACAACAACCTCAAACCTATATATAATGTTCATTCATATGTGTAATAATAAATACTATAAGAATATGATATAAACAACAGTAAATAAACATTCAAACCCATATATCTCATGACATTAAGTTCTTGTATTACACATGTGTAAGAAACAAAAGACATAGATATTTAAGTACATAAACTAGGGACATCATGTATCAACGAACTCCCCCTTGGACCTAGTTTACCCTATTGTCTAACACTCTTCACATGTTTTTGAAACATCTTGTACTTCTCCTCTTTGGTGACTCTAGCATGTATCTTAAATGCAAAACAAAGTCGTATGACATGTTGGAACTGGAGAGCTTGTACAGTGTCTTGAGTATCATAGAACAGTGGCCACTTGTATAACGTATAAACATCATCAGCTGACAAGTTGGTAAGCCACATTGGGTTGAATACCCTAATAGTCTCAATCTGTCCATCTCTATTCAAAACTATAATGACTTCCCCTGTTCTCCAATCATAATACCACCACTTGAAGTGAGGTGTGAAATCCTGTGGCATTTCCCTCAAAGGAATCTTAGACATTGTCTTCGGAGGTCTCCACTTCAGCACCACCTTCCTTCTTCCCGATATCGAGTCAACCTCAGTCTTATGAAGAAACCTCCTTGGTTGTTGAGGTTTGAAGTTGACCCATCTAGTGTGGTATTCCTTCCTTAATGCCATCTCAAACCAGCTAGACATTTTCCTTGGGTTGGCATATAGAAGATCTAGGCAAGCTAGCATGTTTAACTCAAATCCCGGAAGAGTCTTTAGATCATGTGGATATCTGAAGTACTCTATCCCTTTCTCTCTCTTCACTGCATATACATCTAAGCCCTCAAAATACGCCTAACTGATAATCTTGCTTAACACTTTCTAATGTTTCTTAACTTTGTACAGCTTGGTGTAGGCATTTTGCTTTGGAGGTTTTTTCTGAGCTTTCATCTCTGCTAAACATGCAGCCTATTCAGCTTTCTTTAGTTCTATATTATCATCTGTAGCTTGAGCTTTACCTTCAGCCTCTTCTTTCTCAGTTGCTTTCTTATCTAACTTGGCGAATGTATCATTGACAAATGTCTCACCCAGGTCAGGGATAACATTGCCATCAAAGTCAGTATACTAAGGATAATGATCTGACATGACATCCTCAATCTCTATCTCATCCACACCTTGCAGCTCCTCATCACTATCAACATCCACTTTAGGAGCATCTTTGACTATCTCGTCCGGATTCAGTCTGAACACATCTGCGAGCTGTTCATCTGAAAGGTCATGGATAATCTCCCCTTCTTCTGGAATGTAACTCATAGACCGTCTAAAAATCCCTTGCAAATCAAGAATCATTGTAATTTAAGTCTTGATTTGCTGAACGGGAGCGACATCGTACTCATCGGCCTGTTGAGTTTTATCTGTTTGATTAAAACAATCAACAAATCACACATTAATGAATAATCAAGACATGAGACACAAATTATCATTATTTACATTAATGTAATACAGAGTTCAATTATAAAAGTTTCAAAGAACATAAACTATCTTAATCATTACTTTTCTCTTGAACTTTAGGCTCATTAGCTTGAGGAGCTGAGGACGAGGTTCCTTGATCTTGATTCCTTTTAGTACGCCTCTCCCTTGCTAATTGAGTTGAGGCTGATGCTTTAGCATCACCTTCAGTTCATCCTCATCATCATCGTCCTTCTTTTTATCCTCTCCACTATTACCAGCTCCCTCCTCTTCATCTTCATCCTCAGATTCATCATCACTGGAATCATCATCATCATCTCCATAATCATCACCATCTCCCTTTATCTTTAGAGGCTCAGCCTTCTTTCCCTTCAGCCTTAGCATTTATCTTCTTGTCCTTCTTTTCCAACCCCTCAATCCTCTTGGCGGATGCTAGCAGTAGCTTATTTTGAGCTTCCAGGGCCTTGTGAGCTCGAACTAATGCTCTCTCATGAGCTTCGTTCTGCTCAGTGAGCTTGGCAATTTGCTTGCCCTGTGGTGCATTGACTGCCATCAGCTGGTTCATCTGGTTGGCCCTAAGATCATCCGTCGCTAACAGCTTGAGCACTATCCTGTTAAGGCTTGCCAGCTATTCCTCTATCCCAACAATGGGTAGAGTTATGCCCTGTGGAGGTAGGAATTGGGTGGACGTCCCGGCTTGGGGAATGGTTGGGGTAGTTGTGGATGTGGTGTAAATGGGTTAGGAATAGGAATGGATTATGGAGGGGTAGTTTTGGGTATGGAGGGTGAGGAAGATGTAAGTGTGGTGGTGGGTATGTCGGTGGTGGTGGCTGTGGTGGTGGTAGCTGTGGTGGTGGTAGCTCGGGTGGTGGTAGTGGCTGTGGTGGTGGAAGAGCTCAGCAGGATGATCTTATGTTGCCATGGGGTTAGGACATTCTCTTCCTCCTAGACCCCTTAGCAATCGGCGTTCCCCCTGGGCTGATGGGCTGGTCGGGTGTATAAGATGGATCACTCTCTTCAGTATCGACACCCTTTGACCCAGCCTTGCGGGTACCAATCACCTCCTTTCCTTTCTCGGTGGCTACCCACTTGCTGCCAACCTACCTCATAAGAGGCTCCTCCTCCGATCCATCCTTTTCTTCATCCAGATCAAAATTCCTAATGTCCTTACTAATCAGGAAGTCTGATGGATGGCACCTTGCTCAGATCCACCAGGAGCTGACGAACTACTTTGCTGAGGTGGTGGTGGAATAGTAGACGGGTCGGTGGCTCTGGATTGACTCGATCCCTCATCTCCAAAACCTTGACCATGATCCTGGTCATCATCATCATCATCGTCATCATCCGGAATCATAACATGCTCAACGTCGAAGTCGCTATCATCGTGGCGCCACTTTTTCCTGGCTGGCGTGACATAGGCGATGTTAGCCAAATGACCGAATAACCTCCTCACTGGGGGCTTAACCTGCTTTCTCTTGTACACCTTTATCCTGCCTAAGGTGGTGTCATCCATCACCTCCAATGACACCTCATCATCCTTAAGTTTGGGTAGGTTTGGTAGCTTCTCGTTGAGGATGAGCTGTAAAAATCGGGGATACATGCAGAATCCCTCCTTCCCTTAGCCTCGATGTTCTCCCTCATGTAATTGAAGAACATCTTGGAGAAACCGAACGGGTGGTTGAGCACCAACGCAACAAACGCGTTCTGAATCTGGTCGCTCATCTCTTCAAACCCACCGCGTGATGAGGCTATGCACTTAAGAATCACATGTTCCAGATATTTGAAGGGTGGGCACATGTTGCTCTTGTTAAGCACGCTGGCATTGATGTCGCCGGCGTACTTAATCCGTAGGAAGCATCCGCTCACAGTCATGGGATGTAGCTTAGTGGGTAGTCAGAGTCATTACCCATATCCAACACTCTCCTTAAGTCATCCTCCCCGATGTCAATATCCTCTCCAAAAATAGAGCTCGAATCCTAAATGGCTCGACGGATCGGTCAACAACAGCATTCTCCTAGAATGCCCGCTGCAGTGAGCGGTAAGGTGTGCAGGGAGTAGATATGGCACGATATATCCTAGATCGTCGTAAGAACTCGATGATCCCAACAAAATCTGAAGCGTTCCTGGAGGACTTGTTGAGATAAGCACAGATGTTGTGCTTAGTGCTCATAGTCCATCTATCAGCCATTTCACTGCAACACAAGCAACAAACATGTTAGACCCGTTCATGAGACAGAACAGTTTAGTTTGAACAAGTAAAATCATACTGGTTCAATTATATGATTGAACCGTACGACTGAACTCAGTCGTATGATTGAGCCTTCGACTGAGCTTAGTCGTGTGCCATGACATGCAGTTGAGTCAGTCGTTTGACCGAGTCACCGATTGATTCAATCCTGCGATTGAATCATGCGTCTGGCTCAATAATGCGACTGAAGTTCATCAGTATGTCCTGTCACATACCCACAGTGCGAGTCCAAGATTTTGAATTTTTGACAAAACAGTCATTTTCACATCAAGATTAGATTCATTAGACGCACAAAGACCTGTTGTTACATCTATGATCTATTAAGTACACTTTTAAGTCCATTTAGATGTCCAATTTTAGGGTTATATGTTTCGGTTTAAGTCTTAAATGACACTTTGGATTGATTTAACGTTATCATGTTCCTTGATTTCATCCCTACTGTACCTGTAGATGAATGTATATTTGTTAGCAACAGGAAATCAATGGAGGTTGCAAAGGAAAAATTCAAAAAGGGTCCTTTATGTAGCAGGGTATTTGAGAAGTTTGAAATAAAGTGTAGGGCTATGACCGACTGACCTCCTTTTATACTGTTGTGAATTTCAGTCGTGCGACTGGACCCATACGCATGGTTCATACGTGCGACTAAAGTTCAGTCGTACGAATGACCTATACGTATTTAACCAATCGTACGATTGGTTCATACTCAGGATGCCAATCGTGCGACTCGGCCATCCTCATGGTCCAGTCGTGCGACTAAGCCATACTTGTGGTCCAATCGTGTGATTGGCCCATACTTATGGTTCAATCGTGCGATTGGCCCATACTTATGGTCCAGTGGTGCGATTGGCCCATACTTATGGTCCAGTGGTACGATTGGGTCATTCTAGTGAATCTGACTTTGTTTGTTCCTTTAATTCACATAGTTATCTTTTATAATTGACATTTTGACCACTGATCATCTCAGACATGATCCTTTTACCTGAAAACATTTTGATCACCTCGGACGTGATCCTTTTAAATGAAAACCATTTGATCACTTCAGACGTGATCCTTTTAACTGAAAACCTTTTGACCACCTCAGATGTGATCCTTTTAACTGAAACCTTTTGATCACCTCAACGTGATCCTTTTATTTTTAGAAACTAGCTTCTCATAGTTAACGTTCGGCTCATTTTATGACATTTACAGAGTTCAGTCTTGTTCCATAGTCCGATATCGACTCAATACAAACAACTAAAACAGGGAAAACTTTAATTAAAATGAAACAAGACATATTTTGTGTTTTTCATTTGAGGAGGGTTTAAAACTTTTAAATATCACTTAATCGATTTCTCCCCCTAAGCAGAACAGCTTCAAACATTTTCATCATTTCTAGAAAGATTCATATGGAATCAGACAGACATAAAACATAATCATTTGGGACCTTTTATATTTATGACAATAACAAAGAGCATTATATACATTACACTTAGTCTCTTATATCTAAGAGTCAAAGGCACTAACATGAAATCATGCTAGAGCTGTTTTGTAGCACACATTGATTTTGACCATCGGGAGATACAACCACGATGATTGTCAGTATATTTGTTCACATAAATCCATACACAAATTTTTGACACACATTGGTTATAATTTAGGTGTATTAAGTCAATAGGTATTTACGGATCCCATGCTTATATGGTAATCAACCTTCCTCAGGAGAATTTTGAGCGGTCTATGGGTTTTTGTCAAGAAGAAACTATTCTAAGAGCTTTCAAAGAGATGCTAAGCCTCAGGTCAGTGCCATCGCACAACAGAGAGGCGTAAACAACAATGAATTCTTAGAACATATAGGTTATGCTTATCCTTAGGTCCGTGGCATCGTACAGCAGAGAGGCACACAACCTATCTTCTTGTTAGAGCAATTTATAATTTATTTAACACAGCAACGACATCTGTCATTAACTTGATTGGTTTCACATTTGTGATGTGCCTTGCTCATAGTTTTGGTCATTCTCACACATTTGTGGCTTTCTCTTTGCTCTTCACGCTTTATTGGAAATTTATTGTTGATTGTGCAGACCAGGGATAAGATGGGAACCCACAACCTGTTAAGTGATTTAATTTGTGTGATTCACCAATGTTTTCTACTAATCGTTTGTGTTGAATCTACCGACACATCATGTAATGGACTTGCAACCCCTAGATCTACTTTCTCCATGTAACTGCAGTAACATACTAGCTTACTATCATTTTTCAACTTATTAGGCTTTGACTTTTCTGACTTATAATTCTTGTTTTTGACTTTCAAATTTTGGTATCCCAAACGATAAGATGCCTGTGTACTATCATTTTCCAATGTACTGAATCATTTCTCAGATATGATTTTGTTGCTTTTCAGCTTACCTGCCCGCCCCCCTTTTTCTTGTTTTTTAATTAATCAAATACTAACTATTGAAACTAAAACTATTCTCCCCCTAAAATTCTAAAACAGAAAATCTTTTTGTGTTTTCGATATTTTTAAGACAGAGAAAAAAATAAAATAAAAAATTGATAGAAAAATTAAACAAAGAAACATACGGATGGACTATGAACTCGACTCCTCCGGAATCATATCCTCTTTCTTCTTTACGCCATTGATCTCTAATAGATAGCAAAATCTCGGTTTATCAAAAGCTTTTGTATAGAGGTCGGCACGCTGAAAATCCGTGTTAATTTTAATTACATCGATTAAATGTTTTTCAAAACAGTCACATATGAAGTGATATTTAATGCCGATGTGTTTGGTTTTAGGATGTTGTACTGGATTTTTAGTTACAGCTATGGCTGCAAAATTATCAACAAAGATAGGGGTGTTACTAAATTGCAAACCTTAGTCCCGCATGTGCTGTTGAATTTAGATGATTTGAGAACAACAACTTGCAGCAGCAACAAATTCAGCTTCACATGTTGATAGAGCAACACACATCTGCTTCTTACATTGCCAGGTGACTAAACGCCTTTCAAAAAATTAACACCCCGCAGATGTGGGTTTGTAGTTCATCTTGTGTCCATCATAGTCTAAGTCACTGTAAGCTGTAAGTTCAAAGTCATCATCATGAGGA
Source organism: Flaveria linearis (assembly GCA_024085815.1). Taxonomy (NCBI): domain Eukaryota; kingdom Viridiplantae; phylum Streptophyta; class Magnoliopsida; order Asterales; family Asteraceae; genus Flaveria; species Flaveria linearis. The sequence continues at coordinate 33,412,793 of CM044006.1, forward strand.
TACCACAACCCGCGTGTTGTAGTACCCTTCAGATAACGAAGGATCCGTTTCACCCCAATTAGGTGATTTACTTTTGGCTTTGACTGATATCTGGAACATAATACATGATATCAGGACAAGAAGCCGTGAGATACATTAGAGATCCAATCATTCCACGATACATGGTGGTATCGACTAAATCCCCATTTTCATCATGTGCCACATCGTGGTTCGTGGCAAGAGGGGTGCCGACAATTGTTACATTTTCCATATCAAACCGCTTCAGAATGTCCCCCACATATTTGGTCTGATGTAGAAAGATTCCATTGGGTGTTTGATCCACCTGTAATCTCAGAAAGAACTTCATCTCTCCCATGGCACTCATTTCAAATTCAGCTTTCATCACCGATTCAAATTCTTTACACAAAGCTTCGTTTTTGGAGCCAAAGATTATGTCATCCACGTATATCTGAACCAGTAGTAAATCACCATCCTTTTCTCTGTTGAATAACATGCAGTCAATTACTCCCCTTCAAAACCCATGTTTCAACAGGTGTGTGGAGAGCTTCTCATACCAGGCTTGAGGGGCTTGATGTAGCCCATACAAAGCCTTATCCAATTTATAAACTCTGTCTCGATGATAAGGATCTTCGAAACCTTCTGGCTGATTGACGTATAATGTCTCAAAGATTTCACCATGTAGAAATGCACTTTTCACATCAAATTGATACACCTTGATCTTCATGTAGGATGCATAGGCTAGAAAGATCCTAATTCCTTCCATCCTAGCCACTGGTGCAAATACCTCATTGCAGTCCATGCCTTCAACTTGTTTGAACCCTTGAACTAGTAACCGTGCCCTGTTTCTAATGATGACCCCCTGATCATCTTTCTTGCATCGAAGAACCCATTTTGTACCAATAACCTTTGCACCTTTGGGTCTGTCTACTAGTGTCCAAACTCCGAGCTTCTTAAACTGCAGAAGTCTTTCTTGCATTGCATTTACCCATGCCTCATCTTTCAAGGCATCACCTACATACTTGGGCTCGACTTAAGAATCAAAACAATTATATGCCCCATCATGTATTTATCCCCTTTCCATCAGTGCAGCGTAGTCAGCTGTGTACAGCTGATTTCTTGTCTAAACACCTAAGAGAAGGTCCCCTATGATGTTGTCCGGGGGATGATTAACACTAATCCTTGTTGTTAAGACCATGTACGTACGGAGTACTAACTGATTCAATGTGAAACCAGATCAAATAGTGTGGAATCCTATTTGATTGGCGATCCAATCAGGGAGAACGTTAATCCGATCAAAACTAACGATTAGAATACGTTAAGAATTGATTAGAAGTGATCAGAAATGTTCTATGAAGTTGGAAGGGACTCTCTGGACGAACAGGGACGGCTAGGGTTAAGAATTCTCAAAGTGTTACGTTTTTCCACAAATTAAGTGGTATTTATAGGTTACAGTTTTCATTCGTATGACTTAGCCATGGGTATGGATTAGTCGTGCGACTGAGTCATACGATTGATTCATTCGTACGATTCAGTCAGTCTTATGACTTAATCATGCGTTTGGCTCAATCACCTGGTTCATTCGTACGACTGGTCCATTCGCATGGTCCAATCATGCGACTGAATCATGAGACTTAGTTACACATATTCCTGAACCATTAACGATACAGAACTATGTCTAACAACTGTAAACCTATGTAACATGTTCACATAAGCGTGTAATAATCAATCATATGAATAGATATAACATTCAATAACCAATAAACATTCAACGAAGAGTTTTCATTACATATAACAAACATTACATCAGTGTAACAAAATGAAAGTCAATTACATTTAAGCTCACTAGAACTAGAACTAGGGACATATGTACCAACAAACTCCCCCTTGGACCTAGTTCTATCTATTCTTTGACTTCCTTGGTAAACTCTTCGTATCTCTTAACTCGTTCTTCTCTTGAAACCCCAACATGAATATCAAGTGCAAAGCATAGACGTATAACATGTTGAAACTGAAGTGCTTGCACGATATCTTGCATGTCAAAAAATAATGGCCGCTTGTACAATGTGTAAACATCAGCTGCAGACAAGTTTGTGAGCCATATTGGGTCAAATACCCTTACTGTATCCACAGTTCCCTCCCTCCCCAAAACTATGACGGCTTCTCCAGTGCGCCAGTCATAATACCACCATTTGAAATGGGGTGTAAAGTCTTGTGGCATCTCCCTCAATGGAATACGAGACATTGTGCGTGGAGGGTGCCATTTCAAGACTACCTTTGGTCTTACTGAGGTAGGGTCAACCTCTGTCTTATGAATGAACCTTTTGGGCTGTTGAGGTGTGAAGTTGACCCACCTTGTATGGTATTCCCTTTTCATTTCCTTTTCGAACCATCCCGATATCTTTCCGGGAATAGCATAAAGGAGGTTCAAGTTGGCAAGACGGTTAAGCTCAAATCCAGGGAGAGTTTTCAGATTGTGTGGGAATCTGAAATACTCTATGCCCCTCTCTCTCTTGATAGCATATACATTGAGGTTCTCAAAATACGCCCAGCTTATGATCTTGCCAGACACCTTATGATGCTTCTTTACCTTGTAGAGCTTGGTGTAGGCGTTTGACTTTACAGGCTCTCGCTGTTTCTTCATTTCCTCCAGGTAGGCTGCCCACTCAGCCTTTTTGGTTGCTAGATCAGCATCATCCGCCTAAGGAACTTCTTCTGTAGCTTCTTTTCCAGCTATCTTCTCTTCAACTTTCTCAAATGCACTACTGCCAAATGTTTCTCCCAGATCTGGTAGTAATTCGCCTTTGGCGTTAGTATACTGGGGATAATGGTCAGCAGTCACATCCTCGATCTCCACCTCATCAACATCTTATAGTTCCTCATCACTGACTACGTCGACTTCAGGAGCATCCTTCACCAATTCATCTGGATTTAGACTGAACAGTTCGGCAATCTATTCATCTGTCATATCATGGATTATCCCTCCCTCTCCTCTTCAGCTGTGTAGCTAACCGAGCGATGTACAATCCCTTGCAAATCAAGAATCATTGTCAATTGAGTCTTGATTTATCGAAGGGGTACCACATCAGGCTCGTCAGCCTGTTTAGTTGAACCTGTTAAAGAAATAAACAAACACAATAAGAGTAAGTATAGATGATGCACATGACAAATGGCAGTTCAACTTTTCATTTATATATTTAAATAAACATTGATATATGATTTCAACAGCAAAAGTATAATAACATATAGACATCTAAGCTTTAATTTTGCCTTGAATCATGGTCGGGTCTTCTGCAGATGGGGAGGTAGGTGGGGCAGACGACGATGCTCCTTGGTCTTGTCTCTTCTTCGTCCTTTGCTCTTGACCATGAGCAGAGGCAGATGCAGCTGCATCTCCTTCATCGTCCTCATCATCATCCTGCCTACCTCTTGCTTCGCTATCACCATCCTCATCATCACTGTCATCATCTTCATCATCATCATCCTCATCCTCATCTCCATCATCATCTCCTTCACCGAGCTTCAGAGACTCATCCTTAGATCCTTTGAGTTGGAGCATGATCTTCTTGTTTGTAGCCTCCAACTCCTCCAATCTCTTAGTAGATTCATCCTTGTGCTCTTAGAGTTTGGCGATCTGCTCTGCCTGCTGTGAGATCTGCTGAGCTTGGGAAGCATTTAGCTCCACCAGTTGACGTAGCTGTGCAGACTTCTCCTCATCAGCGGCTAACAACTTCATCACCATCTTGTTCAGTGCTACCAGGTGTTCCTCCACTCCAATGGGAGGGAAGGATGATCCGGTGGGGAATGTGGTGTGGGATGATGGTCCGCTTGGTAACTGGTGGTTGTAGCATTGGCTGTGGTGAATATGGGTGGTGGTGAATGGATGGGTGGAGAGGTATGAGGTCTGGTTATGGTAGGTGGAGTAGTAGTGGTGGGAGGTGTAGTGGTAGTGGGTGGTGTTGTGGTAGTGGGTGGTGTAGTGGTATAGGTGGTGGTATGAAGTGTGAATCTCGGCCGCTTCCCTTTCTTACCGTAAGGCTGAGCCATCCTCCTCTTCCGAGTCCCCTTGGACCCGGAGGCTCCCCCTACGCTACTGGGCTGGTCTGGGGTGTATGATGGATCTAAAATAGCCTCCCCAGACCTGCCCGGACGTCCACCAACCGTCCTAATCCCCCTCGGTGGCAACCACCCGACTGCCCACCGTCCGAGTCAGCGGCTCCTTGTCCGACTCCTCCTCTTGATCAGCTGGAAGTCCTGATAGAACCCCACAGTCTTTAAATTACCCTGTGGAAATGGTGGAGATGTAACGTCAGCAGTAGTGGTCTGAGTATGAGAAGGACCTGTATCTCCACCATCACTACTATCATCATCGTCAGAGTCATCATCAGGTAGAACTATATGCTCTGTATCAGACTCACTGTCATCGTGGCGCCACTTTCGCCTAGCTGGCGCCACATAGTCCTCCCGGGCCAGATGCCCGAATAATCTCCTTACCGGGGGCTTTACCTGCTTACCCTGGTACACCCTCATCCTCCCGGGGGTGGTGTCATCCATCACCTCAAGGACAACAGCATCCTCCTTCTCCTTGGGCAACGAGGGGAGCTTCTGATCTATAATCATCTGCAGAAAGAGTGGGTACATACAGAAGCTTTCTTTCCCCTTCGCCTCAATGTTCTCCACCAAGTAGGTGAAGATCATCCTCAAAAAGCTGAATGGATGATTCAGTACCAGCGCCACGTAGGTGTTCTGCATTTGGTCGGAGAGCTCGTCGAAGCCACCCTTCCTTGAGGCGATGCATCTCAGCAGAACATGGGCTAAGTATTTGAACGAGGGGCTCAAGTTGCTCTTGTTGAGCATACTTGCATTGATGTCCCCCGAGTACTTAGCCCTTATGAAGCAACCTCGAACAGTAAGGGGATGTAATCGAGTGGGAAGTCAGTGTCATCCCCGAACTCTAACACTATCCTGATATCCTCCTCTAATATCTCCATGGCCTCCCCAAATATGGAACTCCTAATACGATAGGGCTCAGAGGACCTGTCAACTACAGCGCTTTCCCAGAAAGCCTGCTGTACTGATTTGTAAGGTGTGCAGTGTGTTGAGATAGCTCGGAATATCCTCGATCGATGTAGAAAAGAAATAATGCCGGCAAACTCCGCAGCATTGCGGGATGAGAGATCAAAATGAGCACAGATGTTATGCTTAGTACTCATCATCCACCGACTCGCCATCTATGACACAAAGTAAATAAACATGAGTACGTGTCAAAGAATACCAGTTTTGTTCCATGAACTTGAAAATTTTGTTCAGTCGTGCGACTGAGCTGAGGGACTGAAATCTAGTCGTGCGAATGAGCTGTGCGACTGAGATCTAGTCGTGCGAATGGGCTGTGCGACTGAGTTCTAGTCGTGCGAATGATCTCATAAGTATGACTGAGTCATGCGACTGGATTTAGTCGTATGTTCTCTCATGCGTTTATCTCAGTCGTATGATTGAGCTCATACGCATGGTTCAGTCGTGTGATTGAACTATTCGTCCATCTCAGTCATGTGGTTGAGCCATTCGCATAGCTCAGTCATGCGATTGAAGTTCATCAGGTTGTCCAATCGCATGTCCGACTGTTTGTTCATTCAAATTCAATTTTTGAGCATTACTTGATGTTAAACGTTGTGGATTGATTCATTAGGTTCGCAGATGACCGACTAAACCCCTAATAACTTTAATTTGATCAAAATGCTTAGTTTTAGTGGTTTATTAGTCACATTAAGGTTCAGTTAACATTAGGTCTTAATTCTGATCCTTTTGACGATAGTAATTGATTTTTCGTGCTAACATTGTCGCGCAATACCTGTTTAATCAAAACAAAACGTTAGAGATCATCAAACAATGGTCTATAAAGATCAAATGGATTTTTGGCAATAAGGGTTTGTGTCGTGCATCTGAGAGGCGATTTGGGTGAATGAAAAGACTGTGACCGACTCCCCCTCTATTTATACTAGGGCAACCTTCAGTCGTGCGACTGAGCCTAGTCGCATGATTGATTCATGCGACTGAGCTTCAGTCATGCGACTGGCCCATACGCTCACCTCCAATCGTACGATTGGGTTCATTCGTGTGACTGTTACAGTCGGTCACCTTCAATCGTGCGATTGGGTTTATTCGTATGGTCCAATCGTACGACTGGTCCATACTCATGGTCCAGTCGTGCGAATGGGTCATACTTATGAAATTTTGACTTTTTGACCCTTTGACACTTAGCCCCTTATAACATAGATAAAACATTTTGAGCTGTTTATCATCTCAGACATGACCATTTTAAATTAAAGAACCATTGATCACCTCAGACGTGATCCATTTATCCAACTGATCACCTCAGACGTGATTCGTTTATCAAAATGATCACCTCAAACGTGATTCATTTATCAACCTGATCACCTCAGACGTGATCCATTTATCCACTTGATCACCTCAGACGTGATTCATTTATCCATCTGATCACCTCAGACGTGATCCTTTTACTTTTTCAGAAACAAGTGATTCAAGATTGACTTTAAGTTCATTTTGTGACTTTCACAGAGATGAATAACATAGCACAGTCCGACACTGACACACTTTACAACTAACTTGAAAACTAAACTAACTAACAAAATAAACATGTTTTTGTGATTTTGTTGGGTAGAGTAAAATAGCCTATTAGCATTAACATCATTTCTAAGACAGATTCATATGGAATCAGACAGGCATAAACACAATTAATTGGAACTTTTATATATATATTGAAATGGAAACTAACATATTTACATATCACAGTTTCTCATTCATCTAAGACTTCTAAGCGCTATCTGGAAATCATGCTGGATCTGTTATGTAACACACATTGATTTTGAACATCAGGCAGTGCAGCCACGACGATTGTCAGTATACTTGTCCACGTAAATCCATACACAGATTTTTGACACACACCGGTGATTAAATAGGTGAATTAGATCAATAAGTATTTGTGTGTCCCACAGGTATATGGTAATCAATCTTCCTCAGGAGATTTTTGAGCGGTCCAGGGAATAAGAAGATTTGGTTCTGAGAACTATCAAAGAGATGTTAAGCCTCAGGTCAGTGCCATCGCACAGCAGAGGGGCGCAAACAATAATGAATTCTTAGAATGGATAGTTATGCCAATCCTCAGGTCAGTGCCATCGCACAACAGAGAGGCGCAATACCTATCTTCTTCTTAGAGCAATATATTATAATATACATTTTTTTCAGTGACGTTTGTCATCTTTTTGCTCTAATTTTTTCGGGTCTTTGCACACACTTGTGGCATTCAATTGCTCCTCACCCCTTATTGGAAATTGATTGATTGTGCAAACAAGGGATACCATGGGAAACCACAACTTGTTGATTGATTTAATTTTAAGTTGAATCACTAATGGTGTCTACTAGTCTATTGTGTTGAATCCACCGACACATCGTATAATGAACTAGCACCTCCCTAGATTGACTTTCTCCGTGTAGTTACAGTTACAAACAAGCGTACTATCATTTTTCCAATTTATTAGACTTAGAATTCTTTGACTAACAATTTTCTATGATTTAATTAAGCCGAGATTGCAAAAATTGAAAATCTTCTTGGTGTTCCAAGTAACTCGACGCCTGTGTACTATCACTTTCCATAGTGTTGAATCACATTTTTAAATATTTTGTTTTTGCCTTTTTAGCTTATCTGCCCTTCCCCCCTTCTTTTTTAAGTAAATAAATACTGATACTAAACTAATCTCCCCCTAAAATTCTAAAACGAAAATATTTTTGTGTTTTTTGGATTTTTAAGACAGGAAATTGAAATAAGATAAATAAAAGAAAATAAAAAGAAAAAGAAAAAGAAATTTAAACAAGCGTCGGACTAAGCATTTGTCTCTTCTAGAATGACGTCACTTTTCTTTTTTACGCCGTTGACCTCTAACAGATAGAAAAATCTGGATTTATCAAACGGTTTAGTGTAGAAGTCGGCGCGTTAAAAATCCGTGTTTATTTTAACCACATCAATTAATTGTTTTTCATATCAATCACGTATAAAGTGATACTTTATTCCGATGTGTTTTGTTTTAGGGTGTTGAACATGATTTTTAGATACAGCTATGGCAGCAGACTTATCAACAAATATAGGGGTATTAGAAAATTGCAAACCGTAGTCCCACATTTGCTGTTGGATCCAAATGATCTGAGAGCAGCAACTTGCAACAGCAATGTATTCAGCTTCACATGTTGACAAGGCAACAGATGTCTGCTTCTTGCATTGCCAAGTGACTAATCGCCTTCCAAAGAACTGACACCCTGCTGATGTTGAGTTGAAGTTCATCTTGCGGCCGCCGTAGTTTGAATCACTGTACGCAGTTAGCTCAAAGTCATCATCATGAGGATATCACAACCCTAGTGTTAGAGTACCCTTCAGATAATGAAAAATCCTTTTCACCCTGATCAGATGATTTACTTTTGGTTTTGCTTGATATCTTGAGCACAGACATGTGGCGTACATGATATCCGGACGCGAGGCAGTGAAATACATAAGAGATCCGATCATCCCACGATACATAGTGGCATCCACCAAATCCCCATTCTCATCAGGTGCCACATCATGGTTTGTGGCAAGTGGGGTACCGGCAACAGTGACATTTTCCATATCAAATCGACTCAGAATGTCTCCAACATACTTAGTCTGATGTAGAAAAATACCGGTTGGTGTTTGATCCACCTATAATCCCAGGAAGAACTTCATCTCTCCCATGGCACTCATTTCAAATTCTACCTTCATCACAGATTCAAATTCTTTACATAATTCTTCGTTTCGAGAACCAAAGATTATGTCATCCACATAAATCTGCACCATTAGTAAATATCCATCTTTCTCTTTTATAAACAACGTGCAGTCGATCATACCCCGGCAAAAACCATGCTTTAACAGGTGGGTGGAGAGCTTCTCATGCCAAGCTTGAGGAGCTTGGTGTAGCGCGTACAGATCCTTGTCCAGGTTGAAGACTCTGTCCGGATGATAAGGATCCTCAAATCCTTCGGGTTGATTGACGTAGACTTCTTCATGGATTTCCCCATGAAGGAATGCACTTTTTACATCTAGTTGATAGACTTTGATCTTCATATAAGATGCATAGGCTAGGAAGATACGGATTGCTTCCATTTTAGCCGCAGGTGCAAACACTTCATTGTAGTCGACTCCCTCGACTTGTCTGAATCCTTGAACGACCAATCTTGCCTTGTTTCTAATTACGACACCTTGGTCGTCCTTCTTGCAGCGTAGCACCCATTTGGTGCCTATCACTTTAACTCCTTTGGGCCTGTCAACGAGTGTCCACACTCCAAGCTTCTTGAACTGTAGCAGCTCTTCCTGCATAGCGTTGACCCAAGCCTCATCCTTTAAGGCATCACTTACGTGTTTGGGCTCGACTTGAGAAACAAAATATTTGAAAGCCCCATCATTCACGTAGCCCTTTTCCATAATCGCAGCATAATCAGCAGAGTATAGCTGATTTCTCGTCTGCACACCGGAGTGAAGATCCCCAATGATAGTCTCCGGGGGATGATTCACACTGATCCTAGTCACAGGTGTCGTAGGAACGACAACTTCAGTATCAAGATTTGTGATGACAGGTTCAGTATCCGGATTCCCTGATGCATGTTCAGCATCTATTGAGCTTCCATCTTGATTAACGTTATGCTCAGTGCTTGTCTCAACTGCTTCTTCATCGTTTGATGATTCATCACTCTCGTCCTGAGCAGCTGCTGAAGATCTCGAAGCACCACTAGCCGGTGCCATATTGCTGATATCCAGGTTCGGTGTATTTAGGACATCGTACATAATCTAAGCAGCAATCTCTTCATCTGAATCTATCCGAGGAAGGTTGAATGATTTGAAAAGGCCATCGTAGTCGAAGAATGACGATGGACCTTTTCCAGCAGGGGGATGGTGTATTTTTGCACATCGACGTTGCACCACACTTCTACATGACCTGTCGAGTTGTTATAAACCTGTTTGTCTGGTATGTTGTATCCAAGAAAGATCCCCTGATCTGCTTTCTCGTTGAACTTGCCCTTCGAGTTTTCTTCAGTAACGTGCATGGAGCTCCGAATGGTTCCAGATACTCCAGGTTAGGTTTGCGCTTCTGAAGCAACTCATAGCAACTCTTCCCATGCCGCTTGACTACTAACACACGATTAGGCGTGTAGCACGCATTGGAAACAACTTCATTCCAGAACTGTACTGGCAGTTTTGAATCTGCCAACATAGTCCTTGCAGTCTTGATCAGGCTCTTATTCTTGCGTTCAGCAACTCTATTCATCTGTGGCATGTATGCAGAGGTGAACTGATGAACATTCCCTTTTCCTTACAGAAAGCATCCATCCACTGATTCTTAAATTCAGTTCCATTGTCTGAACGAACCTTCCTTACCTTCAGATTGTAGAGAGACTCTAGTGTAGTGACGAGCACCTTGAATGATTCAAATGTTTCAGACTTAGCTTTCAGAAACATCACCCAGGAGAACTGTGAGTAGTCATCTGTGACTACAAAGCAGTACCAGTCTCCAACGATACTCTTTATGCTGACAGGACCGAAAAGATCCATATGCAGTAACTCCAGGGGCATCTCGATAGAGTTAACGTGCTTGGTCTTGTGAGACTTCCTAGTTGCTTTCCCTTCTTGCACGAGACACAAAAATCTGGAAGTTTGAATTTCTTTACAGTAAGTCCCTCAACTAGGTTGTTATGAATCAGATGATTCATCTTCCTATGATTTATGTGTCCCATTCTCCTGTGCCATGAGATGGACTCCTTCTCTGTTGCCTTTGACAAAAAACACTGAACAGTGGACTCAGTAGTAGAAGCATTTGACATATCCAAGACGTACAAATCGTTGTACCTTGATGCTGACATTAATACCTGCTCCTCAGGAATCTCCATCTCCTTTTTCAAAATGTAACACTTCCTATTGTCAAACATTACTTTGAAGCCTTTGCACATATCTGAGAAACTGAAAGCAAATTGTTTTCTAACTGTTGAACATAATTTACTTTATCAAACTTTACCTTTCCATTACCTACTTCTCCTTGTGCGGTAATGTATCCTTCTTTGTTTCTAGCGAAAGAAACATGTCCCCCTTTAATTTGTTTGACGTTGAAAAGGAGAGACTGATTTCCCATCATGTGCCTGGATGCTCCGCTATCTACAATCCATGTGTTGGTAGAAGCACTATAACGGACAACCTGCATAAAATAGAAAATAATTAGTTAAGGAGGGGGCCCAAGCCTTTACTGGCTTGGGTTTCCCAGAGGCATAGCACATCATAAACTCGACCCACTGTCCTTTTGGAGTTGGAGAAACCTCATTCTTCTGCTTATCAACACTATCAGACACATCAAATGTTTTAGCTTTCCACAAACCATCCTTGTTTAAGGCTTGTTTATGGTAAACCGATGGTTGATTTATAGTTTGAACTTTAGATTTATTTTCAAAAGCAGGTTTCACCTCAGGCATCACAGACTTGCCAGTGACTTGTCTGTGTTGTCTATGGTATTGGGGAGAGGCATAAGAGCTAGCAGGTGTTTTAGACCTAGCAGGTGTCTTAGATCTCTGTTTTGAAGAAAACGGTTTAACTTCCTGATCTAGTTCAACTTTAAGCCTAGGTGTCTAATAGCGAGGATAGTGTAAAGAAATGTGGCCTCTTTGTCCACAAGTATAGCATGATCTCCTCTCAACAGGACTAGGAGATCTCTTGTGGGGTGGGCAGTACACTTTAGGCATGGGTCTTTTGGTCTCAACTTTAGGTTTTTCACCTTCTTTGACAAATTTGATTTGTTTAACATTATGATTACTTTGTCATTTAAAATGATTGAGATCTTGCTTAACCGATTTGGACTAAGTAGGTTTTGAAGTCTTAGGATGTGTTATAGTAGATTGTGAACCCGACCCAAGAGGTATATTATCATCCTTTTCCAACCGGTCCTCAATGACGGTTTTATCCTTTGTGCCTGATGTTGAAGTCTTCTGATCAGCAACCGGAGGAGCAGGTTTAACTGCAGTGTCCGGATCACTGACCAAAGGAGTAGTCATCACATGGTCCTTTACGGGATTATTGTTAACAGGTCTCTATTTGGTGTTCAGGAGGATCTCATGTGGTGGAGGCACAACTTTATAACCCAGCCCTTCCACGCTGTTTCTTTCTTTAACCAAGTTTTTCAAGATATGAGAGGAACTAGCTAAACTATGGAGTTTTTGCTTTAAGGATTCATTTTCAACTTGTAAAATAGCTCTGTCCTTTTCAGTTTCCTCAATTGTTTTTATGTAAAACTTTATGTCATTTTCTTGGTTAAAAGCAACAACATCAGTTTCTTTTAATTGTTTTCTCAGCAATTCAATTTTCTCTTTAAAACTGCTTTCATTTTGCTTTAATACTCGATTAGCCTCAGTGCAAAGTTTTAAGTCATTTACTAAGTTATCATTATGTTCTAATAACCTAGCAAATTTCAGATCGATGCATTCCCTAAACTTATTACATTCAACACAAGCATGTTTTTAAAGAGATCGTATTTCGATTCTACCTGTGCAGATGTATAGGTGCCGGCCATGAAAGCAGCCTGGGGTTCTTGGTGTGCTACAGATTCTGCATTTAGTTCATCCTCCACTATTTGATTAACAGTAGCCATAGTCTCATTCACATCAGCAGTATCAAGCTCAACTAAGTTCTCCCCTTCACTCGCTGAGTCGTCGTTCAGATCATCAACCAATGCAATGTTAGCTTACCATTAGATAAGAAACAGAAGGACCAGTCTTGTCCTTCATCACCCTGTGCTACCATTGCTTTGGATTCATGGATGGTTGACGTTGCCTTTTTGTCCTTATCCTGCCTGTTAAATGATGAAAACGGGTTGCCATTTCCTGTCTTCTTAGGTTTGACACTCTCTCTCTTGAAATGGCCTTTTTCACCGCAGTTGAAACAGGTGAATTTTGACTTGTCAAATCCAAAAGTTGTATCCATTGTAGCCACCAGGTTCTGTCCTGTCTTTTTAACAAACTTCTTTGCTCTACGCACAGCACTGGCGAGAGCCCACATGATATCCATCCGCTCCAGCTCAGTTTCATCCACTTGCTCATAATCTTCACCGGCCAAGTGGCAGTTGCCAATCTTTCCCGCTACTAACCCGTCATAAGAATGTACCACAACAGCAAGTAGATCCATATGCTCCTTAGCCACTTCCATAGTTACGTTGCCTAGATGCTCTGTCATTAACTTCGTCAATTGAGCTTCTGCAAAACTGTGTTGAACCCCTGATGAAACATTTGACTCACCCCCTGAAGATGCACTTTGAACATTTGCAGATGTGTTAGACATGAAAGCAGTCTGCAAGGGTGCACTAGAAGACAATATAGTAGGAGTTACATTGTAGAGAGAAGGATTCTGAGTGTAAGTTCCCTTCTTAGACTTGTACTTATGTCGTACCTCTTCCACCCTCAATTTCAGAATGAAATCATTTATGTCCAATATCTCCAGCACAACATTATGTCTTAAAGTGGAAACAAATGAATCCCACTTATCAGGTAACCCATCAGCCAAACTCGACACTTTATCTTCCATGGACGTTTTAACCCCATGAGTGTGCAGTTCACTCATCAAATGATAGAAGCGGTCGATTAAATCATCCAAAACTTTCATTCCCAATTGACGAGAAGTTATCAAATTCCTTCTTCAAAGCTTTAGCATTTAGAGACTTAAGTGTTGAATTCCCTTCATAACGTTTCTCAAGTGCCTTCTATAACTTTTTACACTGCTTGTGTTCTGAGAACTGATGGAAAATATTTTTCGGAATGGACTGTGTCAACAATGCATAGGCCTTCTTCTCAGCATTGTATAAAAGTTTTTGTGCGTCACTCAAACCACTTAGAGTCAGTTGAATACCATCAGCTCCAACTGGCATAGTGTAGCCAGTCTCAATAGTGCTCCATAAGTTTGTGTCCACTCCATTCAGATGAATTTCAAACCGTTGCTTCCATTGAGGATATTCGTTAAGAGACAGAAGCTTTGGTGGTTTGTTGTGATTCCCGATCTCATTCTCCAAGAGCAAAAGATTTTGAATTCTGGAGTCCTTCCCGGCTGAGAGAGCAAAGTTCTGTGTATCCATAATGAACTAGTCTGAAAACTTGACAAACCGACTGGGTATACGACTGGGAATGCGACTGAGACTCAACTGTGCGATTGAGCTTAGTCGTATGAATGAGCAGACGACTAGGACAATCGTGCGAATGAACAAACGACTGGGCCAATCGTGCGATTGTGCTGTGCGAATGAGGTTCAGTCGTGCGATTGGGTAAATCGTGCGACTGTGACTGCTGAATTTGAAATTTTTCAAAATTTTCACGCAATTTGACCTAAAAACACAATTTTGAAAACCCTAATCGGCTGAAACTCGAAAAGACTAACTTTTAAACACATGCACTCGTAAAAACTGAATTTTAATGCAAAAAGAACGGATCTTTTGATTGAAAACATTGACTTTTGCAAAAACGCGATTGAATCCACGTAGAATCAAGAGCCAAAGCTCTGATACCACTTGTTAGGACCGTGTACATACGGAGTACTAACTGATTCAACGTGAAACCAGATCAAATAGTGCGGAATCCTATTTGATTGGCGATCCAATCAGGGAGAACTTTAATCCGATCAAAACTAATGATTAGAATACGTTAAGAATTGATTAGAAGTGATCAGAAACGTTTCTATGAAGTTGGAAGGGACTCTCTGGACGAACAGGGATGGCTAGGGTTAAGAATTCTTGAAGTGTTACGTTTTTCCACGAATTAAGGGGTATTTATAGGTTACAGTTTTCATTCGTACGACTGAGCCATATTGCGTATGGCTCAGTCGTGCGACTAAGTTGTAAGATTGATTCATTCCTACGATTCAGTCAGTCTTATGACTTAATCGTGCGTTTGGCTCAATCACCTAGTTCAGTCGTGCGACTGGTCCATTCGCATAGTCCAATCGTGCGACTGAATCATAAGACTTAGTTAAACATATTCCTGAACCTTTAATGATACATAACTATGTCTAACAACTACAAACCTACATAACGTGTTCACATAAGCGTGTAATAATCATTCATATGAATAGATATAACATTCAATAACCAATAAATATTCAACGAAGAGTTTTCATTACATACAATAAATATTACATCAGTGTAACAAAATGAAAGTCAATTACATTTAAGCTCACTAGAACTAGAACTAGGGACATATGTACCAACACTTGTCACTGGAGTTGTAGGAACAACCACTTCATTATCAAGGTTAGGAATAACTGGTTCATCTATGGCAAGTGTACTTTCATCTGGGCTGACAGTTTTCTCATTGCTTATATTTTCATTTTCAATCTCCTCATCATCTGAGGAATTGACACTTCCCTCTAGATCTGCCCCTGACGACCCGGAAGCACCATCGATTTGAGTAGTAGTGCTCGAGTCTAGAGTAGGAGTGTTCAAAACATCATACATCATTTAAGCAGCCACTTCATCATCAGAAGACGCAGGAGGAAGATTGAAGGACTTGAAAAATCCATGGTAAGTAAAGAAGAATGATGGACCTTTTCCAGCAAGGGGTGTGGTGTATCTTTGAACATCGACGTTGCACCACACTTCAACTTGACCAGTTACATTGTTATAAACCCGTTTGTCTGGTATATTGTATCCAAGAAATATGCCTTTCTTTGCCTTCTCACTGAATTTACCATTTTGAGCTCTCTTCAATAACATGCAAGGAGCTCCAAATGGTTTTAGATACTCCAAATTTGGTTTACGCTTTTTAAGGAACTCATAACAGGTTTTACGATGACGTATGACCACCAAGACCCGATTGAGTGTGTGGCATGCATTAGCCACTGCTTCGTTCCAGAATTGAATCAACAGCTTCGAATCTACTAACATTGTCCTTGCAATTTCAATCAAGCTTCGATTATTCATTTAGCCACTCCATTCATCTGTGGAGTGTAAGCAGAAGATAATTGATGAACAATCCCTTTCTCTCGACAGAAAGTCTCCATCCACTGATTCTTGAATTCAGTTCCGTTGTTTGAACGTATTTTCTTTAGTTTCTGCTTATACAAAGACTCCAGAGTAGTAACTAAATGTTTGAATGATTCAAACGTCTCTAACTTGGCTTTAAGAAACATAACCCAGCAAAATCGTGAGTAGTCATCAGTGACCACAAAACAGTACCAATCTCCTGCAATGCTTTTGGTACTGACAGGGCCAAACAGATCCATATGCAATAGCTCTAGTGGAATCTCAATAAAGTGAACTTTTTTAGACTTGTGAGATTTCTTGGTCTGTTTCCTTTCTTGCATGCTATACAGAAATCTGGAAGCTAAAAGTTCTTGACCATTATGCCATCAACCAGTTGATTTTGAACCAAATGATTCATCTTCCTGGGATTAATCTGTCCCATTCTCCTATGCCAAGAAATAGAATCCCTCTCGATGGCTTTGGACAGGAAACATTGAGCACAAGACTCAGTTGTTGAGGCTTTTGACATATCCAAGACATACAGATCGTTATATCTTGAAGCTGACATTAGAACTTTCTCCTCAGGGATAACGTAATCCTTCTTCAGAATGTAGCATCTCTTATTATCAAATACAACTTTGAAGCCCTTGTCACAGATTTGAGAAACTGAGAGTAAATTATTCTCCAGTTGTTAAACGTAGTTGACTTTATCAAACTTCACTCTCTCATTTCCCACTTCACCTTGAGCTATGATATAACCTCCTTTATTTCCCGCAAAAGATACGTGTCCCCCTTTTATTTGTTTGACATTGAAAAGGAGAGACAGATTCCTAGTCATGTGCCTGGATGCCCCACTATCAATAATCCAAGTGTTAGTGATAGAGCTGTAGCGGACAACTGCACAAGAATGGAAATGATTAGTTCAGGAGTGGGACCCAAGCCTTAACTGGCTTGGGTTTCCCAGAGGCATCACACATTACAACTCCACCCACTATCCTTCAGAAGAGGAAGACATATTCTTCCTCAGCTTGTCCTTACTTTCAGACATACCTTTGATTTAGCTTTCCACAAACCAGTTTTGTGTAAGGCCTGTTTGTGATAAAAAGATGACTGGTTGTTTGAACTTTTGGTTAACTTCCTCCCTACATGTTTCCTCAGTTAACATAGCTTTACTAGGGGTTTGTCTATGTTTACTTTGGTGGTTACGAGGGGTAACCGATCTTGGTTTAGTAGACCTTGCTTTATTATCATGAAAAATTTAACTTTCTTTCTTGGTGTTTGATAGTAAGGACAATTTGGAGAAATATGTCCTCGTTCTCCACAACTATAACATGATCTCCCTTCAAATGGTCTAGGAGATGTTTTGTGTGGGGAAGAGGGTGGGCTAGATTTTGTCTCTTGCTTCTCAACTTTAGGTTTCTCACCTTCTTTGACAAATTTTATTGATTTTACATTTTGATTACCTTTTACTTTCATTTTGTTGAGATTTTGATGATGAACCGTTTTAGAATGAGTTGGTTTCAAAATATTAACTTTTAAGCCCAACCCATGAGTAGCCTTGCTATTCTCTTCATCCCTATTATCATTTACAGCTCCATCTTTAGTGCCCGAACTAGATCCCTTCTGTTTAGTAACAGATTGCACAGTTGGAACTGTGGAATCTGGATCACTGACTAGAGGAGTAGTCACTGCATGATCGTTGATAGGATTATTATTTATAGGTCGACATTTTGTGTTCAAAAGGATCACATGTGGTGGTGGCACTACTTTATAACCAAGCCCCTGCCCACAGTTTCTCTCTTTGACTAAGTTCTGAACAATGTGAGAGGAACTAGCTAGACTATGTAGTTTTTAATTTAACGATTCAATTTCAACTTGCAAAATCGCTTTTTCTTTCTTAGTTTCCTCAATTGTTGAAAGATAGAACTTAATGTCATTTTCTTGATTAAAGGCAACAACCTCGGTTTCCCTAAGTTGTTTTCCTAAGAAATCAAGTTTTTCTTTAAAGCTGCTTTCATTATGTTTTAACACTTGGTTAGCTTCAGTGCATAATTTCAAATCATTTACCAGACTGTCATTGTGATCTAACAACCTAGAAAGTTTTAAGTCTATGCTTTCATGAAATTTATTACATTCTGCATAAGCATATTTATCAAACAGTTCATCTTTAGAACATACCTATGATGAGCAGGAAGAGTCAGGTATAAATGCCACTTTAGATTCCTTAAAGACAGGAGATTCCATGCTCTCAGCAGTCAATTCATCTTCAACCAAATGATCCACAACATCCATAGCTTCTTCAACTTTTGAATTTGCATTTTCAGCTATGTTATCTCCTTTACTTGCTGACCATCATCAAGATCTTCTACCATAGCCACATTTGCGTCTCCATCAGAAAGAAATCTAAAAGACCAGTCCTGTCCTTCGTCACCTTGAGCAACAAACGCCTTAATATCCTGACTTGTTGATGCTACCTTCTTTTCTTTGTCCTGACAATTGATTGATGAAAACGGGTTACCATTTCCGGTCTTTTTAGGTTTCATGCACTCAATTTTGAAGTGACCCTTTTCACTATAGTTGAAGAATGTAACTTTTGTTTTATCAAAACCAAAAGTTGTGTCTTTGGTAGCAACCAGATTCTGCCCCGTCTTCTTCACAAACTTCTTATCCCTTCTAACAACACTGGCTAACGCCCACATGATATCCATTCTTTCTAACTCAGTTTCATCTACCTACTCATAATCTTCATCGGCTAGATTACAATTTCCGATCTTACATGCAACTAAACCTTCATAAGAGTGTACCACTGCAGGAGAAGATCCATATGCTCTTTTGCTACTTCAACTGTAACATTCCCCAGATTTTTAGTCTTCAGCTTGATGGAATTAGAGTCAGGAATAGCATATTGGGTTCTAGATGAACATGATGAATCACTTCCCAAAGAGCTGCTTTGAGAGGTTCCTGATGTGATGGAAACAAAAGCTGTTTGAAGAGGTGCTCCAGACGAAACTGGGTTAGGAGTAACATTATAGAGTGAAGGATTCCGAGTGTAAGATCCTTTCATCGATTTGTATTTCAACCGTAGTTCCTCCTCCCTTAATTTCAAGATGAAATCATTTATGTCTAAGGTTGCAAAGGTATCATTCTCTCAGATTAGACATAAACGGATCCTATTTATCCGGCAGACCATCAACGAAACTTGATACTTTATCCTCCATATATGTTGTCACACCATGACTATGCAGCTCGCTCATCAAATGATAAAATCTATCAATAATGTCATCTAAGCTCTCATTTCCTATTAGAGAGAAGTTATCAAATTCCTTTTTGAGAGCTTTAGCCTTCAGCGCCTTCAAAGTTGCATTACCATCGTATCTCTTTTCTAAAGCTTCCCATAACTTCTTAGACTGTTTATGTTCTAAAAACTGATGGAAGATGTCTTTAGGAATTAACTGAGTCAACAAAGCGTAGGCTTTCTTCTCAGCATTATGTGCAACCTTTTGTCCCTCATTCATACCACCCAAGGTCAGCTTTACCCCATTAGCACCAACTGGTATAGTATAACCAGTCTCAATGGCTGTCCATAGATTCGGATCAACACCGCTCAGATAGATTTCAAACCGTTGTTTCCATTGTGGGTATTCATCTAAAGTCAATAGTTTAGGTGGTTTGTTATGGTTCCTAATCTCATTTTCCAGAAGTAGTAGATTCTGGATACGTGAATCCTTCCTAGCAATAATGCAGAGTTCTGATCTTCCATGATATCAAACTTGGAAAAATTTCATATAAGACAGAATCAAATGTGCGATTGAAGAGTACGACTGAGTTCAATCGTGCGATTGGGGAGTGCGACTGAGTTCAATAGTTCAATTGAGTTCAATTATTTGATTGAGGAATGTGAATGAGTTCAACCGTGTGGGTTAGCTTAATTGTGCGAATGAGCAGTGCGACTAAGTCCAGTGGTGCGATTGAATGGTACGATTAGGATTCAGTCGTGCGATTGAGCTAATGGTGCGACTGAAGTTGCTGTGGATGAAAAATTCAAAATTTTGGACACTTTGACACCAAAAATGATTTTTCACAAACCCTAATTTGCCGCACGTCGAAAATTATGAAACTTTAGAATCAGGAACACTTCATAAACACTTTTTGAATCAAAAACACCAATCTTTTAAATTAAAACGTTACTTTTAACAAGAGCACTAATCGAATCCACGAAGAATCACGAGCCAAAGCTCTAATACCACTTGTCAGGACCATTTTCGTACGGAGTACTAACTGATTCAATGTGAAACCAGATCAAATAGCGCGGAATTCTATTTGATTGGCGATCCAATCAGTGAGAACGACAACCTGATTGATCTAACGATTAAATAAACATTAAGAACGAGTTGAAATCGACCAGGAGCGAACTATGAAGTTGGATGGACGAACTGGAGTGCTCTGGACGGCTAGGGTATGATAATATTCGAAGTGTTATGTTTTTCCATGAATTATGTGGTATTTATAGGTTTTCAGTATTCAGTCGTATGACTGAGCCATTAGCATGGTTCAGTCGTGCGACTGAGTCATGCGTTTGATTCATAAGCACGACTAAAGGTTCAGTGGTGCGATTGAGTCAATCTTATGTCTTAGTCATACGACTGATCCAATCACCTGGTTCAGTCGTGCGACTGGTCCATAAGTATGGTCTATTCGTGCGTCTGGTCCATGAGTATGGTCCATTAGCATGAATACCACAAGACTAAGTCGAACATATTTTTGAATCATTATTGACTTAGAACTATGCACAATAACCTCAAACCTATATATAATGTTCATTCATATGTGTAATAATAAATACTATCAGAATATGATATAAACAACAATAGATAAACATTCAAACCCATATATCTCATTACATTAAGTTCTTGTATTACACATGTGTAAGAAATGAAATACATAGACATTTAAGTATATAAACTAGGGACATCATGTATCAACACTCAGACAGAGGCTTTAAAAGCAGGAATATCGGGTCTGAGTCGTAACATGGGATGGATAAATAGCTTGAGGTGAAAGCTGATGGGATTCGTTATTTCATGGATAGACTTTGGGTACCTATTTATGGATATCTGAGAGACTTAGTTATGGGTGAGGCACACAATTCTAAATATTCTATACATCCTGGATCTGACAAGATGTATCATAATCTGAAGGCGTACTACTGGTGGCCTAACATGAAGGCGGATGTAGCTACATATGTGAGCAAGTGCCTAACCTGCTCAAAGGTAAAAGTGGAATAACAAAAACCATCTGGATTATTAAAACAACATGAAATTCTTATGTGGAAGTGGGAACAGATCTCAATGGATTTCATTACCAAAATACCCCGGACTAATACTGGTTGTGACACGATATAGGTTATCGTCGACCGATTAATGAAGTCCGCTCATTTCTTGGCGATAAAGGAAACGGATAAAATGGAAAAGTTAACCCGACTCTATCTGAAAAAAATAGTTTCGAGACGTGGTGTACCTGTCTCAATTATTTTGACCGCGATGCTCGTTTTACCTCACACTTCTTGCAGTCTTTACAGAAATCTTTGGGTACACGATTGGACATGAGTACTTCTTATCATTCGTAAACCGATGGTCAAAGTGAACGTACCGTACATACATTGGAGGACATGCTACGTGCTTGTGTGATTGACTTCGAGAATAACTGGGAAGTTCACCTACCATTGGTGGAATTTTCTTCCAACAATAGTTATCACACCAGCATTAAGGCACCATTTAAAGCCTTGTATGGATGGAAATATAGATAACCAGTTTGTTGGGAAGAAGTTGGTGATAGCCAATTGACTAGCCCTGAATTGGTACAGGAGACCACCGAGAAGATTGTACAAATAAGGAACCGTATGGCTGCAGCGTGCGACAGACTGAAAAGTTATGCTGATAATCGACGGAAACCCCTAGTGTTTCAGGTTGGTGATGCGTGATTCGATTTGGTAAAAGAGGAAAACGAAACCCGAGATACGTTGGACCATTTGAGATATTGGAAATAATAGGTCTGGTGGCCTATCGATTAGCCCTACCTGATTCACTAAGTGGAACCCATGATGTATTTCATGTTTCAAACTTGAAGAAGTGCTTAACGGACGAAACAATGGTAGTACCACTTGAAGTGCAAATAGATGAACAATTGCGCTTCATTGAGGAACCAGTCGAGGTGATGGATAGTGAAGTAAAAACACTTAAGCAAAGCAAGATACCCATATTCAAAGTTCGTTGGAACTCGAGACGTGGACCGAAATTCACGTGGGAACGTGAGGACCAGATGAAGCTTAAGTATCCCCAACTATTCGACAAGAGGATGCCAGCAGACGAAGGTATTGATTAAATTTTGGGACGAAATTTCTCTCAACATGGGGATAATGTGACAACTCACCCGAAACTCACTCGATTACTTTGTCGCAATGCAGTAGACTAGTGATGGAACACACCATGTAGCGCTATTTTCGGGATGAAAATTCTGTTGGATTTTTTTATGCCCAAGACACATAAAATATTAATGTGGTTAGTACATCATGATCCAAGTCGGGTCATACCCAATAACAAGTTTAGCAAACACAAATTAATATTTAATTGATTATATGATCATGCAATTAAATATTCATACCAATTTAGAAAATGGGTTTTCTAAATAAGTTGCATATGAGATAGAACAACTTATAAGGATAATTTGTTCAAGAATATTATTTAGTAATGTTATTTAAGTAGGTTAAATAACATCAAATAATAGAAGTGTGTATAAGTTTTATGATTAAAAGGTTAATTGTATAACTTATTGGTGAACTAGTAAATTACTAATATGAGTGTTTGTAACAATAGAAGGGGTGTATTAAAGTGGGTGGGAAACCCATTTAATACACCAAAAATTCGGCCACCCTTAAGGGTATGGATGGTCATTTTGTGCCTTGGAACAAGAAACACTCTTTATTAGTTGATTGAAGACACTCCACCTTGACACACTTTCTCATACATGCAAAATTGATTCCAAGAAGAACTCTCTTCTTCTCCCTAGAAATTTTCGGGTTCTTAGAAAGCTTTGGAAGCTTTCTTTCTTGGAGTTTTGGTGTCCAAATC
The DNA here is from genome assembly GCA_024085815.1 of Flaveria linearis. Lineage (NCBI taxonomy): Eukaryota > Viridiplantae > Streptophyta > Magnoliopsida > Asterales > Asteraceae > Flaveria > Flaveria linearis. The sequence goes on from CM044006.1 coordinate 33,435,975, forward strand.
CTAGCAAAAGTGGTGTTTGCTTTACACTTGTGGGTATGCAAGTTTGAGGACATCTACCTTGGTGTTTTGGGCATTCAAGAACATCATCATCTTCATCAAAATCCACGATTTTGACAGCTTTGGAAGGTAGTTCCATGGAGTTGTTTTGGTTGTTTGTTTTATCATGATAGCTAGTTCAAACACATATATTCGATCCTATGTTCTTGGGTTTGTTCATATTAAGTTATAAACCTTAATTTTCAGATTATGAATCAATATATTAATGCTTAAATCCTCTGCGTTTTTTTTTTGTTTAAATGGTTAAACAACTTTGATAAAAGGTCCAACAAACCCAACATTGGCATCTAGAGCCGGATATGTGGATGACTAGTTTCAATTATCCTTGTAAAATTGGTTTTATAGGGTTTTAACAACCAAATTAGGGCTGTTTTGTGATGATATAATGAATCCCCAATCTTTCAAGGTTATATCTTACATGCTTGTGGTTAAACCTTGAAAGAAAGATGTCAAATGGTTGATTATTATGTTTGGACAAAAACCCTAGATTTTGGGTTTGTGTTGGCTGAAAATTTAGGGTTAAAAGGGGATTTATTTTGTTCTTGAAATGATGTATATGGATACATATTTTAGTGCATAACATAGCCTTGACCATGTGTGTTTTGGATTTGGTTGACTGTGATTTTGTCATATTGGTTGATTTCATTCATAAAGGGTTGTAATATTATTCTTTTGTGTTTGTATTTGGGTTGTAATTTATTTATTCATTTGGTTATGTAATAAATAGAATAGGTGCATTTCTTTTATTAGAAAATTGTATTAGGAAATGATTTTGTAAAAGAAGATGCACAAGATGAAGACCCAAAGGAAGGACACAAGAGACATGGACACTTGAAGCATTTGGATGTGAAATCAAGTGGGAGTTCATGGACACATATAATGTGTCATTGTTAACCCTTAGGAAAGACCTTATGACAACACTTGTGATGGCAAACAAGTGTAGTCAACTTAGTGGCTATGGTTATGCACATATGTTTGTATGATTATGCTTGTTTGGTTGTTTGTTGTATGATTGTGTTTTGATATTTGGATATGCATAACAAACTCATTAGCAAACTTAACAAGCTGAAAATTTATGGTTCTTAATCATTAATATGTTAATAAAAGTTATTAAAAGGATTAATGATTTAAATAAAAGAGGTTCTATAAAAAAATGAACCATAGGATACCTTGTATTTGAAAGCATGCAAATACAAGGTACATAGAGTTTTCAAAACTAGAATTAATGAAAACTAAAATCCCTTTGGAAACAAGTTTAACACCATCCCTTTACACGACACTCGAATCACTTGAGAACTATTTGTGGGATAAAGGTCACCTAACCACTTTTAGGGAACTTGTGTTTTGTGGTGGGCTCAACATATTTGTGGGATAAAGGTCACCTAACCACTTGTATGTGTAAAATCACATGTGTGTGTAAGTAGGACAACTTGAATTGGAAACCATGTGCATAGGGTCACCGAAGCATGGTGTATAATGGTGTTGATGGGATTAAACATGCCAACCAAACATAAGATGTTTAACCGATCCCATAAAGGCTAGAAGTTGCAAAAGGTTGCAATTGTCAAATGTTGACTACCTTGTTAATTTAAATAACGGGATAAAGGTCACCTAACCATTATTTGAATGTAACGTTGGATTCTACATTTTAATTATTAATTGTCTATGAGACATAAAAGGGTATTAATACTTAAAATGAAATTTTTTAGGAATACTAATAAAAACTTTGTAAATTTTGTAGATTGGCCACAAACAATAATGCTACCACCCCGACCGTCTATACCCTATCACTGAGAACTATTTTAGAGAGGGATCGTCTGAACCATACCAACTTTATGGACTGGTTTTGAAACTTGAGAATTGTTCTCAAGCAAGAGAAAAGGGCCTATGTCCTTGACGATCCTATTCCTGACCAACCCGACCCCGAGGATGTTGAGGCCTATAACGATTGGCTTCAGTATACTGAGGATTCCATGCAGGTATCCTGCCTCATGTTGGGAACTATATTTCCTAAACTCCAAAAGGACTTGGAGCATTATGGGGCATATGACATGATTACCCAATTGAAGGAAATGTTCCTTCAACGAGCTAGGGTAGAGCGATTCGAAACGGTTTGAGCGCTTCATGCGTATCACATGGAAGAAACCCAATCGGTATCATCTTATGTACTTAAAATGAAAAGCCACATTGATCGCCTTGAGAGGCTTAACTGTCCTGTCTCAAAGGAGTTGGCCACGGATTTGATCCTTAATGGCCTAACTAAAAGTTTGAGACGTTCATAATGAATTACAATATGAACGGATGGGACAAGAGCATTGGTGAGCTTCACGCAATGCTCAAAACAGCTGAGGCGGGGATGGGTAGAAAGGTTTTACCTATTCTCTAAGATCAGTGAGGGAGGCAATGGGAAAAACGCCATTTCTGATCCCAAGGCAAATGTTGCCAAAGGAAAAGGGGCACATCAATGGCAAAGGGAAAGGGAAGGTTAAAACGGAACCTCCAAAACTTAAGCTTATGAAGCCTAAGGTAACGGAAAATGATCCATGCTTTGAGTATGGTGAGATAGGACATTGGAAAGGGAATTATCCAACCTATCTCAAAGAGTTGAGAAACAAGAGGGATGCTGGGCATACCTCAGGTACAACTTTCATGATCCACATTGACTTAAATGTTATTTCTTCAAACACATGGGTATTGGATACCGGGTGTGGAACTCACATTTGTAATCTATTGCAAGGGGTTTAAAAGAAATAAGCACTTTAAGAAAGGAGACATAAGTCTCTACATGGGCAATGGAGCAAAAGTTGATGTCGAAGCCCAAGGAGACTATGTTTTGAAACTTTCAAATGGTTTGGAAGTTGTTCTTATAAACATTTCGTATGCTCCTAGTTTGACTAGGAACATAATTTTAGTTTCCATTTTAAAATAATATGGTTATGATTTAAAAGTTGTAAACAATGGTACTTATGTATATAGGGATGATGTATTTTATTTCAAGGCTATGCCTTTTAATGGTATTTATGAAGTGGTTCATGATGATTCATCCTATAATAACACATTATACCAATCAAGCACCAAGAAACTTAAAATGGGTTTAAGTGATTCTTATCTTTGGCATTGTCGTCTTGGTCACATAAACAAGAATCGGATTCAAACACTTCAAAAGAATGGTCTTTTTAAAACAAATAAAATGTTTCATTTGATAAGTATGAATCTTGTTTACAAGGTAAGATGACCAAGTCGCCCTTTAATGGTACTAACGAGAGGGCAAAAGACTTATTAGGAATCATACATTCAGATGTATGTGGTCCTTTTAAGACAATGACAAGGAATGGTGAAAGATACTTCATTACCTTTACCGACGATTACAGTCGCTATGGTTATGTGTACTTGATGACACATAAACATGAAGCTTTTGAAATGTTCAAAATCTTCAAGAATGAAGTAGAAAATCAACTCAATAGAACTATCAAAGTTCTCCGTTCAGATAGAGGAGGTGAATACCTCATTGAGGCTTTTCAGGATCATCTAACAATTTGTGGGATTGTCTCACAACTTACTCCTTCCGGAACACCACAACATAATGGTGTGTCTGAAAGGAGAAATCGAACCCTATTGGATATGGTTCGATCTATGATGGCTATAAGCTCACTACCTCTATCATTTTGGGGTTTCGCACTACTCTCCGCGGCTCGTATTTTGAATATGGCCCCAACCAAGAAAATGGGTTCGGCACCTTTTGAAATATGGCATGGAAAAGTTCCATCGCTGTCATATTTAAAGGTATGGGGTTGTGAAGCTTATGTTAAGCTTAACACCCAAAACAAATTGGAAAGTCGATCCACTAAGTGTATATTTGTTGGATATCCCAAAGACTGTAGAGGATACTACTTCTTTGATCCAACAGAGCAAAAGGTATTTATTGCTCGAAGGGTAGAGTACTTGGAAGCTAAGTTCCCTATGGAAGGAATGAAGCATAGAACAGTGGAATTTGATGATGATCAAGATCCACAAACCGATACACGTTTGGTTGACACTAGCAATCAGCAGGAGGTTGTTGATAATGATCAAGAAGTTGATCAATACACACAAAACATTCACAGATCTGGTAGAGTTAGCATTCCACCTGAAAGATATGGATTTTTCATGGATGGATGCTACGTGGTTGACTCCGATGAGCCAACTACATACCATGATGCAATGTCCAATTCGGATTGTGACAGATGGCTGGAAGCCATGAACGTAGAGTTGCAATCCATGTATGACAACCAAGTTTGGGAATTGGTTGACCCTCCACTTAACTCCAAACCGGTTGGATGCAAGTGGGGTTTCAAGTGTAGGGTTTGTTAGAACATAAAATCACAGTTTAACCATTTAAACTTTCTGAAAACGCAGCGAAATTACAACTTTATAAACCCTTTTATAAGCTGAAAAATATGTTCATTAGATGACCATATTAATGTATAAAACAAACCCAAAGAACAAAGGATCATTTATGTGAATTAGCAAGCTATGAACATATGTAAAACTACATAAAATCACAGCTTCAATGAGCTATGATGTCTACCTTGTTCAGCAGAAAAACGACCAAAGAAGGAGGGTTTTGGATGCTTAAAATCGGCCAAGAGCTCAAAATAGAGATCCTCAAGCTTGTATACCCCAAGCTTACTTGCAATCACTTTCTTGTTAGGGAGAAACAACACCAAATGCAGCTCCAAAACCCTTCTACTTGCTGCTGAAAAACCGTGAGCTAGAGAGAGAGATGAGAGCTGCTTATTTTTTGATTTTGCATGTATTGAAAGATGGAAAGAGAGGAGTGCAAGTATATAATATGTTTGTGTGTTCTCAAGAGAATAAAAAAAAAGCACTATCACACATGCTTACACATGCATGTGGACGGCCAAAGATTCCAAAACAAAGTGTTTTCTCTTTTTTTTTAATTAAACACACACACTTAGTATAAACTAGTCTTTTGTCACACATTAATAAGTCATCTACTAGACTTATTTAAAATGTGACATATGTCTTCTCTAATTAAACAATTTAATTAAAGTACACTCTCATGTTATTAGTGTTATTTAAACCCTTTTAAATAACAAAATAATATTAAATCCGTCAACAAATTATCCTTATAATTTGTTCCATCTCTAATGCCTTTGTTTAGAAAACCCTTTTTCTAAACAAGGTGTAATTATTCAATTGCATGATCTCATCATCAATTAAATAATTCTTGGTGATTGTAAAGCTTGTTATTGGGTATAACCCGACTTGGATCATAACATACTAACCACATCAATATTCTAAGTGTCTTGGGCACATAGAATCCTACAATCTCCCACTTGCCCAAGATTCATAGAAGATTGATGCAAGCAGTAAATACCGCCTAACAACGGTTTACTACCCTTAATACGCATGACTTATAGCCATTCAATAACATCATCCCATTCAAGTACCCTACCTGAAATGATTTAGGTGAATCAATCATCTATCCTTTTGTTACAGATGTCATGTTAAATCCAAGGACACAGAATGATCATTCCTTGTTGATTTAACTTAATCAGGCCTTAGACATCTAACTCTCAACGAATAAGAGGAACAAATTCCATCTTGACTATATACGTTTCTCACAAACACCTCGTGTTATACCTGAACATACCCTTATGTACTGTCCACTATTTCAGGACAATGAAGAATTAGCTCAAGATATAATACTTGGTGAATATCAAAATCCAATATGTATCTCAGGTCGGAGGATACCAAATGATATTCACCTTTACTCAAATTTACTTATGATCAATCAATAAGATTCCATGTAGTAAAATTTGAGATGCGGGTTAGTCCAATATTTGTATCCCACAAATATCTATGAACCTTGGTAGCAACCCATTGCTCTATATTCATCCTTATGAATATCAACCAATCCAAGTTCATAATAGTCTTACCCTCACACTTGTTCCCACAAGTCTGAACGACTACGGACATTTAGAGTAAATAATTTACTCATGGATTAAACATGCTAAATTGGAACATTAATTGAAACATTATAACCAAATAATTTTACTCAAATAATAAAGAGTTCCACATATTCAAATACTAAATTTGATCAAGTCCAATCATTAGAACATCGAAGTCCTAAGGCACAAATATGATTTTCATGCTTTGACCTATCTAGGAGCTTCGTGAATGGATCCGCAATGTTTTGATCGGTATGAACTTTGCGAATACATATCTTCCCCTTTTCAACTTCATCCCTAATGTAGTTGAATCTCCGTTCAATGTGCCGAGTCTTTTGATGAGCACGAGGTTCCTTGATTTAAGCAATAGCACCTTCGTTGTCACAAAAGATCTCTAGGGGGTCTTGAATGGTAGCAACAACCCCTAGATCAGCAATGAACTTCCTAAGCCACGCAACTTCTTGAGCTGCCAATGAAGCGGCGATGTATTCTGATTCTGTTGTAGATAGTGCCACTACATCTTGCTTTGAGCTCTTCGAAGAGACTGCTCCTCCATTCATAATGAAGACATATCCCGACTGTGATCGAGAATCATCTCGATCAGTGTGGAAACTCGCATCCGTGTAACCCTTTACAACGGCTCCTCCTCACCAGATCCATATATTAAGAACATATCCTTAGTGTTTCTAAGGTATTTCAAAATACTCTTAACAGCCATCCAATGACTATTACCAGGATTCTGTTGATATCTACTTGTCATGCTTAGAGCACATGACACGTCCGGCCTAGTACATATCATTGCATACATGATGGATCCTATAGCAGATGTATATGGGACTCCATTCATTCTTTCTTGTTCAACCTTTGAACTAGGGCATTGAGATGAGCTCAATATAGTCCCCTTTTGAATAGTACCAAACCTTTCTTAGAATTCTCCATCTTGAACCTTTTCAAGATCTTTTCAATGTATGTACTTTGGTTTAAACCTATTAACCGCCTTGATCTATCCCTATAGATCTTTATTCCCAAAATATAGGTGGCCTCACCAAGATCCTTGATGGAAAAACAGCTTCCAAGCCAGGTTTTTACACCTTCCAAGGTTGGAATGTCGTTTCCAATTAGTAGAATGTCATTAACATATAATACCAGGAAAGTAATAATGCTCCCACTAGCTTTCTTATATACACAAGCTTCATCAGCGTCTTTGATGAAGCCAAATTTCTTTACTTCATCATCAAAACGGTGATTCCAACTTCTTGATGCTTGTTTCAATCCATAGATTGATTTCTTTAACTTGCATACCTTGTTAGGATGTTTTGGATCGACAAAACCTTCATGCTGTTTCATATGGACATCTTCCTCAAGATATCCATTAAGAAAAGCGGTTTTGACATCCATTTACCAAATCTCATAGTCATAATATGCTGCTATAGCAAACAATATCCTGATAGACTTTAGCATTGCCACAGGTGAAAAAGTTTCATCATAATCAACCCCTTGAGTTTGAGTGAAACCTTTTGCTACAAGTCTAGCTTTATAGGTATCCAAGTTTCCATGCATATCGGTTTTCTTCTTGAAAACCCATTTACTTCCAACTATCTTGGACTTAAGAGGTGGTGTAACCAATTCTCAAACTTGGTTATCATACATGGATTGCATCTCAACGTTCATGGCTTCTTGCTATTTGTCAAAATCAGGTTTTGACATTGCCTCATGGTATGTGGTTGGTTCATCCGAATCTACCACATAGCATCCATCCATGAAAAATCCATATCTCTCAGGAGGAACACTAATTCTACCAGATTTGCAAACGTTTTGTGTATCTTGATCATCCACATGATCATTCTCAACATCCTCATATTGATTGCTAGTATCAACCAATTGTGTATCATCTTGTGAATCTTGAACCTCTTCAAGTTCCACTGCTCTTCCACTAGTTTCTTCCGAAAGAAACTTAGTTTCCAAGAACTTTGCCTTTCGAGCAATAAATACTTTCTGTTTTGTCGGATCATAGAAATAATATCCAATACAATCTCTAGGATATCCAATGAAGATACACTTTGTGGATCGGGCTTCCAGTTTGTTTTGAGTGTATTGCTTAGGATAAGCATCACCCCCCCAAACTTTTAAATATGATAATGATGGAACCCTTCCATGCCATATTTTGAAAGGTGTCCTTTCCACTTTCTTGGTTAGGGCCATATTTAAAATACGGGCCGCGGAGAGCAACGCAAAACCCCAAAATGATAGAGGTAGTGTACTTCTAGCCATCATAGATCGAACCATATCCAATAGAGTCCGATTCCTCCTCTCAGACACACCATTATGTTGTGGTGTTCTAGGTGGAGTAAGTTGTGAGACAATCCCACAACTTCTAAGATACTCTTGAAATTCACTACTTAGGTATTCACCTCCTCTATCTGTACGAAGAATCTTGACCGTTTTGTTGAGTTGATTTTCTACTTCATTCTTGAAGATTTTGAACATTTCAAAAGATTAATGTTTGTGTCTTAACAAGTACACATACCCATAACGACTATAGTCATCAGTAAAGGTAATGAAGTATCTTTCACCATTCCTAGTTATTGGTTTAAAAGGTCCACATACATCCGAATGTATGATTCCTAATAAATCCTTTGCCCTTTCATTAGTCCCACTAAAAGGGGCCTTTGTCATCTTACCTTGTAAACAAGACTCGCATACATCAAATGAATCATTTTCATTAGTTTTCAAAAGACCATTCTTTTGGAGTTTTTGCATACGATTCTTGTTTATGTGACCAAGGCGACAATGCCAAAGATAGGAATCACTCAAATCAAATTTGAGCTTTTTGGTAGTTGCTTGGTACATTGAGCTATCATATGTTGTGTTTTCATGAACCAATTTATAAATACCATTACAAGGTATAGCCTTAAAATAAAACATATGATTGAAATAAACATGAATATCATTGTCAACAAACTTGAAATCATAATCACATTGTCTTAAACGGGAAACAGAAATAATGTTCCTAGTTAAACTAGGAGCATACAAAACATTCTTTAAAATAACTTCCAAACCACTTGGAAGCTTCAAAATGTAGTCTCCTTGGGATTCCACGTGAACCTTTGCACCATTCCCCATGAAGAGACTAATTTCCCCTTTTGCATAATGCTCACTTCTTTTGAACCCCTGCAACAAATTGCAAATATGAGTCCCACATCCGGTATCTAGTACCCATGCGTTAGAATAAATAACATTTAGCTCAACATGTATCATAAAGATTGTACCTGAGGTTTGCCCAGCATCCCTCTTTGATCTTAATGCTTTGAGATAGACCGGACAATTGCGTTTCCAATGGCCTACCTCCCCACACTCAAAACACGGGTCATTTTGAGCAACCTTTTGCTTCTTTTCTTTTGGTTTGGGCGGTTCCACTTTTGCTTTTCCTTTTCCCTTCCCCTTGACGTGCCCCTTCCCTCTTGCAACACTTGCCCTAGGGTCCGGGAGGTGCCTCTTCCTACTACCTCCTTCATTGATCGTAAGGACCGGTAGAACCTTTCTACCCATGCCCGCCTCGGTCATTTTGAGCATTGAGTGAAGCTCACCAATGTTCTTGTCCCATCCATTCATGTTATAGTTCATAACAAAGCTATCAAACTTCTTGGATAGAGAGTTGAGGATCAAATATGTTGCCAACTCATTGGACACATGATAGTTAAGCCTTTCGAGGCGATCAATGTGGCTTTTCATCTTAAGAACGTAAGATGACACCGATTGGGTCTCGTCCACCCGACATGCATGGAGTGCTCGAACCGTTTCGAAGCGCTCCACCCTTGAATGTCATTTTCTTCAACTGGGTGATCATGTCATAGGCATTGTGGTTCTCAAAGTCCTTTTGTAAATCGGAATCATTCTTGCTAGCATGAGACATGCGACTTGCACAGAGTCCTCGGTGTACTTGACCTACTCGGCAAAGGCCTCATCGTCATTTTCATCGGGTTGATCAGGAATGGGATCGTCTAACACATAGGACTTCTTTTCTTGCTTGAGAACGATTCTCAAGTTTCGGTACCAATCCATGAAGTTCCCATGGTTTAGACGTTCCTTTTCAAGGATTGTTCTTAGTGATAGGTTATGGACGGTCGGGTTTGTGTTGTTGTTTGCGGCCATTCTACAAAATTAACAAAGTTCTTATTAGTATTTCTGAAAAATTACATTTTAATCATTAATACCCTTTACGTCTCATAGAAAATTAATAATTAAAATCTAGAATCCGACGTTACATTTAAATATCGGTTAGGTGACCTTTATCCCTTTATTTAAATTAACAAGGTAGTCAACGTTTGACAATTGTAACCTATTACAATTTCTAGTGTATGGGATCGGTTAAACATCTTATGTTTGTTTGGCATGTTTATCCCATCAACACCCTTTGTACGTCATGCTTCGGTGATCCTAATGCATGATTTCCAAATTAAGTCATCCTACTTAGACACATGTGTGGATTTGCTAATATTAGTGGTTAGGTGACCTTTATCCCATAAATATGGCAAACCCACCTCAAACTCATAAGTTCCCTCTAATGTGGTTGGGTGACCTTTATCCCACATCAAGTTCTCAAATGATTTGAGTGTTGTATAAGAGGATGGTGTTTGACTTATTTTAAAAGGGATTTGAATATTTAGAGGTTTCATAATTCTAGTTTAGAAAACTCTATGTACTTGTATTTGCATGCTTTTAAATACAAGATACCCTATGGTTCTTTGAATAACATAGGGCCAAAGGCTAGGTTATGCACTATCATATGAACAATCATAAAAATTATTCAATAAAAAAATAAACCCCATCAAACCCTAAATTTTCAGCCAACATAAACTGAAAATTTGGGTTTGTTTGTCCAAACAAACAACCAAACATATCAACCAATTGACATTCCTATCTTTCAAAGTTTAATCATAAGCATGAAGATATAACTTTGAAAGACTTGGGGTTTATTAAATCAACCAAAATCAGCCCCTAATTAGTTGATTAACATCCTTTAAAATGATTTTTAAAGGATAAGAACAAGCAAGCTATTCATATAACCGGCTCTTAATGCCATTGTTGGGTTTGTTAGAACATAAAATCACAGTTTAACCATTTAAACTTTCTGAAAACGCAACGGAATTACAACTTTATAAACTCTTTTATAAGCTGAAAAATATGTTAATTAGATGACCATATTAATGTATAAAACAAACCCAAAGAACAAAGGATCATTTATGTGAATTAGCAAGCTATGAACATATGTAAAACTACATAAAATCACAGCTTCAATGAGCTGTGATGTCTACCTTGTTCAGCAGAAAAACGACCAAAGAAGGAGGGTTTTGGATGCTTAAAATCGGCCAAGAGCTCAAAATAGAGATCGTCAAGCTTGTATACCCCAAGCTTACTTGCAATCACTTTCTTGTTAGGGAGAAACAACACCAAATGCAGCTCCAAAACCCTTCTACTTGCTGCTGAAAAACCGTGAGCTAGAGAGAGAGATGAGAGCTGCTTATTTTTGATTTTGCATGTATTGAAAGATGGAAAGAGAGGAGTGCAAGTATATAATATGTTTGTGTGTTCTCAAGAGAATAAAAAAAGCACTATCACACATGCTTACACATGCATGTGGACGGCCAAATATTCCAAAACAAAGTGTTTTCCCTTTTTTTAATTAAACACACACACTTATTATAAACTAGTCTTTTGTCACACATTAATATTCATCTACTAGACTTATTTAAAATGTGACATATGTCTTCTCTAATTAAACAATTTAATTAAAGTACACTCTCATGTTATTAGTGTTATTTAAACCCTTTTAAATAACAAAATAATATTAAACCGTCAATAAATTATCCTTATAATTTGTTCCATCTCTAATGCCTTTGTTTAGAAAACCCTTTTTCTAAACATGGTGCAATTATTCAATTGCATGATCTGATCATCAATTAAATAATTCTTGGTGATTGTAAAGCTTGTTATTGGGTATAACCCGACTTGGATCATAACGTACTAACCATATCAATATTCTAAGTGTCTTGGGCACATAGAATCCTACATCAAGAAGAAAACATATATGCATGGAAACTTGGATACTTACAAGGCAAGACTTGTAGCAAAAGGTTTCACTCAAACTCAAGGGGTTGATTATGTTGAAACCTTCTCGGCTGTGGCAATGCTAAAGTCTATTAGGATATTGTTTGCCATCGCTGCTCATTATGATTATGAGATTTGACAAATGGATGTCAAAACCGCTTTTCTTAATGGACATCTCGAAGAGACTGTCCATATGGTTCAGCCTGATGGTTTTTTCGATCTAAAACATCCTAATAAAGTATGCAAGTTAAAGAGATCAATCTATGGATTGAAACAAGCATTGAGAAGTTGGAATTAACATTTTGACGAAGAGATCAAGAAATTTGGTTTCATCAAGAACGCTGACGAGGCTTGTGTGTATAAAAGGGCTAGTGGGAGTGTAATTACATTCTTAGTATTATATGTTGATGACATACTACTATTTGGAAATGATATTCTAACCATGGAAGGTGTTAAAACCTGGCTTGGAAGTTGTTTTTCCATAAAAGATCTCACTGAAGCCGCCTATATTTTGGGAAAAAAGTTCTATAGGGATAGATCGAGGCGGTTGATAGGTCTAAACCAAAGTGCATACATTGATAAAATCTTGAAAAGGTTCAAGATGGAAAACTCTAAGAAAGGTATGGTACCTATTCAAAGAGGGATAGAATTAAGTGCATCTTAATGTCCAAGCTCAAAGGATGAGCAAGATCGAATGAAGGACATCCCCCATATGCGTCTGCTATAGGATCCATCATGTATGCGATGATATGCACTAGACCAGACGTGTCATGCGCGTTAAGCATGACAAGTATATATCAGCAGAATCCAGGTAATAGCCATTGGATGGCTGTTAAAAGTATATAGAAATACCTTAGGAGGACTAAGGATATGTTTCTAATATACGGATCTGATGAAGCGAACTCGTTGTAAAAGGTTACACGGATGCGAGTTTCCAAACTGACGAGATGATTCTCGATCACAATCAGGATATGTCTCCATTATGAGTAGGGTAGCATTGTCCACAACAGAATACGAATACATAGCCGCCTCATTAGCAGCTTAGGAAGCTGCATGAATAAAGAAGTTAATCACCGATCTAAGGGTGGTCTCTACCATTCAAGACCCCTTAGAAATCTTTTGTGATAACAAGGGTGCGATTGCTCAAATCAAGGAACCCTGTGCACATCAAAAGATTTGGCACAATGAGCGGAGATTCTACTACATAAGGGATGAAGTTGAAAAGGGAAAGATATGTATTCGCAAAGTTCACTTTGATCAAAACATTGCAGATCCACTCACAAAGCTCCTTGAAAAGGCAAAGCATGAAAGTCATACTTGTGCCTTAGGACTTCGATATTCTAGTGATTGGAATTGATCTGTTTAGTATAAATATGGAACAATTGTAATATTTAACTCATCTATATATTTAGGATATTTTGAGTTATGTTCCTTTTAGCATGTTTACATCCATGAATATGTTTATTATTTAAATGTCCGTAGTCGGTCATATTTATGGGAACAAATATGAACGTAAGACTATTATGAACTTGGATTGGTGGATATTCATAAGGCATGAATATAGAGCAATTGGTTGCTGCCAAGGTTCATAGATATTTCTGGGATACAAATATTGGACTGACCCGCATCTCAATTTTACTACATGGAATCTTCTAGATTGATCATAAGTAAATTTGAGTAAAGGCAAATATCATTTGGTATCCTCCGACCTGAGATACATATTGGGTTTTGATATTCACTAAGTGTTATACCTTGAGCTAGTTCTTCGCTGCTCTGAAAACGGTCAGTACATAAGGCTATTTTTAGGTATGACATAAGGTGATTGTGAGAAATGTATGTAGTCAAGATGGAATTTGTTCCTCTTATTCGTTGAGAGCAAGTTGTTAAGGCCTGATTAAGTTAAATCAACAAGGAATGATCATTCTATGTCCTTGGATTTAACATGACATCTGTAACAAAAGGATAAATGATTGATTCACCTAAATCATTTCAAGTTGGATACTTGAAGGGGATGATGTTATTGAATGGATTCTAAGTCATGCATATTAAGGGTAGTAAATCGTTGTTAGGCGGTATTTACTGCTTGCATCAATCTTCTACGAATCTTGTGCAAGTGGGAGATTGTTGATTTTTTATGCCCAAGACACATAGAATATTGATATGGTTAGTACGTCATGATCCAAGTCGGGTCATACCCAATAACAAGTTTAGCAAACACCAATTAATATTTAATTGATGATATGATTATGCAATTAAATATTCACACCAATTTAGAAAATGGGTTTTCTAAATAAGTTGCATATAAGATAGAACAACTTATAAGGATAATTTGTTCAAGAATATTATTTAGTAATGTTATTTAAGTAGGTTAAATAACATCAAATAATAGAAGTGTGTATAAGTTTTAAGATTAAAAGGTTAATTATATAACTTATTGGTGAACTAAATTACTAATATGAGTGTTTGTAACAATAAAAGGGGTGTATTAAAGTGGGTGGGAAACCCATTTAATACACCAAAAATTCGGCCACCCTTAAGGGTATGGATGGTCATTTTGTGCCTTGGAACAAGAAACACTCTTTATTAGTTGATTGAAGACACTCCACCTTGACACACTTTCTCATACATGCAAAATTGATTCCAAGAAGAACTCTCTTCTTCTCTCTAGAAATTTTTGGGTTCTTAGAAAGCTTTGGCAGCTTTCTTTCTTGGAGTTTTGGTGTCCAAATCCTAGCAAAAGTGGTGTTTGCTTTACACTTGTGGGTATGCAAGCTTGAGGACATCTACCTTGGTGTTTTGGGCATTCAAGAACATCATCATCTTCATCAAAATCGATGATTTTGACAGCTTTGGAAGGTAGTTCCATGGAGTTGTTTTGGTTGTTTGTTTTATCATGATAGCTAGTTCAAACACATATATTTGATCCTATGTTCTTGGGTTTGTTCATATTAAGTTATAAACATTAATTTTCAGATTATGAATCAACATATTAAGGCTTAAATCCGCTGCGTTTTTTTATGTTTAAATGGTTAAACAACTTTGATAAAAGGTCCAACAAACCCAACAAATTCTTTCAACTTTTGATAAATCCAAATTTAAGTGAAAATGAAAATCGTTGGTGACTTAATAATAATTAACAATGATAAACTAATAATAGTCTAATCAATAATGTGATTATTGTGTTATACTTAGGTGTGTTCGCGATTTGAATATTAATTGTGAATTTTATCGCGTAACGTGTTAACGTGTGTATTTAAATTCGTGTGTTTTGTAACTAATAAAGATAATGCATATGATTTTTATTATTAGTTTATATGCTTGTTATTTTAGTTAAAAACCTTTAAAAAGATTTTTGAAAGCTTAGTTTTTATAAAATACAAATTACAAGGGTTAAAGGGTAATTATAATTAAACTAAGTAAACAAAACTAAACCCTAAACCCCTCCCACCCTTTTTCGGCCCGTACCTTGCATCCCCACACCCACACACTTCGAATTCAAGCAAGAACAAGAATTGGTGGTCGATTTTGGCTAAGTTCCAAGGAATACTACACGTTAGAAACATCAATTCTTGTCCATTGCACGTTTAAAGGTTAGATTTTGATGGGTGTTTCATGTTTTCTTATGTTGGCCAAACCCTAGTTTGAATTGGGGTGTTGGAATGTTGAAATTGATGTTTTTGATGATTATGTGAAGTTAGTTAAGTTCTATTGATGCTAGTTTACATAGATTGTGCAAGAAATTGGTGATTTTGATGGGTTGTTCATACGTTACTAATAATAGTAACTTTATTGCATGAGAATGGTGATTTGATGATGAATTGATGTTGTTAGGGTGGTTATGACATTGTATGGATGTTGGAATGATGATGATTATGCTAGAAATCTAATAATGGATAATGTAGTTCATGTATTACTAAAAGTAGAAACTTTTATTCATGGAGATTTGTGTTTGGGTGAATTACATGTGCTAGATGGATGCTTATGACCTCTATGAACTAGATAGGGTATGTTCACGATGAATATGTGTTGTAATTCATGAAAAGATAGATTTTGGGGTGCACTTTCCCAAAATGGAAACTTTATTTTTACAAAATCTTAAATGTGATGAATTGGGCATATTTGTAACATTAGGATCATGTTAGTATGTCCATTGTTGGTGTCTAAGGTGGTGGAATGGATTAATTGTGTTATATGGATTCTTGTTTGGTTATGTGGAGGGTTGATCACTTTATGGGTACACATGGTAATAAATTATATGGGTTATGCTAGAACCATGCTTGGGATTGTTCTAGATCATTGTTGGGTATGTTGGATGGTATGAATATTGTTGAACAATATGATGCTAATCAAGTTGTATGATGATCTAGGTAGAACAAATAGTTGATGAAGTGACATACGTGAATAACTTATACTATAACCATGTATGCTTGATTGAATGGAATTTTAACTATCATGTCACCAACGGATCAACTGGGTCAATGTGTCTTGTTTTTCCAAAACCTTGAGTCCATGTGTTTATAGAGCACTTAGGATTTATTGTTGATTTTGTGTACACGTACTCATGTACTTGCGTGTTCTAGGTAATCTCTGAAGGTTGTCTTTCCTCTCTTTTCAAGTTAAACACTTATATCATTCGTGTGCACATCGGGTGAGTTCAATGCCGCACTTTTATTTACCTCTCTTTTTAGGGGAGAAAGCATACTATACTTTAAATGCTTTACTTTTATAACATGTGTTAGTAAAACATATTGCGATATATACCATAGAAAGTCCTCACACTTTTGGATTGTTAATTAAGGAATCTAGCGGGAAATATTGGGTAGTACTATTGGGTCTGACAAGCCCCACCCATGTGACCGGAAGTCAACGGGTGCAATATTTTCCTAAACTACTAACAGCGTCACGATCTGGTATGTCGTGGCGGGAGGCAAACAGAAAAACATAGTCAGCTTCGATCATGAAATCACTATTGTTCTTTACTAATGAATTAGACTAGCTATCTATTTCAATACACTTGTTTATATTTTACTAACGCTATTGTTTCTGATGATTACAAACTCTTGAACTCACCAACCATCGTGTTAACACTTTAGTATGCTTTGCTCAGGTCATATCTAGCAGCTGCCCATAGGAGCACTCACGAGCCAAGCATGCTTTATTTCCAACATTTTTTAGTTTTGAAATCAACACATACTTATATATTTTCATTTGGGCGCGCGTTTTTGCGCAGTTTACATTTTAGTACTTTGGGTTTGATTTGTTTACAAAACGCTTTAGCAAATGTTTTAAAGTTTTGAACTTTGATTTGTTTTAAATACTGCATATAGTGTCATTCTAAGTAACTAATGACTGGGATCCTGGTTTGTCACACGCCTAGCGGTAAAACCCTGCACGTGGATTTTGAGGGTGTGACATTAATATAACTTAAGAGATTACACTAAGTATCAAATGTTCCAAGGACTGGTACCTGATGTATATTGCTTTAAAGTGTTATACAAATATTGCTTTAAAGTGTTTTACAAATATTATAAGGCTTAGTCCTAAGGTCTGGTACCTGAGATACTTTATACTACATCGTACCGCCAACCATACTTTGAAGGCAAGTTGGAACACTAATCTAGACAATAAGATCAATGTAAAGTCAAAAGGCAGATTGCCTTTTGACTAGTGACTATGACATGCCATAGCTCACATCCTTATCTATTATAAAAAGGATAAAAGTATAAAGTAAAAAGTTACAGACTCTAAGACCTTAATCTGCAGTTGACAAAAGTATGGAGATATCACCAACTTGTATAAGTTGGTGAGTCTTTGGATATGGCAATGACAAGTTGTTCGGCTTTTGTCAAAAGCATGTCAGAGAAAGCATGTCTTCTCTGTCTTTGGAAGAAATCAGTCTCTTGGCTTTGGAAGACTTTGTCTTGAAGATTCATAAGACTTCATGTTTGGCTTCAGAAGAAATGGTTTTTTGGCTTTGGAAGGTTTGACACTTAAGGAATTTCTTAATACTTTTGTCAAGTCTTCCAAAGTAAATTTCTCTTTACTTCAGTATGCATGCTGAGAGCTCTTTGATTGCATCAGCCTCTAAGTTAAATTTACAAACTCCCATAGACTGATGCTACCAAAACATGAGAATACCTTTACTTGTGTTCTTTGTTTCAATATAATCTGGTTCCCTATTTGATCTACTAAGTGTTCTAAGTCTCTTCTAACACAATGAAACTGTTGCATTAACCCCTTCACCGGTCCTGTAAATGGTATCAGAGCATTTCAGGCTCTTGATTGTAAGATCTCACCTTCTTAGATCTCTTTAGTTTTAATAAAACACTTACCAACTCAAACGGTAGCTCTCACAAAGGCTGATACAGAAACCAGTACCATGATAAAGCCTCTACTGACCACTCCAGATGACCTTGATACTTGGTGCTAACGTATGGAAGGGTTTATCAAGTCTCAAGATGGCAGGATGTGGAGATCTATTGTCGGCTGACCTTACATCCCAAGCTCCTTTTCAACCATAGCTGGAGGTGGGATGATTCCTAAGATAATGGCTGACTAATATGAGGAAGTTTGGAAGAAGATTGACATAGATCAGAAGGCAATGAATGCCCTCCAAACTCAATATATAGAGGTTTTAATAAGTGCAAAATCGCTAAGCAACTCTAGGATGTACTTAAGCTTATGTATGAGGGGTCTGATGAGGCTAAAGAAAACAAGAAGGACCTCATGAAGTAGCAGTTTGAGAACTTTGCCTGCAAGTGAGGTGAAACTATGACTCAACAATACTTTAGGTATTGTAAGGCCTGGTTCCCGGAGACCTCATAATTGGACAATCACAACATTATTATATAAACAATACATATTTCATAAAACGTTGCAGCATAATTAAGTTAACAAAAACCATTCATGCATATAATTAAAGTTGCAACATAATACGTTGTTGTAAGTTAGGGTTACAAAAATATCAATTAGTTGCATTACAATACAAAAAAATCAGTAAGCATGAACGGATTGCCAGTCTTGCCCTACCGAGTAGCTTCACCCGCATGCCACCCTCAGCATCAATTACCTGGCAATTGAAAATGCATAAAAGTCAGTGTTGCTGAGTGAGTTCTAGTTTTAAAACGTTAAAAATACCTTGTATACTTTATATATGAAAATACCCGTTTCAACAAAAAACTTCCTTTACTTTCGTACATGAGCATTCATCGTACATACATCAAAGTATAAGCTCATTATCTTTCATTTTCATACGCATTCGTTCATTTTGTACTTTTTCATTATCTTTCACTATTTTTAGATCCTGTTATAACTATACCCTATCGTTTGGCACAAAGCCACCTCCTCCTTGGGGTTAAGCGACAAGGATCCCGTTTCATACTATGGATCGATCACAAAGACTAATCCCCCTGTGTGAACCCTTACGGGTTAGCCGAAGCCGCATACTATATGACACACAGTTAAGCTAATAACCCTCAATGGGTTGTGAACCTCTTTATATTATATAATATGGAACATAAGAACAACCCAAAAACATGCATAAAATAATCAAATATAAGCCACAAGTCAAATCAGGGTCAAACCCTAAATACTTTTCCCAAAACTTCAGAAAATTTTCTAAGTTTTCTAGGTGCATGAGCACTATACGGGTGCATGAGGACTGCTTAGGTACATTAGCACTATGTGGGCGCATGAGTCAACATTTAAGCGCCTGGGAATCCATCCTTGTTGCATGGGGTACTGTTCAGGCGCATGATTAACACTTAGGCGCCTGAGCAAAATGGTTAGGCGCATAGGGTACTGTTCAAGCGCATGGTTTATACTTGGTATTTTCATATAATTTCTTAGGCACATGAGGACTATTAGGGCGTATGAACTCCTCCTAAGTTATTCCAAGGTAAAATTTCAGGCGCATGGGCCCTGTTTCGGCGCATGACCAACCATTGTCTATATTTTGGTAATAATTTTAAACCCAATCTACATATCATCCTGTTCTAAGCTTATAACTATCATTCTAAACAACAACAACACATATACAACCATGAAACACATGTACACATACACAAATACATACAGGTATGTATTTAACAGTTGTAAAACATTTAAATATGCATTTTCAGCCCCATGAAGTTTAGAAACACATACAACTGGGGTCTAGAACTCATCTAAAGTAGTCTTCAAGTAAAACTCCACCGAACATGAAGTTACCAAGAGTTCAAACACCTAAAACACACAAAAATAAACAACCAAACATATAGAACACTTAAAAATCGGTTTCAAGGTAAAAAACCCATCAAAACCAAACCAATTATACAAGAAATACTTACTAAGATCAAAAACAACTTCTATGCTCTTGAATATCCGAGAGAACAAGTTTCTTATTCTTCTTTCTTCTTTTTCAGTCGAGCAGCAGGTTCTAAAAAGGTGTTATGGGCAGCCATGCTCTCTTAAACAATAAAATAATAAGTTTTGTGCTTTTTACACTTTTCCCCCTTCCACTTTTGCTCATTTTCCTTTCTTTCGAGATACTTTCTTTACTTTTTTTTATTACTTTTCTTTTCTTTTATTTGATAAAGATTTCAGGTGTTATAAGTGTACCCCCTTTAAAGAGGTTTCGTCCTTGAAACCTGTCACTCTTCAAATAATTGTGGGTTGTGATGTCTCATTTCTTCCTCAGTCTCCCATGTAGACTCAGAACCCTTTTGGTGTTTCCACTGCACACGCACAAGTGGAACCACTTTATTTCTCAATATCTTCTACTTTCTATCAATGATTGCCACTGGTTGCTCCACATAACTGAGCCGTTCATCCACCTCGATATCCTCCAGCGGTACAACCATGTCTTCATTGGCTAAGCACTTTCTCAGATGAGATACATGGAATGTCGGATGAATTCCACTTAACTCATCAGGCAGTTCTAATTGATAGGCCACCTCTCGTACTTGTGCGATATTTAGAAAGGCCCTATGTACAATGGGCTCAGCTTGCCCCTTTTCCTAAACCGGATGATCCATTTCCAAGGTGAGACCTTCAACATGACTTTATCACCCACGTTGAACTCGATCGCTCTACGCCTTTTGTCGGCATACGACTTCTGTCTATCCTTTGCCACCATCATAAAGGCTTTGATCTTTTCTAACTTTTTAGTCATAGCCTCAATCACCTCCATGCTTTCCAACTCCTTTTGACAGATGTCACCCCAACATGCAGGCATCCTACACCTTCTACCATATAGCATCTCATACTGTGGCATACCAATACTGGCATGATGACTTTTGTTGTATGAGAATTCCGCTAATGGTAAGTGATCATCCTTACTTCCTCCAAAGTCGATCACGCATGCTCAGAGCATATCCTTGAGCGTCTAAATCGTCCTCTCAGACTGACTATATGTCTGAGGATGGTAAGCCATGCTAATATGTACCCTCGTCCCCATCGCATCATGGAATCTTTTCCAAAACTTGGATGTAAACCGAGTGTCGTGGTCCGACACGTTAGACACCGACACCGACACACCATGGTGAGCTGCAATCTCCTTGATGAACAGATCTGCCAATCTTTTAGAAGAATACGTCTTGCGAATCGGTAGGAAATGACCACTCTTTATCAGACGATCAACTATCACCCATATGGTATCATACCCCCTCGCCGTATGAGGTAGCTTTGTTATGAAGTCCATATGAGGTTGCTTCGTTATGAAGTCCATGGTGATGTGCTCCTATTTCCACTCAGGTATATCCAGATGTTGGATCTTCCCGTATGGCTTCTGATGCCCTACCTGCACTTGCAAACAAATAAGGCACTTACTCACATACTCCACTACATCGCGCTTCATTCCCGGTCACCAGTAATCTTTCTTCATGTCCTTGTACATCTTTGTGGCACCGGGATGAATTGAGTATTGAGTCTTATGAGCTTCATCTATGATTCGCCCACTTAGGTCTCCATAACAAGGGATCCACATCCGTCCAGTTTGGGTTCTAACACCGAGAGTGTTTTCACCTAATTCTGCGACTAGGACCTTCATTCGCTCGGAGTTAATCAGATCCTTTTAAGCGCTTCTTCCTGAAACTCCTTGACCCGTTTCATCACATCAGCGGTCATAACCAACTGATAAGCCTTCACCCGAATCAGCTCGGGTCTCTCCTTTCGGCTAAGGGCATCGGCCATAACGTTGGCCTTACCCGGATGATAACAGATCCCCCAGTCATAATCCTTGATGAGCTCCAACCATATCCTTTGTCTCTTGTTCAAATCCTTCTGCTCAAAAAGTACTTCAACCTCTTATGGTCGGTAGAGATGGTGTACTTCATGCCGTATAAGTAGTGCCTCCAAATCTTCAGCGTGAAGACCACAACCGCTAGCTCCAAATCATTAGTAGGGTAGTTAGCCTCATGAATTTTCAACTGTCGGGATGTGTAGGCTATAACTTTCCCTCGTTGCATCAACACGCAACCCAATCCTAAATAGGAAGCGTCCGAATAGACCACCAAGTCCTCGCTTCCTTAAGGTAACGTCAAGACAGGAGCATGAGTTAGCCTTCTCTTCAACTCCTCAAAAGCATTTTCTTGCACTGGACCCCATACAAACTTTACACCTTTCTAGGTCAGTTTGGTCAATGGAGAAGCTCTCTTAGAGAAGTCCTAGATGAATCTCCTATAATAGCCTGCCAAACACAAGAAACTACGGATCTCGGATAGCGTCTTTGATATTTCCACTGCATCACCGCTTCAACCTTTACTGGGTCCACCATGATCCCTTCAGGATTAACAACATGACCTAAAAAATGAACCTCCCGCAACCAGAAAGCACATTTGGAGAACATAGCATATAACTTCTCTCTCCTAAGTGTCTCCAATACATCACGAATATGCCCGACATGCTCTTCCTTGCTCTTTGAATAAATCAGAATATCATCAATAAGCACAATCACTGATTTATCCAACGTTGGCCGACACACCCGATTCATCAAATCCATAAAGGCAGCTGGCACGTTAGTTAAACCAAAAGACATAACAAGAAACTTGTAGTGTCCATAACACGTGCGAAAAGCTGTCTTTGGAATATCTTGCTCCTTCACCTTCAGTTGTTGGTAGCCAGATCGAAGATCTATCCTTAAGAACCAACTGGCACCTTGGAGTTGGTCAAACAAGTCATCTACTCTCTTTAGGGGATATCGGTCCTTCACCGTTAACTTGTTTCACTCCCAGTAGTCTATGCACATCCTCATACTACTGTCTTTCTTCTTAACAAACAAGACCGGAGCACCCCAAGGAGAGATGCTTGGTCTGATGAATCCCTTATCTAATAGCTCATGCAACTGAGCCATTAGTTCCTTCATTTCAGACGGAGCTAGATGATATGGTTCCTTGGCAACATGTTGGGCACCAGGTATCAGATCAATCGGGAACTCGATTTCGCGGTTTGGTGGCACACCTGGTAAATCTTCTGGCAACACATCCGGAAAGTCACACACAACTGGCACATCATACAATTGTGGTACTGACGCGTCCACATCCTTTACATAAGCCAGGTAGGCATTACATCCAAGTTTCATGCATTTCTCTGCCACCGCCATCGAAATCACCTTCGGAATCGTAGTGACGCGATCGCCGTAGACCATCACCGAACTTCTAACGGGCGCAATTAATCGGATCATTTTCTTACGACACATAATGTTTGCCTCATAGAATGCTAACCAACACATCCCTAGTACTACATCAAATCCTCCTAGGGGCATCACAGATAGTTTAGCATAGAACCTATGTCCTTCTAGTTCTATGTCACAATCTTCTATCATATCAGAAATTCTGCTAGACTTACCGATAGCAGTTTCTACATCAAATGGCTAATCAATACTTCTACTACTAACAGGCAATTTAGCGTAGAAAGCAGCAAAAATGAAACTCCTCCTAGCACCAGAATCAAATAATATATAGGAACAAATTTGGTTTACTAGAAACATACCTGACATGACATCAGGGTGCACCCTAGCCTCCTCCATGGTCATAGTGAAGCCTCTAGCACTTTCCCTCTGCCCTCCTTCTTCCATCCTCTTCTTCATCCTAGAACTTTCGACCCTTGGCTTCTTTCAGTCCCTACTTAGATGGCCTTCCTTGCAACAGTTATAGCACCGCATAACCCCACACATCTTCGCCACATGACCGAGCTTTCCACACTTGAAGCACACATTTGCTCCCCACTTACATTAACCCGTGTGCTCCCTTCCGCATCTACCGCACTTCCTCATCCCCGATCTTGATGACACCACCCTACGGTCATCCACCCTTATCCTCTTGTTATTTGGGGTGAAACCGCCATGCCCAAACCGTTTCCCGCTCCAGTTCTTGTCACCACCATCTGTCTTCTTCACCTCAACCATCGCCACCTCTTTCTCATCGTATAGCCTTCCAATCAAATCTACTGCCGACCTATAGTTCTTGGTTGGGCAGCAATTAAATGTCTACGAATATCAGCCGGTAATCCCTGCACATACCTCTTAATCTTCCTCGACACTGGCATCACCTGATCCAACACCAGCCTCGCCATTTCATTAAACTTGGTGGTGTATTACTGGTGGGTCATGTTTCCCGCATCAAGCTGTAGGAACTCCCTCTCTATCTTGTCTGGTTCCCTGTGAGGACAAAATTCCTCAATCACCATCTTCTTTAACTCTCCCCACCACATCTTCCCAATGGCCCTGGTGCCCTCGGCTTGGACAATGTTGTCTCACCAACACAAAGTCAAGTCAACGAACGAGTGAGTGGTGAACTTCACCCTCTAGTCCTCCATGCACTCACTAATCTCTAACACCACATCCATCTCTCTTACCCAGCGGCATGCAACAACAACATTACCATTGCCATCGGAAGTCGAGGGTTTGCACCGTTGGAATTCCCTGTATGTACACCCCTTCGTGGTTTCCCGCACTACTACCACCTCCTCGTCACTAGAGGCCACCTTCTCAGCACTCAATTCTTCCTCCTCATTATGATCCCTCACATTCTCCCTCCTTCCAGTTGTAGTCCTTCTCCCATCCTCTTTCTCCTTTCTTTCATCCTCCCTCACAACACGGATGACTTTAGTCACTACAGACGGCAAAATCGTCTGCATGACTTGATGAACCTCCTCAACTACTGCCTCTTTCACCGAGGCCCTCAAATTAGCACTCTCATTACCACCTTCCTAGTGATGGATCTCAGGCTCTTTACATGCTATTTTAGCAGCTCTAGCCCTGTTCTTTGTGACACAGGGCCCATCACCACGTCCACCACGCAATCCACCTCTAGAAGCCTTAGACGATCTTCCTTCAGCCATTCGCAAAATACTATAAGATTCAAACACTAGCACGGTCATTCCAGGTAATAACTTAGTTTATGTTAAGTATAGTAAGTCCCTAATTACAGTGACCAGTTATGATAGCTACTTACTTTACTCTTCATCCCCCGAGCATTTCTTATCCTGACTACGTTAGTATTGAAATCTACTAAAAGCACATAAAGCAAATAGCACACGCACATAATACCAGTTAACATTAAGAAAAGAAATACCTGATGGCACGTAGCTACTCAGGTTGCATCCCTCAATTCGTCCTATTTTCAGTTTAAGTTTAGGTTTTTAAAAATTCTTACCCATTTCTCTTCAACTTTGGCTCTATACCAACTTGTAAGGCCCCGTTCCCGGAGACCTTAGTTGGACAATCACATCGTTATTATATAAAGCAATACATATTTAATAAAATGTTGCAGCGAAATTAAGTTAACAAAAACCATTCATGCATATAATTAATGTTGCAAAATAATACATCGTTGTAAGTTAGGGTTACAAAAATATCAATTAGTCGCATTCCAATACAACAAAATCAGTAAGCATGAACGGATCGCCAGTCTTGCCCTACCGAGTAGCTTCACCCGCGTGCCACCCTCAGCATCAACTACCTGCCAACTTTAGTAAAAATCAGCGTTGCTGAGTGAGTTCTAGTTTTAAAGCGTTCAAAATACCTTGTATACTTTATATATAAAAATACCCGTTTCAACAAAACACTTCCTTTACTTTCGTATATGAGCATTCATCGTATAAACATCAAAGTATAAGCTCATTATCTTTCATTATCGTACGCATTCGTTCGTTTCGTACTTTTTCATTATCTTTCACTATTTCTCGATCCTGTCATAACTATACCCCATCGTTGGGCATAATGCCACCTCATCCTCGGGGTTAAGCGACAAGGATCCCCTTTCATACTATGGATTGATCACCAAGACTGATCCCCCTATGTGTGAACCCTCATGGGTTAGCCAAGATCACAAGCTATATGACACACAGTTGAGCTGACAGCCCTCAATGGGTTGTGAACCTCTTTCAATTTTGCTTGCAAGACTTTTCATTCATTTATTATGTTTCACTTTGCATTAATCATTAATCTTTCATTTTCTCTAATGATAATACTTTACGTATATGAATATAATCACACCACGTAAAGCCATGTAATTATATAATATGGAACACAAGAACAACCTAAAGACATGCATAAAATAGTCAAATATAAGCCACATGTCAAATCAAGGTCAAACCCTAAAATTTTACTTTTCTTAAAATTTTAGAAAATTTTCTAAGTGTTCTAGGCGCATGAGCACTATGCGGGTGCATGAGGACTGCTTAGGCGCATTAGCACTATGTGGGCGCATGAGTTAAGACTTAGGCACCTGGGAATCCATCCTGGGTGCATGGGGACTGTTAAGGGGCATGACTAACACTTAGGCTCCTGAACAAAATGGTTGGGTGCATGGGGTACTGTTTAGGCGCATGGTTTACACTTAGTATTTTCAGACAATTTGCTAGGCGCATGAGGTGTATTGGGGCGCATAAACTCCTCCTAAGTTGTTCTAAGGTAAAATTTCCGGCACATGGGCCCTGTTTGGGTGCATGACCAACCGTTCTCTATATTTCAGTAATAATTTCAAACTCAATCTACATATCATCCTGTTCTAAGCTTATATCTATCATTCTAAACTACAACAACACATATACAACCATGAAACACATGTACACATAAACAAATACATACGATTACGTATATAACAATTGTAAAGCATTTAAATATGCCTTTTCAGCCCCAAGAAGTTTAGAAACACATAAAATAGGGGTCTAGAACTCATCTACAGTAGTGTTCAAGTAAAACTTCCCAAAACTTGAAGTTAAGAAGAGTTAAAACACCTAAAACACACCAAAAGAAACAACTAAACACATAGAAAACTTAAAAATCGATTTCAAGGTCAAAAACCTATCAAAACCGAACCAATTATACAAGAAACACTTACTAAGATAAAAAAACAACTTCTATTCTCTTGAATATCTGAGAGAACAAGTTTCTTCTTCTTTCTTCTTTTTCAGTCGAGCAGCAGGTTGTAAAAAGATGTTATGGGCGGCCTTGCTCTTTTAAATGGAAAAATAATGAGTTTTGTACTTTTTACACTTTGCCCCCTTTCACTTTTGCTCATTTTACTTTCTTTCAGATACTTTCTTTACTTTTCTTATTACTTTTCTTTTCTTTTTATTTGACAAAGATTTCGAATGTTACAGTTATGTTGAGATTGTTGATACTCTCATGGATGTCAGAGTCAAGTTTGAGGATAGGGACATTGTTGGGAAGTTCATGTTCTCTCTTCCCAAGCAATGGACTCACTACTATGCAGACATTAAGAGAACTGAAAACCTCTCCACCGTTGGGTGAGGGAGATGGAAGCGGTACTCGAGATCAGCGAGTGCCGGGAGGATCATAAGGTGAAGTTTGCCACCCACTCCATTACTGACTCAGCACTATGTTGGTGGGACAACATCGTCCAACCTGAGGGTACCAGGGCCATCGGGAAAATGCGATGGAAAGAGTTAAAGAAGCTGGTAATCGAGGAGTTTTGTCCTCATCGGGAACTGGACAAGATCAAGAGGGAGTTCCTGCAGCTGGAGGCGGGAACGATGACACACCAACAATACACCACCAAATTTAATGAGATGGTGAGACTGGTGCCGGATCAGGTGATGCTGGTGTCTCGAAAGATTAACCGGTACATTCAGGGACTGCCAGCTGACATTCGCAGGCACTTGATCGCTGCTCGACTAAGTACCTTTAGATCGGCAGGGGATTTGGCTGGAAGGCTCTATGATGAGAAGGAAGTAACGATGGTGGAGGTGAAGAAAGCCGGTGGTGGTGACCGGAATTGGAATGGAAAGAGGTTTGGGCGTGGTGGTTTCACCCCAAACAACAAGAGGATGAGGGTAGATGATCGTAGGGCGTCGTCAAGCTCGGGGTCAAAGAAATGTGGCAAATGTGGAAGGGAGCATCCTGGTGAGTGTAGGTTGGGACTGAACGTATGCTTCAAGTGTGGCCGGCCTTACCATATCGCTAGAGACTGTAAGAAGCCGAGGGTGGAGAGCTTTGGAGCGGGAAATAAGAAGCCGGAAGAAGGAGGGCCGAGGGCAAGTGCTAGGGCTTACACCATGACCCAGGAAGAAGCCAGTGTGGATCCCAATGTCATGTCAGGTATGTTTCTAGTTAATCGAACTTGTGCCTCTGTATTATTTGATTCCGATGCTAGTAGGAGTTTTATTTATACTATCTTTTATGCTAAGTTGTCTGTTAGCAGTAGGGGTATTAGCGAGCCTTTTGATATAGAAACTGCTATCAGTAAGTCCACCAGAGTTGCTGATGTAATAGAAGATTGTGGCATAGAACTTCAAGGTCATAGGTTTGCTGCTAGGTTACATGTGATGCCCCTAGGTGGATTTGACGTGGTACTAGGGATGGATTGGTTAGCAATCTATGAAGCGAATATCGTATGTCGTAAGAAGATGATTAAACTGACGGCGCCTGACGGAAGTCCGGTGACAATATACGGCGATCGGGTTACGAAAATTCCGAAAGTGATTTCGATGGCGGTGGCAGGAAAGTGCATGATGCGTGGATGTAGCACTTATCTGGCCTACGTGAAAGATGTGGACACGCCGACACCCCAATTGTCCGATGTACGGGTGGTGTGTGACTTTCCCGATGTAATTTCCAGAGGACCTATCAGGCGTGCCACCGGATCGCGAAATCGAATTTCAAATTGACTTGATACCCGGTGCCCAACCTGTCGCCAAGGCATCGTATCGATTAGCTCCGACAGAGATGAAGGAGTTAATGGAGAAACTGCAAGAATTGCTCGATAAGGGTTTTATCGACCGAGTATATCTCCTTGGGGTGCTCCGGTCTTATTCGTAAAGAAGAAGGACGGTAGCATGAGAATGTGTATCGACTACCGTGAGTTGAATAAGTTGACGATAAAGAATCGGTATCCGTTACCGAGGATTGACGACTTGTTCGACCAGCTCCAGGGTACCAGTTGGTTCTCGAGAATAGATCTTAGATCTGGCTACCATCAATTGAAAGTAAAGGAGCAGGACATTCCTAAAATAGCTTTTTGTACGCGTTATGGACATTATGAGTTTCTTGTTATGTCCTTTGGTTTAACCAACGCGCCAGCTGCTTCTATGGATTTGATGAATCGAGTGTGTCGGCCAATGTTAGATAAATCAGTGATTGTGTTCATCGATGATATCCTGATTTATTCAAAAATCGAAGAAGAGCATGCCGGTCACATTCGGGAAGTGTTGGAGACTTTGAGAAAGGAGAAACTGTATGCTAAGTTCTCCAAGTGTGCTTTCTGGCTACGTGAGGTGCAATTTCTAGGTCATGTGGTAAATGCGGAGGGAATCATGGTGGACCCAGCAAAGGTTGAGGCTGTGATGCAATGGAAGTCACCAAGGACGCCATCCGAGATTCGTAGCTTCTTGGGATTGGCGGGCTACTACTGGAGATTTATTCAAGACTTCTCCAAGATAGCCTCACCTTTGACCAAGTTGACTCGCAAGGACGTGAAGTTCGTCTGGGGTCGAGAACAGGAGGATGCATTCGAGGAGTTGAAGACGAGACTGACACAAGCTCCTATCTTGACATTGCCCGAGGGAAATGAAGACTTGGTGGTATATTCGGATGCATCCTATTCTGGGCTAGGTTGCGTGTTGATGCAACGTTAAGGGTAATAGCCTACGCATCCCGACAGCTGAAAACCCGCGAAGTCAACTATCCCACACACGATCTAGAATTAGCCGCGGTGGTTTTCGCGTTGAAGATTTGGCGGCACTATCTATACGGGATGAAGTGCACCATCTTCACAGACCACAAAAGCTTGAAGTACTTCTTCGAGCAGAAAGATCTAAACATGAGGCAGAGGCGATGGTTGGAGATCATAAAGGATTATGATTACAAAATCCATTACCATCCGGGCAAGGCCAACGTGGTGGCAGATGCCCTTAGCCGAGAGGAAAGGCCCGAGCCGATTCGGGTGAAGGCTTATCAGTTAATCATGACCTCCGACGTGATGACACAGGTTAAGGAGTTTCAAGACGAGGCTTTGAAAGAAGATCGTCTTAACTCCGAATGGATGAGAGGTCTAGTTACAGAATTGGGTGAGAACACTCTTGGTGTTAAACACGATTCGGGCGAATATGGATTCCTCGATACGGGGATCTACGTGGAAAGATTATGGACGAGGCCCATAAGACTCGATACTCCATTTATCCCGGTGCTACCAAGATGTATCACTATATGAAGAAAGATTACTGGTGGTCGGGCATGAAACGCGATGTGGCGGTGTACGTGAGTAAGTGCCTTACTTGTCTACAAGTGAAGGCGGAACATCAGAAACCATACGGGAAGATCCAACCGTTGGATATACCTGAGTGGAAGTGGGAGCATATCACCATGGACTTTATTACTAAGCTACCTTGCACGTCGAGGGGATGCGATACTATTTGGGTGATTGTCGACCAACTAACTAAGAGTGCTCACTTCCTACCGATCCGCGAGACGTATTCATCTGAAAGATTGGCGGATCTGTTCATCAAGGAAATCATAGCTCGTCATGGCGTGCCGGTGTCTATCGTGTCAGAACGTGACAACCGGTTCACATCGAAGTTTTGGAGGAGATTCCATAATGCAATGGGGACGAGGGTACACATTAGTACAGCCTATCATCTCAGACGGGCGGTCGGTCTGAGAGGACGATTCAGACCCTCGAAGACATGCTTCGGCATGCGTGATCGACTTTGGAGGAAGTTGGGATGACCACCTGCCGTTAGCTGAATTCTCGTACAACAACAGTTATCATGCCAGTATTGCCATGCCACCCTACGAGATGTTATACGGTAGGAGATGTAGAACGCCCGTATGTTTGGGAGACATTGGGCAGAAAGAGCTGGGAGGTGTCGAGGTGATCGAAGCTACGACTGAGAAGTTAGAAAAGATCAAAGCCTTCATGAAGGCGGCGAAAGATAGACAAAAGTCGTATGCCGATAAGCGGCGTAGACCGATTGAGTTCAAGGTTGGCGACGAGTCATGTTGAAGGTCTCACCATGGAAAGGAATTATCTGATTTAGGAAATGAGGTAAGTTAAGCCCGAGATATATAGGACTTTTCCGAATTATCGCGCGAGTAGGAGAGGTGGCCTATCGACTCGAATTGCCAGATGAGTTAAGTGGAATTCATCCCACGTTCCATGTATCTCATCTGAGAAAGTGCTTGGCTGATGAAGACATGGTTATACCACTGGAGGATATTGAGGTGGATGAACGGCTCAACTACGTTGAACAACCAATGGCAATCATTGATCGTAAGGAGAAGAGGTTAAGAAATAAAGTGGTTCCTCTTGTGCGTGTACAATGGAAGCACAGGAAGGGATCCGAAGCCACGTGGGAGACTGAGGAAGAGATGAGGCAGCATTACCGTCATCTGTTTGAGGAATAATAGGTTTCGGGGACGAAACCTATATAAGGGGGTTAGACTTGTAACACCCGTATTTTTTTTAAAAGAAATAAAAGAATAAAAGAGAAAGAAAAAGAAGGAAATGAAAGTAAACTTAAAGTGGAAGGGGCAAAAGTGTAAAAAAGGACAAAATCTTTGAAAGAGAAACAGCAGAGACTTCGAGTTTTAGAGAGAGAAAGAAGGAGAATTCGAAGTTGAGGTAATATTAAGTGTTTTAAGTCGTTTTTGGTTGATCTAGTCTCAGTTATATGCTCATATGTGTTATTGCATGTTCGGGTTGTGTGTTTCAGTGTGTTTTAGGTGTTAAAAACATCTGAGAAATTCAAGTTTTAGAGTTTGAAGGTTGAAAGCAGCAAGGTGAGTTTCTAGACCCTGGTTTCTACTTGTTTTAATCTCTTTTGGGGCTGAAAATGTATTAAACGATTTTTACTATGTTTATGTATTAATACCTGTACGTGTTTGGCATGTTCGATGATGATTATTAGATGTTTATGTGTAGTTCATGCTTAGAAGGACCTTGGTAAGCTTAGAACAATTAGGCTTGATGTTGGGTTTGGAATATCATAGTAATAAGTTGGACAGAAGGTTGATGTGCCTACATAAGGCTCATACGCCCAAAACTTGCCTCAAAAATGTTTTAAGTAGGGTCATGAGCCAAAATAGTTCTCATGTGCCCGAACAGTTGTTGGTTTGTTAGAACATAAAATCATAGTTTAACCTCTTAAACTTTCTGAAAACGCAGCAGAAGTAAAGCATTATAACCATGTTTATAAGCTGAAAAATATGTTCATTAGATGACCATATTGATGTATAAAACAAACCCAAAGAACAAAGGATCATTTATGTGAATTTGCAAGCTATGAACATATGTAAAACTACATAAAATCACAGCTTCATTGAGCTGTGAAACTACCTTACTGCAGCAGCTAAAAATCGACCAAAAGTAGTGTTTGATGAAGATGGAGATGCCCAAAAATCAGCCAAGAGTTCAAGGATAGAAGTCCTCAAGCTAGTATACCCCAAGCTCCTTGCAAACACACCATCTTGTTAGGTATATTATCACCAAAACAACACAAGAACACTTCAAGAAAACCCTCTTTTGCTGCTGGAAGTTCCGTAACTATTTAGAGAGAGAGGAGTGTTCTTTGTTGTTGTTTGCATGTCTAGTTTGAATGAGAAGAATGGAGTGTATTTCTAGTTAGTAGAACTAGACCATGAGCATGTGTGTGTGTTAATCAATGTCAACTTAGTGGAACACAAAAGGCATGCATGTGTTTGTCTTATCAAGAGAATATATCACATGCATGTGATGGTGGATGGTTTTTGTGTTAAAAGAAAAAGGGTTTTCTTATAAATTGACACTACCACACACATATATTGTCTACTAGTCCTCTTATTAGATATATACAACTAACCTTTTAATTGTATAATCCATACACTCCCATTATTAATTTGTATTGTTATCTAACTTACTTAAATAACATTACAAATAAAATTATTGAACAAAATATCCTAATAAATTGTTCATCTCACATGCAAGTTATTTAGAAAACCCATTTTCGAAATTTGGTGTAAATATTTAATTGCATGATCATATCAATAATTAAATATTAATTGGTGTTTGCTAAGCTTGTTATTGGGTATAACCCGACTTGGATCATAACGTACTAACTACATCAATATTCTAAGTGTCTTGGGCACATAGAATCCTACAATCTCCACTTGCCCAAGATTCATAGAAGATTGATGCAAGCAGTAAATAACGCCTAACAATGGTTTACTACCCTTAATACGCATGACTTATGGCCATTCAATAACATCATCCCATTCAAGGACCCTACTTAAAATGATTTAGGTGAATTAATCATCTATCCTTTTGTTACAGATGTCATGTTAAATCCAAGGACACAGAATGATCATTCCTTGTTGATTTAACTTAATCAGGCTTAGACATCTAACTCTCAATGAATAAGAGGAACAAATTCCATCTTGACTACATACGTTTCTCACAAACACCTCGTGTTATACCTGAACATACCCTTATGTACTATCCATATTTCAGGACAGTGAAGAATTAGCTCAAGGTATAATACTTGGTGAATATCAAAACCCAATATGTATCTCAGGTCGGAGGATACCAAATGATATTCGTCTTTACTCAAATTTACTTATGATCAATCGATAAGATTCCATGTAGTAAAATTTGAGAAGCGGGTTAGTCCAATATTTGTATCCCACAAATATCTATGAACCTTGGCAGCAACCAATTGCTCTATATTCATGCCTTATGAGTATCTGCCAATCCAAGTTCATAATAGTCTTACGTTCATATTTGTTCCCACAAATATGACCGACTACGGACATTTAGAATAATAAACATATTCATGGATATAAACATGCTAAAAGGAACATAACTCAAAATATCGTAAATTTATAGATGAGTTAAATATTACAATTGTTCCATATTTTCAATATTAATATTAAAACTGATCAATTCCAATCACTAGAATATCGAAGTCCTAAGGCATAGGTATGACTTTCATGCTTTGCCCTTTCGAGGAGCTTCGTGAGTGGATCCGTAATCTTTTGATCAAAGTGAACTTTGCGAATACATATCTTTGCTTTTTCAACTTCATCTCGTATGTTGTTGAATCTCCACTCATTGTGCCTAATCTTTTGATGTGCACGGGGTTCCTTGATTTGTGCAATCGCACCCTTGTTATCACAAAAGATTTCTAAGGGGTCTTGAATGGTAGAGACCATCCTTAGATTGACGATAAATCTTTTATTCATGCAGCTTCCAAAGCTGCTAATGAGGTGGCTATGTATTCCTATTTTGTAGTGGACAATGTTACCCTATTCATAATGGAGACATACCCCGATTATGATCGCGGACCATCTCGATCAGTTTGGAAACTCGCATCCTTGTAACCCTTTACAACGAGTTCCTCTTTCTCAGATCCGTATATTAGAAACATATCCTTAGTCCTCCTAAGGTATTTCAATATACTTTTAACAGCCATCCAATGGCTATTACCTGGATTGTTGGACCAAAAGAACCAATGAGCCAAGATCAGGAAAACCTCTAAGTCCCACATGACATCACAACAACTGCTGAAGACTCCCATCAGCTATTGTGTTCTCTTGCTTGAATGTCAGACTCGAGAGCATCTTAGCTCCAACCATCAGCTGTTCTGACAAAGTCTGAAGAACAAAGTATGAAGATCAAAGAACTGAAGAACAACAGCTGAAGAAGACTCCAAAGTACTGAAGACCATGTACTGAAGTCTGAAGTACTGATCTTACTACTGAAGACTTCAAGTACTGAAGACAAGTGCTGAAGAATCAAAAGCTGAAGAACTGAAGAACTGAAGACCTTCTACTGAAGCACAAAGTCTGAAGACAAAGACTGAAGACAACAACTGATGATATCTACTGAAGTCATCAGTTGTTACATCATCTGAAGCCAAGTCTGAAGACCAAGTACTGAAGACTCAGAGTTTGTCACAACAGCTGAAGAAGTCTTCTTCAGTTGTTGTGATGGTTTTTCCTTTTCAGTAGTTTATTTTGTTTCAGTAGTTGTACAACAACTGAAGAGCATGTTCTTCAGTTGTTATAGTATCAGTAGTTATAAATGACTGAAGAGTTTGTTCTTCAGTCGTTGTAGGATTTCAGTAGTTTTACTTTTGTCAATACTTAGGAAACTTTTGTAAGAAGATGTCAGCTGTTGACATCTTCAGTAGTTTTATGTTTTGTCAGTTGTAATTTTAATATTCTGTTGATGTCAAAAAAAGGACATCAACCCATCCTTTTGCCGCCTATAAAAGGATGGGGAACCATTCTGTATTAATTGCCGAAACGTGCTTAGCAATAGAACATTTATTGTTTCGCAGAACTCTTTTCTCTCTCTATGCTTGTGCTTTTACATGCAATATCTTTTATGTTCTTGCATTAAACGCTAATTAATGTGCTAAATCCGCTGCAAACATAATCTGATTGATCAAACGAGAGGCTGAGATCCTGTCAAATGGTATCAGAGCAGGTTAATCATTGATCGATTTAACTATTGATCATTTGAAACTGCTCTTTTGATCTCTCTGTTTGATCGAATTAGCAATTTGCAAGAATTAGCCATAGAGAGTGAGTTTCTGCTGTTTCTGGCCAAAATCTTGAGGTCTTTTGGTGGTTTCGAGTTACGTTTGTCTTGTTTAAACTTGTTTTTGACTAAAACCTGAGATGACAACACCAACTAATGATCCTCACAATACTGGTTCCGCAACCAAGCCTCCGATGCTGGTTAGGAACGAGTATAACATATGGCAAAGACGTATGCTACACCACTTGGCTGTAAACAGTGCTGGTTGTTGGAAGTCAGTGGTGCATGGGCCATACAAGCCTATGGTGAGCGTCCCGGAATCTAATGAACAGGTTGTAAAGAAACCTGAACAATATTCGGACGAAGATCTAAAGCTGTTCGAAATTGATGCTAGAGCCCATGGAATTCTAGCCATGGCTATTCCTAATGAGATATATTCAGGGCTCTTGCATCATGAGTCTGCTCATGACCTATGGGTTGCTCTAAAGGAACAATTTGGAGGAACTGATTCGGTCTTAGCAAACAATAGGGAAATCCTCGCCCAACAATATGAGACATTCTCATATAGAAAGGGTGAGACTCTGACCCAGCAGTTTGAGCGGTTCTCTTGTTTGATTTCTGAGCTGAAGATGGTCAAACAAGAGTACTCCAAAAGCCAGATGAACAACAGGTTCCTCAGGTCATTGTCTGAGAGATGGGACACATATACCATTGTCCTACGCTCCAGTGCTGACCTGGACACTCTATCTCTCACCCAACTTCATGGGAAATTGCTCACTTTTGAGAGAGAGGTAGAGCAAAAGAGGAAGTTGTCATCTTCTGGCAAACTTGCTGATGACTTTGTCCAAGGTAATGTTGCCTTGATAAGTCATGAGTCAGAATATGCCTCATCAGAAAGTTCTTATGATGAGCATATTGATTTCTCTACTAACTCAGAACAAGCTTTTGTTGGTGTTAGTAGTTCAGGAGGTGGTGGTGACAACTTGTGTTTTCTGATGGAGGACTTGAAGGGCATTCCAGATGATGATCTGGAAGAGATGGATATTTTGAACCAAATGACAATGATAAATATCCGCTCTCAAAAGTTCTACAAGAGAACTGGTAGGAAATTCCCAGGACTCTCTGGCAAAACCAAAATTGGTTTTGACAAGAGCAAGTTGAGGTGTCACAAGTGCCAAAGGCTTGGACACTTTGCAAGAGAGTGTAGATCATCTGGATCTAACTCATCTGCACCCTTTATGACTTTTCCCAGCAATAGCTCACAGCACAAAGGGCAACCTTCCTACAGTTCTACTCATCCATCTCAGGCACAGGCACCACCTGCTTATTTTGTGCCACAGGGTCATATGCCTTATCCTTACCCCTGTTACTACATGCCTCAGCCTGGTCAAACTCAAGCACCCTCGGCTCAACCACCTCATGCTCTTCCAGAGCCTCAATCTTCCCAATCTCATCAACACACACAACCTCAACAACACAGCTTTTTCACCCCAAGTGTTGTTGACTGGAGTAGTCTACCAGAAGAGCTATCTGGTCAGGATCAACTACTCCAAGGTGCTGGTCAACATGGTGGTGACCAAACTTTTGGAAATCTTGCTCTGATGGCCCTTGATTCTGCTGAAGGGTCATCATCCAATGCCTCAT
This sequence comes from Flaveria linearis, assembly GCA_024085815.1. Taxonomy (NCBI): domain Eukaryota; kingdom Viridiplantae; phylum Streptophyta; class Magnoliopsida; order Asterales; family Asteraceae; genus Flaveria; species Flaveria linearis. The sequence goes on from CM044006.1 coordinate 33,473,695, forward strand.
CTCAGGTATCCACTGAGGCAAAAGCCAAGCTTTGTTCAGAATCATGCATAGCAGCATTTGCTTCTATTAGAGAAGCAAATGTAGCTTTAATAGATAAAAATCTTGAGCTTGAGCAAACAATTTCCAAAAGAAAAGCTGATTTTGAGGTTGTTCTAAAAGATAAAAATGATGAGATTTACAAGCTTAGTGCCAAATCAAAGATGATAAAGCTAGGGAAGATGTACTTCTAGAGAAGTACAAAGACCTCAAGGAAACTCTTGCAACCACCCAAGTTGAGTGTGATCGATGGGTGCAATCATGCAAGGGTTTTGAAATGCTTCTTAGCAAGCAATCAGCTTCCAATGTGAAGTTTGGCATTGGTTATAATCACACTGCTCCTCCTACAGATTTCACTTCAAGAGCAGAAGTTGAATCTGATGGGAAGCAATAACCAATCCTTCTCATCATGTGACCTACTATCTTCTGAATCATCATCATGAGAGATAGAAGTCAGCATTTTCTGCCAAAACCAATCAGCTTATGCTACAACAGCTGATGGTTCAAATGCTGACTGTCACATGACCAAAAGGCTGATCAACTCAGGTGGTGTCACTAGAAGTACTGAAGGTACTGGAGAGCAAGTGACAACATCTGAAGTTCAAACCTCAAATACTGTTAGCACTAAAGAGAAGAAAACTAACAGTAGGAAAGGTTTGAAGACAGCTAGAGAGGATACCAGGAAAGCAGGCACTAGGAAGAAAACTGCTGGTACTGATGGCAAACAGCTGAAGAACAAGTCTTCAGCAGTTAAATCCTCTTCAGCTGATGATCAGCATAAGATGAAGAAAAAGCCATGTCAGATATGTGGCTTGTTCAATCATCTTACTGATGATTGCTGGTACAAAAGGGGTTCCAAACTCAAACAGAAGGAGAAAATTACTGAGAGCATCAATAAAATGAAGAATGAGTTTGAAACCAAGTTTGTACTAGCAATATCCAAGCCTGAAACCCTAAGCCCAAAGCTAAATCTAAGAAGGTAGGGATTACTCAGGCAACAGCTGAGGTTGCTCAGAAAAAGATGGTACAACATAGGAACTCATCATCAGCAAACTCCAATGTGTCTGAAGAGCTGAAGGCTTTATCACACAATCAGACACAGTTGGTGATGATGGTTCAGCAGCTAGTGGGAAGAGTCAACCACTTAGATGCTCCTGTGTTGAAACCACAGAAAAGGAAGTCCAAGCCAAAGGGTTCCTCTTCTGTACCATCTTCTTCACCTCAAGCTGTCACACACAACACACCTGTTAGTGCTGCACCTGTAGCTGAGAACAGACCCAAAACCAAGCAGGTTTGGGTCTCCAAGACAAACTAACACATGGTTGTGTTTGCAGGGTTCTTCAACATGCCATAGAAGCATCTGGTATGCAGACAGTGGAGGATCCATGCACATGACAGGAAGCAGCTCCCTTCTTAATGACTACTCTCAAGGAAAGAAGGGATTTGTTTCCTTTGGCAATGATGCAAAAGGTTACATCATTGGTAAAGGCTTTGTTTCTAATGGGGAAATAAGGTTTGATGATGTTAACCATGTTGAGAATCTCAAGTACAATCTCTTGAGTGTCAGTCAAATGTGTGACAAAGGCCATGTTGCCCTTTTCATAAGCCAGAACTGTCGGATTCTGTCATCCAAAGTTCTGAGTTTGATTGACAAGGCATTGGATGAACACACTCTCCTGAAGGCCAACAGGACAGGAAGAGTGTATGCCTTAGATCTTTCTAAAAAGATGGATCTAAAAGGCCATCCTTGCCTATTCTCCAAGGCATCTCCTCAAGAGTCTACACTATGGCATAGAAGGCTGGGTCATGTTAATTTCAAAAACATGAATCAGCTTATAAGCCATGGTTTAGTAAGAGGATTGCCTCAGAAGGAGTTCAAGTGTGAAGATGACTGCACTGCTTGCTTGAAAGGAAAACAACACAAAGTTTCATTCCCTTCAATAGAAGAACCAAAGTCCACTGCCTGCTTACAGCTTCTGCACATGGATCTTTTTGGTCCTGTCAGAGTAATGAGCATGGCAAAGAAGAAATACTGCCTGGTAATTGTGGATGATTATTCCAGGTTTGTATGGACTTTCTTCTTGCACTCCAAGGATGAAGCAGCAAAGACAATAATGAACTTTGTGTTACATGTAGAAAAGCAGTATTCCCTACAGGTCAAGTGTGTGAGGAGTGACAATGGAACAGAATTTAGAAACCACACACTTGATGACTTCTACCTGTCCAAGGGAATTAGAAGGCAGTTTAGCATTCCTAGAACTCCTGAGCAAAATGGAGTGGTGGAGAGAAAGAACAGGACCCTCATTGAAGCAGCAAGGTCAATGTTGGCTGACTCTGGGTTGCCACTGACCTTTTGGGCTGAAGTTGTCAATACAGCTTGCTATGTACAGAATAGAGCTTTAGTGAATAAGAGGTTGATGAAGACTCCATATGAAGTTCTTCATCATTTGGCCCCTCTTATTTCATTCTTTAGAGCCTTTGGGTGTCCTTGTTTTATTCTCAACACTAGCAACCCACTCCAGAAGTTTGCTAGTAAGGTGGATGCAGGGTACTTTGTTGGTTATTCATCAACTTGCAAGGCATACAGAGTCTTCAACTATAGAACAAAGGGAGTTGAAGAAACTTTGCATGTCAAGTTCAATGAATCTCCAAAGGACAAGATTCCACAAAACCCTGTGGAGTTGTTTGATCTGGACATACTGCAATATGTTCCTTATCAACCTCCGTCTGTTGAGCCTGTCAACAAACCTCCACCTGGTGGTACTGATGATGATGTAGTCAGTACTCACCTCTTCAGGATCAGTGACAACCTGCCTGAGTCCACTGAACCTGATGCTCCTGTAGCCTCAGCAGCTCCATCCACTACAAATGCTGATGAGATTTCTGCTTGCTCTACTTCGTTTGAGCTGCCATCCTCTACATGGTTTCAGGAATCTCCATCACCATCTGTTGCTGCTGATGGGTCTACAAACACTTGCACAGATATCATAGTCTATCAAGAGCTCAAGAATCACCCCACATCACAGATCATTGGTGATATCCATGCTGGAGTTTCAACCAGGAATCAATTGTCCAATTTCTGCTTCTATGCTCTCTTCATCAGTCAGCAAGAGCCAAAGAACTATCATATTGCTTTAAGAGACAATGGATGGGTGGAAGCTATGCAGCTTGAGCTTCTTCAATTCAAGAAACAGCAAGTGTGGGAGCTTGTTCCACTACCCAAAGGTAAGTGTGCTATAGGCACCAAGTGGGTATTTAGGAACAAAATAGATGAGTAGGGCCAAATTGTCAAGAACAAGGCTAGACTGGTTGTTCAAGGGTTTGCACAGGAAGAAGGCATCATTATGATGAGACCTTTGCACCTGTGGCCAGACTGGAAGCAATCAGACTGTTCTTAGCTTATGCTGCCTTTCACAGTCTTAAGGTTTATCAAATGGATGTCAAAAGTGCCTTCCTATATGGGAAAATAAAAGAAGAGGTTTATGTGTGTCAACAACCAGGCTTTGAGGACAATAAACATCCTGATTGGTGTACAAGCTTGATAAGGCTCTTTATGGGCTGAAGCAAGCACCTAGAGCCTGGTATGAGACACTCTCAACCTTTCTTCTAGAGAATAAGTTCACTAGAGGCACCATTGATAAAACCTTATTCATCAAGACTGTGGGACAACATAAGCTCCTTGTTCAGATCTATGTTGATGACATCATCTTTGCATCTTCTGATCTAAAGTTGTGTGATGAATTTACAAAGCTTATGAAGCTAAGGTTTGAAATGAGTGCTATGGGAGAATTACAGTACTTTCTGGGTTTGCAAATCAAACAACTGGATGATGGAATCTTCATCCATCAGTCCAAGTATACCAAAGAGTTGTTGAATAAGTTTGATTTACAAACCTGTAAGCCCTGTTCTACTCCTATGAGCAGCATCACACAACTAGATGTAGATCAGAAAGGTAAAGCGGTTGATGAAACCCTTTACAGATGTATGATTGGGTCCTTGATGTACCTTACAGCTTCTAGACCAGACATCATGTTTTCAACATGTGCTTGTGCTAGATTTCAGGCTGCACCTAAAGAATCCCATTTGATTGCAGTCAAAAGGATCTTTAGATATTTGCAAGGTACCCAATCACTAGGACTTTGGTATTCAGCTGGGCATTCTTGCAAACTAGTTGCTTTCTCTGATAGTGACTATGCAGGATGCAAAGTCACCAGAAAATCCACTTCTGGGGGTTGCTAATTCCTAGGCAAGTGTTTAGTTTCTTGGCAGAGTAAGAAACAAACATCAATTGCTACATCCACTGCTGAAGCTGAGTATATTGTTGCTGCAAGTTGTACCTCTCAAATACTCTGGCTTCAGAACCAACTTTGGATTATGGCATTACTGAGACTAAGACTCCATTACTAATGGACAGTGCTTCAGCTCTTTGTATTGTTAAGAATCCAGTCCAGCACTCTAGGACCAAACATATTGAGATCAGACATCATTTTATCAGGGATTGCTATGAGAAAGGTCTGATTGATCCTAAGTTTGTGCCTAGTGCTGATGAGCTTGCAGACATTTTTACTAAGCCTTTAGATAGTGCCACATTCTAAAATTTGGTACTAAGGCTTGGTATGCTGCAGCTTGACTGATTTGACCTTTGCTGATGCTTGTACTTCACAACTACTGATGAGCATTAGGTCAAATACAAGTACTGATGAGTAATTTAGTCTTCAGCTCTTTCACAACTACTGAAGACTAAAATGACTCAAAGTACTGATGTACATTATTTATTGAAAACAACTGATGTAGTGAGGTGGATTACAACTACTGATGTATGGTTTTCAAATAAATAAGTACTGAAGAACAAATTTTGTTCACAAGTACTGATGTGTGATTTTACACAAGTACTGAAGACAAAATTTGTTCACCAGCTCTGAAAAATATTTCATCAGCATTTGTGAACATCTGATCACAAAAGCTGAAGGCATAAATATTCACACGAGCTGGAGGGTCAATGAAACATCTGAAAGTCAGCCAAAGAGCTGATGAGTAAGTGTGGAGGCCAGTATGAAACAACTGATTTCACGGAAACAGCTGATGTGTAATTTCTCATCAGCTGATGACAACAGCTGCTGTTTCATACCCAAACAACTGAAGGACAAAACCATGTCTTCAGTAGTTCACAACTACTGACATCAGTAGTTCATAACTACTGAAGGCTAACACCAAGTCCTCAGTTGTTTACAACTGAAGCAATAACATGTCTTCAGTAGTTCACAACTACTGATCTCAGTAGTTTACAACTACTGAAGGCTAATACCAAGTCTTCAGTTGTTACAACGTCTGAAGAAGAATATTAGGTCATCAGTAGTTCATAACTACTGAAGACTGACAGTAACTCTTCAGACGTTTACAACATCTGAAGGACAAAACCAAGGTCTCAGTAGTTTAAACTACTGACGACTAACACCAAGTCCTCAGATGTTACAACCACTGAAGGTTAAAACCATGTCATCAGTTGTTACAACAACTGATAACTAATACCAAAACCTTCAGTAGTTTTCTTTCAACCTTTGACCTACCCTATAAATACCCCACTTTCAGAGCATTTACTCCTCACTTGACCTAATCCAAACCTCTGAAATTCCCATACACCATTAATGGCGACCATGCAGCTGAAACCTCGACACAACTGTGTCGCTCATCTTACAAAATCGCCATTATGGCCTAAGTTTCACCAAGCCGTCGATCTTATGAACGACTCACCCTACAAAACGGCTTTTCTTCTGAACCCCACTATATACACCGACTCCTTGGCAGAGTTTTGGACGAATGTAACCGTCCAAACCGGAGAGCAGGATGGCGAGGTCTCTCTCCGGTCCTCCGTCAACGGACACCCCGTGGTTATCACTCCAGCTACCCTATGCCAAACCCTAGAGCTGGAGGATGCCACCCACCCAACTTCCTACCCCAAAGGTGCCCTGGATCTCTCATTCACATCCCACGACTATCAGGGTAACCTCTCCGCCTCCACCTTGTTGAAGAAACACTTTCCTGACCCTCAACGACTGATCTTCCACATGGTGAACGTGTGTCTGGCTCCCAAAACCTCTTCGTGGGACCAGATGTCCACAAGGTGGCAACAGGTACTGTATTCTATCCTTGAGAAACAACCTCTAAATTTTACTGATATTTATTTTTGGAACTCAAGGACATGGCCACAAAACCTTTTTCTAACCGTTGGAACTTGTATCCGCGGTTCATAATGGCCATGATCGAAAACCAGCTTCAGGCTGAGGGACTAGTTGGCACTGGGGTCCCTGCCATGGCTGTTCTAGCCGAGGTATACTCCAGGCACAACACTGACCAAACACTCAAACAGGCTGGCCGGCTGCGAAAACCCACGCAGCAGGAACCCACAGCCTCCACCTCCAAATCCAAAGTCCCCTCCAAACCCAAAGCCAAAAAGAAGCCAAAAAAGGCTACTCAGGGAGATGAGTCCCCTGAGGATGCCCTGCAACACAAAGGCAGGATGTGCCTGCTGGTTCGATTCTCCCAGCAGTACCACGACTCCACCCACCACAACCGCACAGGCTTCCTCTCAACAGGAGCCTGATGCAACTAATATTGGGGCAACCACATTACTGGGGTCTATCTCACTTGAGAAGACTGCCATTGAAGCGCACAGTCCTCCCCATGTGCACTCTGCTTCTAGCCAATCTACTGATGAGGCCGCCCCACAAAGCCCTACATTGGCAATAGCCAAAGTGCTGACCCATCTGAGCACTCCACCCTCTCCCCAGAAACCTATTACAACTGGGGAGACTCCAACCGAAGAGGGGGTGGGTACAAGTGCCGATGGGAGCCCACAGCACAGAGAATCAGTTCAATCTCCCAGTGTGGCTAGGGAGATAGAACAATCTGGTGAGGCTGCCACTTCCCCTGCATCAACATCTGAGCAGGGTGCAGCTGGTAACATCACTAAGACCTCACCAGAGGCAATGGCCGATGGTGGATCCAATCCGGAGGCCAGAAGTCCCCAGTACCATGAACAAGGGGCACATGCCATTACTGAGCCACACTCAGGGCATGTACATCCTGACATTGTCAGGAGGTCAGGTGATTCAGCTTATGCTGATGATGACCTGAGCTTCTTCTACGATGTAGTAGCTCAAAACACTATCCTAGAGGATGAGATAAGCAGACTCAAAGAGCTGCTTGCTCAAATGACTCAGGATAGAAGTCCATCTGCCACCACTACCCCACAGATGGCACCTTCACCCGAAGGTCTCACAAACACTGAGCCACTCCCACAAACTCAGCCACCAGCCCCTGCTTCTGGCACTAGCTCTCAGGGTCAGAACCCCCCTGAGCAGCTGGATGCTATCCTACAGAAATCCCTACCTCTCATCACACCCATACTTAAAGACTTAGTCATTCAAACCCTTGATGAGAGGCTTCCCACATACATACAACCCATGGTGGAGGTTGCCATTTCTAAGGCACTTGCTGATAGTCAAACCCCAACCAATGCACCCAAAAAGGGGGAGACATCAGTGCAAGTCAAGAGGAAGAGGGGTGAGGAGGAGAAAGAGGTAGAAAAAGAGGTGGTGGTAGAGAGGGAGTTGGTTGAGGAGACTAGGAAGGTGAGGGAGAAAGGGAAGAGGAAAGGAGGGAGGTAGAGCAAATAGAAGTGGCTGAAATCCAAAAGGATTTCAGTGTCACTGATAAGAAAAAGGGAGAGGAGGGAAAGAAGGTGGCTGATCCTGATCTAGCAGCCCTTGTCAAGGAGGCTGATGCTGAGCATAGCCGTTCAATGGACTCTATCATTGAACAGCTGTTCAGGCAAGGCTTTGACAAGGACACTGCCTTGCTAGATCAAGAGATCAGGAATATGGAGAGAAGAGAGATTGAGTACCGATGGACTACTCATAGCCAAGAGGAAAGAAAGAAACTTGAGGCTATGAGTAGGTTCACTTCGAAGTACCTGGGCAGACCAGTCCTTGATGTCAAGGCATGGACCAGGGACAGACTCTTGGCAATAACCACCAAGATCTGTTCGGCTGGTGATTTCACTAAGGGACTGGTCGCTGAGGCCCTATCTGAAGCCGGTGCTGGAACAGGACACTGCTAGTAAAACTGACCAAACCAGCCCTTATCTCTAGGTTACTAGCAGTGCCTGCCAACATTCCCACACCAACAACCCAACCACAACCCACTAAACCAACCCCTTCACCACCAAACCCGCAGCCAATGATCCACCCTTGAAGAAGAAGAGAAGGGTGTTGAGGCTGCAAGAAGAAGAAGAAGAAGAAGAGGGGGATGAGGAGGATAGACTGCCTCTTTCAGCAGTCATTCCTCTACCAAAGGCCAAAACCCAAACCATCACCCCCACCTCACAGATGGAAACTGTGAAGGTAAAGATAGAGGAAGAGGCACAGCAGAAGCTTCATGATGCTGAAATGCTTAAGTCAATTGAACAAGCATATGCTGCCTCTACCTCTATCATGAATATGCAGAAAGAAGCTCTGAGACTCTTCACTCTCAAACAAACCTTCCAATATAGCAAAGAGAGAGTGAGGACTTGGCCTGATCCTAGGGTGGCTAACAGGATCATAAAGAAAGATATTCCTGTGAGGTACAAGAGCCAGATGAAAAGGATTGTAGATGAAGAAATCACAGTGGCTCTTGTAGTAACACCCTGGGAAATTGTGGATGAGTTCGAGAAAGCTTATAAATCTAAGCAACCTCCTGAAATGATGTTGGAGAACATGATGGTGAGGAAAGGCTTAGTTTATAAGAAGCTTGAGAACTTCCACAAAAATGAGCTCAACCTGTTGCTAGAGGGCAGACATCCAGATGAATTTGCTTATAGGCAAATCACAACAGTTGAGCTCAAAAATGGGAAACAGGTCAAGTATGTTCATAGACGTACGGCCGTGAAGGATTGTTCGATGGTGGGGATGAGGGCATGACCAAAGAAGAACAAATGATCATTGTCCGAGCCTACACCCGAGAATCCTACCGGCTTGTACATGGGAGGTAGATCTCATGGATGGGACAACAGCTCTGTGTCCAAATCCCCAAGACAGAGCTCCCATCCATACTTAGCCAAACAAACACTAGAGACTACCTCTCAGGCCAGTGCTTATCTGGGTCAACTTCTAATCTGATCTAGAAGGAAATAGACCAATCATTATGCCACCAATAAGTGGGACAACCAATAATTAGAGGTTTTGGCTGCATTGGTTCAGGGGGAGTTTGTTGGACCAAAAGAACCAATGAGCCAAGATCAGGAAAACCTCTAAGTCCCACATGACATCACAACAACTGCTGAAGACTCCCATCAGCTATTGTGTTCTCTTGCTTGAATGTCAGACTCGAGAGCATCTTAGCTCCAACCATCAGCTGTTCTGACAAAGTCTGAAGAACAAAGTATGAAGATCAAAGAACTGAAGAACAACAGCTGAAGAAGACTCCAAAGTACTGAAGACCATGTACTGAAGTCTGAAGTACTGATCTTACTACTGAAGACTTCAAGTACTGAAGACAAGTGCTGAAGAATCAAAAGCTGAAGAACTGAAGAACTGAAGACCTTCTACTGAAGCACAAAGTCTGAAGACAAAGACTGAAGACAACAACTGATGATATCTACTGAAGTCATCAGTTGTTACATCATCTGAAGCCAAGTCTGAAGACCAAGTACTGAAGACTCAGAGTTTGTCACAACAGCTGAAGAAGTCTTCTTCAGTTGTTGTGATGGTTTTTCCTTTTCAGTAGTTTATTTTGTTTCAGTAGTTGTACAACAACTGAAGAGCATGTTCTTCAGTTGTTATAGTATCAGTAGTTATAAACGACTGAAGAGTTTGTTCTTCAGTCGTTGTAGGATTTTAGTAGTTTTACTTTTGTCAATACTTAGGAAACTTTTGTAAGAAGATGTCAGTTGTTGACATCTTCAGTAGTTTTATGTTTTGTCAGTTGTAATTTTAATATTCTGTTGATGTCAGAAAAAGGACATCAACCCATCCTTTTGCTGCCTATAAAAGGATGGGGAACCATTCTGTATTAATTGCCGAAACGTGCTTAGCAATAGAATATTTATTGTTTCGCAGAACTCTTTTCTCTCTCTATGCTTGTGCTTTTACATGCAATATCTTTTATGTTCTTGCATTAAACGCTAATTAATGTGCTAAATCCGCTGCAAACATAATCTGATTGATCAAACGAGAGGCTGAGATCCTGTCAAATCTGTTGATATCTTCTTGTCATGCTTAACGCGCATGACACGTCCGGTCTTAGTGCATATCATCGCATTAATGATGGATCCTATATCAGACGCATATGGGATGTCCTTCATACAATCTTGCTCATCCTTTGAGCTTGGACATTGAGATGCACTCAATATTGTCCCTCTTTGAATAGGTACCATACCTTTCTTAGAGTTTTCCATCTTGAACCTTTTTCAAGATTTTATCAATATATGCACTTTGGTTTAGACCTATCAACCGCCTCGATCTATCCCTATAGATCTTTATTCCCAAAATATAGGCAGCTTCACCGAGATCTTTCATGGAAAAACAATTTCCAAGCCAGGTTTTAACACCTTCCATGGTTGGAATGTCCTTTCCATATAGTACTATGTCATCAACATACAATACTAAGAATGTGATTAAACTCCCACTAGCCTTTTTATACACACAAGCCTTGTCAGCGTTCTTGATGAAACCAAATTTCTTGATCTCTTCATCAAAACATTGATTCCAAACAATATCCTTATAGACTTTAGCATCGCAACAGGTGAGAAAGTTTCATCATAATCAACCCCTTGAGTTTGAGTGAAACCTTTTGCTACAAGTCTAGCCTTATAAGTTTCCAAGTTTCCATGCATATTCATTTTCTTCTCGAAAACCCACTTGCATCCAGCCGGTTTGGAGTTAAGTGGAGGGTCAACCAATTCCTAAACTTGGTTGTCATACATGGATTGCATCTGTACATTCATGGCTTCCAGCCATTTGTCACAATCCGAATTGGACATAGCATCATGGTATGTAGTTGGCTCATCGGAGTCAACCTCATAGCATCCATCCATGAAAATCCACATATTTCAGGTGGAATACTAACTCTACCAGATCTGTGAACGTTTTGTGTGTATTGATAAACCTCTTGATCATCATCAACAACCTCTTGTTGACAGCTAGTGTCAACCAAACGTGTATCGGCTTGTGGATCTTGATCTTCATCAAACTCCATTGTTCTATGCGTCATTCCTTCCATAAGGAACTTGGCTTCCATGAACTCTGCCCCTTCGAGCAATAAATTCCTTTTGCTCTGTTGGATCAAAGAAGTAGTATCCTATACAGTCTTTGGGATATCCAACAAATATACACTTAGTGGATCGACTTTCAAATTTGTTTTGGGTGTTAAGCTTAACATAAGCTTTACTACCCATACTTTTAAATATGATAGTGATGGAACTCTTTACATGCCATATTTCAAAAGGTGTCGAACCCACTTTATTTGTTTGGGCCATATTCAAAATACGAGCCGTGGAGAGTAGTGCGAAAACCCAAGATGATAAAGGTGGTAAGCTCATAGCCTTAATGAATTGAACCATATCCAAATAGGGGTCAGTTTCTCCTTTATCAGAATGAAGAACTCAGATAGTTATGTAGAGTTGATTTTCTACTTCATTATTGAAGATTTTGAACATTTCAAAAGCTTTATTCTTATGTGTCATCAAGTGCACACAATAATAGCAACTGTAATCATTGATAACAGTAATGAAGTATCTTTTAACCAATCTTTGTCATTGTCTTAAAAGGACCACATACATCCAAATGTATCATTCCTAATAAGTCTTTTGGTTCACACTTATCAAATGAAACATTTTCATTTGTTTCCAAAGACCATTCTTTTGAAGTGTTTGAATCCAATTCTTGTTTATGTGATCAAGATGACAATGTCAAAGATAATAATAACTTAAACTGATTTTAAGTTTCTCGATGCTTAATGTGTATAATGAGTTATTATAGGACGAATTATCATGAACCAATTAATGAATATCATTAAAGGCATATCCTTAAAATGAAATACATCATCCATAAAACTTAATACCATTATATACAAATTTTAAATCATGACCATATTGTTTAAATAGGAAACATTAATTATGTTGCTAGTCAAACTAGGTGCATACAAAAGGTTTTGAGAACAACTTTCAAACCATTTGTAAGTCTCAAAATAGAGTTTCCCTCCTTGAAGCGCACATTTCTTTTGAACCCCTTTGCAACAATCGCAAGTATGAGTCTCAGATCCGGTATCCAATACCCATGTGTTTGAAGAAATGACATTTAATACAATGTGAATCATGAAAATTGTATTTGAGGTTTTCCTAGCATCCCTCTTATTTTTCAACTCCTTGAGATAGGAGGGACAATTCCCTTTTATTGTCCTATCTCTCCATGCTCAAAGCATGGATCGTTCTCCTTTACTTTAGGCTTCATAAGCTTAGGTTGTTGAGGTTTCGCTTTAACCTTTGCTTTGATGTATTCCTTTCTTTTGGCAATAATTGCCTTAGGATCGAGATTGGCCATTTCTTATAGTCTCCCTCATTGATCGAGAGAATAGGTAGAACCTCTCTACCCATCCCTGCCTCGGTTGCTTTGAGCATTGCGTGAATTTCACCGATGCTCTTGTCCCATCCGTTCATATTACAGTTTATTATGAATGTCTCAAACCTTTAGTTAGGCAATCAAGGATCAAATCCTTGGCCAACTACTTTGAGACAGGACATTTAAGCATCTTGAGGCTATCAATGTGGCTTTTCGTCTTAAGAATATATAAGATGATATCGATTGGGTTTCTTCCATGTGACATGCATAAAGTGCTTGAACTGTTTCGAAGCAATCTTACTAATGTTTGTTGAAGGAACATTTCCTTCAACTAGATTATCATGTCATATGCCCTATGATGTTCCAAACCCTTTTTGGAGTTCGGGAATCATATTCCCAACGTTAGGTAGGAAATTTGCATAGAATCCTGCACAGAATCCTTAATGTGCTTAAGCCAATCATCAAAAGGCCTTAACATCAACAGCTTTGGTTGGTGAGACATGGGTTCGTCAAGGACATAGGCCTTTACTCATTTTGATAACGATTCTCAGTGATAGGGTATGGACGGTCGGGGTGGTAGCATTATTGTTTGCGGCCATTCTACAAAATTTACAAAGTTCTTATTAGTATTTTCTTAAAATTTTATTTTAATTATTAATACCCTTTTATGTCTCATAGACAATTAATAATTAAAATCTAGAATCCAACGTTACATTCAAATAATGGTTAGGTGACCTTTATCCCATTATTTAATTTAACAAGGTAGTCAATATTTGACAATTGCAACCTTTTGCAACTTCTAGCCTTTATGGGATCTGTTAAACATCTTATGTTTGGTTGGCATGTTTAATCCCATCAACACCATTGTACGCCATGCTTCGGTGACCCTATGCACATGGTTTCCAATTCAAGTCGTCCTACTTACACACACGTGTGAGTTTTCACATACAAACGGTTAGGTGACCTTTATCCCACAAGTATGTTAGACTCACCTCAAACACACAAGTTCCCTATAAGTGGTTAGGTGACCTTTATCCCACAAATAGTTCTCAAGTGATTCGAGTGTCGTGTAAAAGGATGGTGTTAAACTTGTTTCAGAAGGGATTTTTGGTTTTCATTAATTCTAGTTTTGAAAACTCTATATATACCTTGTATTTGCATGCTTTCAAATGCAAGGTATCCTATGGTTTATTTTTAATAAAACCTCTTTTATTAAATCACTAATCCTTTTAATAACCTTTTATTAACCACTTAATGATTAGAAACCATAAATTTTCAGCTTGTTAAGTTTGCTAATGAGTTTGTTATGCATATCCAAATATCAAACAACAATCAACAACAAACAACCAAACAAGCATAATATTAACAACCACAATGTGCATAACCATAGCTACTATTGTGACCACACTTGTTTGCCATCACAAGTGTGGTCATTTGGTCTTTCCTAAGGGTTGAATACAACACAAAATAGAGGTCTTCATTGACTCCCACTTGAACTTGCATCCATATGCTTCAAGTCCTTCTTTTGTGTCTTCTTCTTGTGCTTCCTTCCCGAGCATCTTCTTTTACAAAATATATATCCTAATACATATTTTCTAGTAAAAGGAAAACACTCCTAATCTATTATTACATCCCAATGAATAAATAGACAAATTACATTTTTAAACAAAGCACAAAAGAATAATATTACAACCCAAATGAAAATAACCAAAACAAACATTGCAAGCATCCAAACAACACAAGGCCAAAAGCTAGGTTATGCACTATCATATGAACAATCATAAATATTATTCAATAAACAAAATAAACCCCATCAAACCCGTGAAAAGTTTGGGTTGAATAAAAACAAAGTGAAGTGTTACAACTGTAACCAAATGGGACACTTCACTAGGGAGTGCAAGACACCGAATACTAATGGTGGCCTAGCATAATCTAGGCCTAACTACACTGATGTTGATCCCAGATCTGAGAACCAAGCCAACTAAAAGAACAAACTGTTGTTGCTATTGATGAAGGAGGCTTTAATTGTAGCTTTCAGGTAGAAGATGTTTCTCCTAACCAAGCACTGATGGCTGACCATGAAAAAGACAAAGTATTAGAACATCTCTATACTCCTGAAAGCATTGCTAAAGTAAATATGTTTAGGTCCTATAACCTGGAAGTGAGATCTAACCTTATGTCCTTGAATATTTTAAAAGGGGATTTCAAAAGAGCTGAAAATGACTATAAACTTAAAATAGAAGACTTAGAGAAAATAATTTCAACTCTTAAGCATGATCACACAAATTACAGGTCTCAAATCAAAGATCTCAATTACCAAGTTAACTGAATGCCAGACTGAGCTTGTGATAAGCAAAGCCATGACAGAAGAACCTTCAATAATATCATATCTTCATCCATGCATGCAAAGATTTTTTTATCAGAACATACAGTGTATACGTTCAAGTGTGATAGATCTTCCATACAAATTGTTATCTGTAATATCTTCAAGTTGTGAAACTTGTCAAGATGAGCTACCCATCATTGGTCATATCCAAGAAGAGGATGAAGATGAATAGGATATAGTGAAGGATGAATTTGCTGTGAGTGAGAAGGATCATCCTAAAAAGGGTCACTATCCTCCTGGAGAGAAGAAAGAATAAAGGATGACCAAGTCTGCTAGGAAGAACTTGATCATGGTAGCCTAAAGAAAATCAAATAAAGCCCAAGGGATCAATACCACCTTCAACTTAAAGCAAAAACTAGTGTTTATTTCAACTATATTTGAAGTGTTAAATACTAAAGATGCAACTATGGACTTTAGTACTAGGGGTGCTAGTCAATGTACAAATCATCCTGGTCAAGAAAAGAAGGTTGATTAATGCACCACTACTGCACAGTCTAAACCATCCAGTTTCAAAAGCAAGCCTCACCCTAAGAAGCCTACTGCACCAACTACAAAGATGAAAAAGGAAGTGGAATGAGATCAAGCTCAACCTTCTACTCAGAAGAACACTCTTAGAAGTATGCCAACTAAATGTAGCATGTGTGGTGCTACCTCTTACTTTGCTAAGGATTGCATCTACAATCGCAAGAGTACCATCCATATGAATGTGCCATGTAAACTTTTAAAACATGAATAAATTATTAAGAATGATTGGTAACTAGAATGCCAAAGAAAGAGTTTACAAGTGATGACCATTGTGTTGCATGTCTGAAAGGGAAGAAACACAAAGTGTCTCACAAGCCAAAGGAAAGGAACTCCACACTACACCCTTGGCCCTAACAGTGTAATAAGTCTAGGAAGGACCTCATATTGTTTGGTGATTATAGATGACTTCACAAGATACACTTGGGTATTCTTTCTTAGAACTAAGGATGAGAACCCTGAGATCTTAAAGAGCTTCATTCTGAAAATGAGAATCAATGTGATCATAAAGTCAAAATCATAAGATGTGATCAATGAAATGAATTGCAGAATCGAATACTTGAGACATTTTATAATGGAAAAGGTATTACAAGACAATATAGTGCTCCCAGGACTCATCAATAAAATGGTGTTGCTGAGAGGAGAAACATGACACTTATTAAAGTTGCAAGAACCATGGTTTCTGACTCTAAACTACTCATCTCTTTCTAGGCAGAGGCAGTTAATATTTCCTGCTATGTGCAGAATAGAGTTTTAGTAGTTAAGAGTCATAGTAAGACTCCTTATGAGCTGTGGCACAAAAGGAGACCTTTCATAGGTTTCTCAGATCATTTGGATGTTCTTGCACCATCTTGAATACCAAAGATCAGATAGCCAATTTTGCTGATACTCTTCCCAAGCTAAGGCTTATAGTGTATACAATCACATAACTAGAGTAGCTAAGGAGTAAGCCAATATGACCTTCAATGAGCACACACACAGTGTGAAAGGTTCTACTCCTGATGGCTATTTGATCTTGGTTTAGTTGCTAACTATGTTAATAAATCTTGCGAAGATGTTTCAAGATCCACTGGTAGCTTATCAACAAGAGAGCCTAACCTAAGATTTGAGCTGAGAAGACCAAGTTAGAAAAACTACTTCAGCTTCAGTGGTAACAAACCTACAGTTGGAAATCCTATCAGCATAACAATAAAACTCTTCAGCTGACACATCTGAAGTGCCTACAAATTCCAGCACCAAGGCACAAACTCAAATGAAGAAGTTTCCAATGTAGGAGGAGATGGAGGTGTTGATTACGATCAGGAATTTCTTGATGCTGATAACTACTTTATACAAGACAACATCAATAATGTCACACACTTATTGGATCAAGTTTCTCTTGATAAGTGTGCTGATTTGGTAGGTGATACTCAATCACTGGATCTAAATTTCATCAATTTAGATATGTCCTACCAACTAGCTATGATTCCTCAATTGAGAATCCACAAGTCACATCCCACCACAAACAGAATCAGAGATGTTGAGACAGGGGTGAGAACAAAAGGACAAACCCATGACAAAAATGTTTGTCTACAGTCTGGTTTCTTGTCCTAGATTGAGCCAAAGAACATTGAAAAGGCTCTAAAAGATGGAAGTTAGGTTGAAGCAATGCAGGAGGAGCAGCTTCAATTCAAAGTCAAAAGGTTTGGAATCTATGTCCTATTCGTCAAGAGACCACAATAGGTACCAAGTAGGCTTTCAGGAATTAAAAAGATAATAGAGAACTTGTCATCAAGAATAAGGCAAGACTAGTTGTTCAAGGATACACATAAAAAAGGATTAACTACACTGATGTTTTTGCTCCTGTAGCAAGACTTGAAACTCTTAGGATATTCCTTGCTTTTGCTACATCAAAGGATTTCAAGGTCTACCAACTTGATGTCAAGTGTGCCTTCTTATAAGGTGTGATAGATGAGGAAGTGTATTTACAACAACCACCTGGCCTTTGCAGCAAACCTCTCTATGGGCTGCATCAAGCTCCAAGAAAGTGGTATGAGACACTGTCATAGTATCTTGTTTAGCATGGCTACAAGAGGGGTACTATTGATGGAAAACTCTTCATTTAAGGAATATGGAATGAATTGATGCTGGTTCAAGTTTATATAGATGACATCATATTTAGGTCAGCTAATCCAAACTCATAAAGACTTTAAGACGCTAATGAATAATAGATTTGAATGAGTGCCATGGGGGAACTTAATTTCTTTCTAGGAATTCAAGTGAAGCAGGTTGACAATGGCATGTTCATAAACTAGTCAAAGTATGTGCAAGACATACTTACCAGATTTCATTTGACTGAGTGTAAGGTTGTTAAGACACCCATAACCAGAAACAACTCTCTAGGACTAGATCTTAAGGGGGAATGTGTTGATGAACATCTCTACAGGTCCATGATTGGGTCGCTTATGCACCTCACAGCTAGTAGGCCTGATATAATGTTTGCCCATGCATATTTTCATGATATCAAGCCAACCCCAAGTTGTAACACCTATTTTCTATCAAAAGGTTTCTCATATATCTCAAAGGTTCTCATAAACTAGGCCTTTGGTATCTAAAGAATTCTAACTTCAATTTGATGCTTATATAGATAGTGACTATGGTGGCTATAATATGACTACAAAGTATACATCAGGGGATGTTAATTCCTTAGTGGAATGATAGTATCATGGCAATGTAAAAAACAATATTGTGTATTTGCATAAACTTCTGAAGCTGAATACATTGCTGCTGCAAGCTACTATGCTCAAGTGCTGTGGATTCAGAATCAGATGCTGGACAGGATTCAACGTCAAAGAGACTCCTATCCATATAGACAACAAAAGTGTTATCCCTATTACAGGGGAATCTTGTGCAACACTCAAAGACAAAGCACATCAACTTCAGATATTATTTGATAAGAGATAATTTTAAAAAAAGATTGATAAAAGTAGTCAAGGTTAACATAAATGAATAATATGTTGATGTTTTCATAAAAGCTTTTGATGAATAAAGATTTAAGTATCTTATATAAGCTATTGGGACGATTAACATTGAGAAGATATTTCTTAAACTAATTTCAAGATTATTTTTCAATATGTGTGTCTTAAGTTGTCTATATCATCACCTTATACTCTCTGTTTGCAACACCCGGATATTTTCCTTGAAGCCGACGAATGAAGAAAAAGAAACAAAGTACAAAGTCGGGTAAGTGGGGGTATTTAAAGGGAGAGGGCAGCCCTTACCCTCTCCCCACACCCACATTTCAGCCATATAGAGAGAAGAAGAGAGAAAAGGGGAGAAAAGAAGAGAAAGGCTTGATTCGGGCTTGGAAATCGTCGTGTAGGGGGTCTAAACGAGCCCTTCTTCTTGGTGTAGTTTGTGTGAGTTCTAGGACCCCTATTTTACTTGTTTTCAACTGATTTGGGGCTGGAACACATAGTAAACCTATTTTTGTAGGTGTGTGTATTTGACCCATTTGGGTGTGGTTGCGTGTGATGCGTTTGGAGTTAGTTTCTGGGCTTGGTGTGTTTCGAATGGTGCTGTAGTATGCATTCCTAAGGTTTAGGATGGTTGATTTGGGCTTAGAATGGGTTTGGATGAGATTGGAGGTTGAAAATGGAAGATTGGGTTCGGGATGAACTGCATTCTGCATCAGTTAGGGCTAGGCGACCGACTCGAGGCCATACGGCCGACTAGAGTGCGATTGAGGTTCAGTCACATGATTGAGGTTCAATTGCACAACTGGAGGGCCAGTCGTAAGGGGAGTCATGTGACTGAGAGCCCATTCGCATAATGTTCATCCGCATGAGGTCCATTCGCATAGAGTCCATTGGCATGAGGTCCATTCACATGATTGGGTGTTCATCCGCATTGGTGTCATCCGTATTGGTCCATACGCATGATGTTTAGTCGCATGGAGGCCATACGACTGAAGGGTGCCCATACGTCCAAATAGGGCTGTTGTACCCGAGGAGGAGCATAGTTTAATTACTGACTTTCGGGGGAAAGTGCAGATGTAAGTTTGACGTGAAAGTTCCCGTAAGTTCATGTAAGATGACCGTTGGGGTCTTAGAGGATATGTTGGGCATGATGATGTTACCTGTTTATGCATGATGTATGTTTCGTATGTATGATGATGCCACTGTGTATGTTGATGTTCCTTATTGTAGTGTATGTTTATCTTTCCGTGACTTTACGTGTTACGTTAAAGAATGAAACGAAAGTATTATGTAACGTAAAGTGAAAGATAATGAAAGAGGAACATGATGAATGAATGCATGCATTAATAATGAATGAGAGTAAGAAAGGCTTGCAAGCAAATATATGAGGTGAGCGACCTTGTCGTCGTAACAGTCTCGAAATGGAATCCTTGTCTTTCGACCTCAGTAATCGTGGATGTGTGCCACGAAGAGGGAAAGCTTTACACTATGTTGACCATTTTTATAGAACCATTGCTGCTACTCGGATCATTTTGGATGACATTCTTTTGTATAATGTTTTTGCACTGTAATACGAACAAATGATGTTTTGTAATCATGTTGTATTAACTTGCAAACCATTTAATTGAATGAAAAGTTAGTTCCACTGATTCCACTGCAATGTTTATTAAAGTTAATGAAATTATATGTTTTAAGAGCGATGAATGACCCTGTAAGCGTCCCGGGAACGGGGCCTTACAAGTTGGTATCAAAGCCAAAGTTTAAGTGAAACGGGTAAATTTCCAAATAAACTAACTTAAACGAAAATGGGACGGAAAGGGAAGGGTGCCAATCTGAGTAGCTGCGTGCCATCAGGTATTTTCTTAATGTTAACCGGTACTATGTGCGCGTGTTATGTGATTTATGTGTTTGCTGGTAGATTTGAATACTGATGTAGTCCGATAGGTAATGCTTGGGTTTTGAAGAGTAAAGTAAGTGGCTAATCACAACCGGCCACTGTAATTAGGAACTTACTATACTTGATATAAACTGAGATGTTTCCTTGAATGACCGTGTTGGTGTTTGAATCTTTCAGTGTGTTAGAGGATGGCTGGTGGTAGATCATTGAAGGCTTCACGAGGTGGGGGCGGTGGTGGACTGGTGCTAAACCAAGATCACAAGAGGCAGGCCTAGAGTTGAAAAGGTGGTTCCTGAAGAATCCGAGACCCCTCATCCGGAGGGTGTAGATGAGAGCGCGAATCTGAGAGCCTCGGTAGAGGAGGCTGTAGTGGAGGAGGTTCATCAAGTCATGCAGACGATCTTACCGTCTGTGTGATGGAAGTGATCATGGATGTACGGGAAGGAGAACGGAAAGAGAGGAACACGTCCTCGGGAGGACGGGAGCAACCGGAGCCTGAAACGGTTCTTTCTAATGATGAAGAAGAGGAAGAAGAGGAGCCTGCACCAGAGACAGCATGAGAATGTAACTACGGGGCATTTCAAAGGTGTAAGCCCCTACTTTTGATGGTAATGGCACTGCTGCTGCTGCTCACCGGTGGGTGAGAGAAATGGAAGTTGTTTTAACATCAGCGAGTGTCGGGAGGATCAGAAAGTAAAGTTTGCGGCCCACTCTTTTGTGGACTCGGCTCTGTGCTGGTGGGACAATATATTCCAAGCCGAGGGTAGCAGGGCTATTGGAGGATGAGATGGTCAGAGCTGAAGAAGTTGGTGACTGAGGAGTTTTGTCCTCACCGAAAATGGACAAGGTTGAGAGGGAGTTTCTGCAACTGGAGAGGAACCATGACACATCAGCGGTACACCATGAAGTTCAACGAGATGGCATATCTGGTGTCGGATCAGGTACGCCTCTGTCATGGAAGATTAAGAGGTCATTCAAGGTTTGCCAGCGGATATTCGCAGGCACATGATCGCTGCCCGACCAAGCACGTTTAGGTCGGCGGTGGACTTGGCAAGGAGGTTATATGATGAGAGGGCGGTAGTGGTGGTGGCTGAAAGTAGTAAGAAGGATGGTGGTGATCGAAACAGTGTGGGAAGAGGTTTGGTCGGGGTCCGGGTAACAAGAAGGCACGGGTTGATGACCGCCGTGTGGTCACATCGGGTGTGGGTATGAAGAAGTGCGGTAAGTGTGGGAAAGAGCATAGTAGGGAATGTAGACTGGGGTTGAATATGTGCTTCAGATATGGGAAGTCGGGGCATCTATCCAGGGACTTTCGTACGGTCCGGTGCTTTAACTGTGCATGGAGGGCCACGTAAGTAAGGATTGTAAGAAGGCTAGGGCTGAGGGTTCCAAAGTGAACAGGGACGGGAGTGAAGGACCGAGGGCGAGCGCCAGGGCATTTACTATGACACAAGAGGAGGCTAGGACGAACCTGATGTTGTGTCTGGTACGTTTCTGGTGAACCAAACTTTAGCTTCTGTGTTATTTGATTCGGGTGCCAGTAAAAGTTTTTTTCTGCTGCTTTCTGTGCTAAACTGCCTGTTAGTAGTAGAGTGTTGACATGCCTTTGATGTAGAAACTGCTATAGGTAAGTCTACCAGGATTTCTGAGATGATAGAGAACCGTGATGTGGAATTAGAAGGTCGTAAGTTTCCTGTTAGACCGTTTGTGATGATCCTAGGTGGTTTCGATTTGGTTCTTGGGATGGGAGACTTCAAGGTGAATATAGTGTGTCACAAGAAATAATTCGTTTGATAGCGCCTGACGGGAGTTCGGTAACTATTTATGGGGATCGAGTCATGACGATCCTGAAGTAATCTCAATGGCGGTGGCGGGAAGTGTATGAGGCGTGGATGTAGCGCCTACTTGTGTTATGTAAAGGATGTGGAAACGCCAACACCACAACTATCCATGTTCTGGTTGTGTGTGACTTTCCAGACGTGTTCCCAGAAGACTTATCAGGAGTGCCACCTGATCGAGAGATTGAGTTTTAGATTGATCTGATACCAGGTGCCCAACCTGTTGCCAAGGCACCCTATTGGTTGGCTCCGACAGAGATGAAAGAGTTGATGGAGCAGTTGCAAGAGATGCTTGATAAGGGGCTCATTAGATTGGGTATCTCTCCTTGGGGTGCTCCAGTCTTGTTTGAAAAGAAGAAGGACGGTAGCATGAGGATGTCTATAGACTACCGTGAGCTGAACAAGTTTACGGTGAAGAATCGGTACCCATTGCCGAGGAGAGATGATTTGTTCGATCAGCTGCAAGGCGCCAGTTGGTTTTCAAGGATAGATCTCCGATCTGGCTACCATCAACTAAAGGTGAAAAGCAGGATATTCCTAAAACAGCTTTTCGCACGTGTTACGGTCATTACGAGTTCCTCGTTATGTCTTTTGGGATGCGCCAGCTGCTTTATGTATAAGTGTGTATGCCAAGTTTCAACTAGCGCGTTCTGGTTGGAGTTCACTTGGGTCCATGACGTGAATCCAGGGGTGGTGGACTAAGGTGGAAGCGGTGATGCAATGGAAGTCCCACGATCCGAGATTGAGTTTCTTGATTCGGCTTATACAGAGTGATTCCAAGATCCTTCCCCCAACCAAGTTGACCCTATTGGTGGCTCCGACAGAGATGAAAGAGTTGATGGAGCAGTTGCAAGAGATGCTTGATAAGGGGTTCATTAGATTGGGTATCTCTCCTTGGGGTGCTCCAGTCTTGTTTGAAAAGAAGAAGGACGGTAGCATGAGGATGTCTATAGACTACCGTGAGCTGAACAAGTTTACGATGAAGAATCGGTACCCATTGCCGAGGAGATGATTTTCGATCAGCTGCAAGGCGCCAGTTGGTTTTCAAGGATAGATCTCCGATCTGGCTACCATCAACTAAAGGTGAAAGAGCAGGATATTCCTAAAACAGCTTTTCGCACGTGTTACGGTCATTACGAGTTCCTCGTTATGTCTTTTGGTTTGACCAATGCGCCAGCTGCTTTTATGGATCTGATGAACCGAGTGTATGCCAAGTTCTCCAAGTGCGCGTTCTGGTTGCGCAAAGTTCAATTCTTGGGTCACATGGTGAATCCGGAGGGGATTATGGTGGATCCGGTAAAGGTGGAAGCGGTGATGCAATGGAAGTCTCCAAAGACGCCATCCGAGATTCGTAGTTTCTTGGGTTTGGCGGCTTATTACAGAAGATTCATTCAAGACTTCTCTAAGATCGCTTCCCCACTAACCAAGTTGACCCGGAAAGATGTAAAGTTTGTGTGGGGTCAAGCTCAGGAGCAGGCATTTGAAGAATTGAAGGCGAGGTTGACCCAAGCTCCTATATTGTCATTACCTGATGGAAGTGAAGATCTGGTGGTTTTTTCTGATGCTTCCTACTCGGGATTTGGGTGCGTGTTAATGCAGAGAAAGAAGGTTATAGCCTATGCATCCCGACAGTTGAAGGTTCATGAGGTTAACTATCTTACTCATGACTTGGAGCTAGCAGTTATCGTTTTGCACTAAAAATTTGGAGGCACTATCTCTACGGGATAAAGTGCACCATTTTCACTGACCACAAGAGCTTGAAGTACTTCTTCGAGCAGAAGGACTTGAACATGAGGTAGAGAAGATGGTTGGAGCTCATAAGGATTATGATTGTGAGATCCATTATCATTCAGGCAAAGCCAACGTGGTGGCGGACGCCTTAGCCAAAGGAGAGACCCGAGCCGATTTGGGTGAAAGCGTACCAGTTGATTATGACCTCTGATGTGATGAAGCAAGTCAAAGAGTTTCAAGGTGAGGCATTAAAAGAAGATCATCTTAACTCTGAAAGGATGAGAGGTTTAGTCACGGAGTTGGGTGAGACCACTCTTCGTGTTAAAACCCGATTCGGGAGGATGTGGATTCCTCGTTTTGGGGATCTACGAGTGAAGATTATGGATGACGCTCGCAAGACTCGATAATCTATTCATCCCGGTGCTACAAAGATGTACCAAGACATGAAGAAGGATTATTGGTGGCCGGGTATGAAGCGTGTTGGACCAAGAGAACCAATGAACCATATCAGAAAAACTTTAAGTCCCACAAGACATCACAACAACTGTTGAAGGCCTCATCAGCTGTTTAACAAAGACTGAAGACTTCATCAGCTGAAGACTAAAGTACTGAAGATCATCAGCTGAAGACTAAAGTACTGAAGACCATTAGCTGAAGTACAAAGACTGAAGACAAAGACTGAAGACATCAGCTGACGACAACAACTAAAGACATCAGCTGATGACAACAACTGAAGTTCAAGTCTGAAGTCCAAGTACTAAAGCCTTCAGAGTTTGTCACAACAGCTGAAGAAGTATTCTCAGTTGTTGTGATGGTTTCCTTTCAGTCTTTCTTTTCAGTAGTTTCATTTCTATTTCAGTACTTGTAAAACGACTGAAGAGCATGTTCTTCAGTCGTTGTAGTTTCAGCAGTTGTAGTTTCAGTAGTTTCTTATCAGTAGTTGTAGAGATAGTTTACACTTGTCTTTTGTAAGAAGATGTCAGCTGTTTGACGTCTTCGGTAGTTGTGTAACTATCAGTAGTTTGTTGTAATAACAGTTAGATGTCACTGTCAAGTGACATCAGCTGACGTCATCTTTCCCTATAAAAGGAAAGTTGACCTAATTGTAATGTTGCCAAAGCTTATATTGAATGAAATACATCTTTTGTGCAGAAACTCTCTCTTATTCTATAATCGTACTGTTACATTGCTAAATCTCTTGTGTTCTTGTTTGAATTTGTGTAATTCGTGTACTAATTCCGCTGCAAATCTAATCTAATTGATCAAACTAGATACTGAGATCCTTTCAAATGGTATCAGAGCTGGTTCATCATTGATCGATTTAACAATTGATCATTGAAACTGCTCTTTTGTTATCTACGTTTGATCGAATTAGCAAATTTGCAAGAATCGGTTATAGAGATTGAGTTTCTGCTGCTTCTGGCCAATTATTTGAGGTTCTACGTGGTTTGAGCTAAATTTGTTAAGTTTACCTTGAATTTGTCTGAATTCTGAAATGGCGACACCAACAAATGATCCTCACAATACTGGACCCTCAACAAAGCCTCCGATGCATGTTAGGAGTGAGTATAAATATGGCAACAATGTATGCTCCATTATCTGTCTATCAACAGCGCTGGTTGTTGGAAATCAGTGGTGCATGGACCATACAAGCCTATGGTGAGCGTTCCTGAATCAAATGAGAGGGTTCCGAAGAAACCTGATCAACATTCGGACGAAGATCTAAAGCTGTTCGAAATTGATGCTAAAGCCCATGGAATTCTGGCCATGGCACTTCCTAATGAAATCTATTCAGGGCTTATGCATCATGAAACTGCTCATGATCTCTGGGTTGCTCTGAAGGAACAATTCGGAGGAGCTGATGAGGTCTTAGCAAACACTAGGGAAATCCTCGCCCAACAATATGAGACATTCTCTCATAGGAAGGGTGAGACTCTGACTCAAAAGTTTGAGCGATTCTAATGTTTGATTTCTGAACTGAAAATGGTTAAACAAGAGTATTCAAATAGCCAGATGAATAACCGATTCCTCAGATCCCTGTCTGAGAGATGGGACACTACACCATTGTCCTACGCTCCAGTGCAAATCTGGGTACTCTATCTCTCACCCAACTTCATAGGAAACTGCTTACATTTGAAAGAGAGATAGAACAGAAAAGGAAGTTGTCATCATCTGGTAAGCTCACTGATGACTTTGTATCAGGCAATACTGCACTGATAGGTTAGGAGTCAGAATATGCTGTATCAGAGAGTGCCTATGATGAGCATATTGATTTCTCTACTAATACTGAACATGCTTTTGTTGGTGTTGATGGTAGTTCAGGTGGTAGCAGTGATAACTTATGCTTTTTGATAGAGGATCTGAAGGGCATTCCAGATGATGATCTGTAAGAGATGGATATTTTGAGCCAAATGGCAATGATCAATATCAGATCTCAAAAGTTCTACAAATGAACTGGTAGGAAATTCCCTGGACTCTCTGGCAAAACCAAAGTTGGTTTTGACAAGAGCAAGTTAAGGTGTCACAAATGCCATAGGCTTGAACACTTTGATAGAGAATGTAGATCATCTGGATCTAACTTATCAGCACCCTTTGTGAGTTTCCCAAGCAATAGCTCATAGAACAAAGGGCAACATTCTACCAGTTCTGGTCATCCATCACAAGCTTAGTCATCACCTGCATATTTTGTCCCTCAAGGTCATATGTCATATCCTTACCCCTGCTTCTACATGCCACAGACCAGTCAAGTTCAAGCACCCATTGCTTAACAACCACATGCTCTTTCTGAGCCTCAACCATCCCAATCTCATCAACAATCTCAACCTTAACAACACAGCTTTTTCACCCCAGGAGTTATTTACTGGAGCAGTTTACCAGATGATATGTCTGGTCATGAACAACTGTTTCCTGGTGCTGTTCAACATGGTGGTGACAATCCTTTTGGAAACCTTGCTCTCATGGCCCTGGAGTCTGCTGATAGCTCATCCTCCAATGCCTCCATATCACGGGTATCACAGGTATCCTCTGAGGCCAAAGCCAAGTTATGTTCTGAATCATGCATAGCCATATTTGCATCTATTAGAGAAGCAAATGTAGCTTTAATTAACAAAACCTTGAGCTAGAGCAAATAATTTCCAAAAGAAATGCTGAATTTGAGTCTGTGGTTAATGATAAGAATGATGATATTTATAAACTTAAATGCCAAATCACTGATGATAAGGCTAGGAAAGAGGTACTTCTAGAGAAGTATAGAGACCTCAAAGAAACACTTGCAGCTACCCAGGTAGAGTGTGATCGCTGGGTACAATCCTGCAAGGGTTTTGAAATGCTTCTCAGCAAGCAGTCAGCTTCCAATGTGAAGTTTGGTATTGGTTATAATCATACTGCTCCTCCTATAGATTTTACTTCTAGAGCAGAAGTAGAATCTGAAGGAGAAAGCAATAACCAATCCTTCTCATCATGTGATTTACTATCTGATACAACACCATTAGAGGTTGAAGTAAGCATTAATTCCTCACAGAACCAATCAGCTGATATTGATGGTTCAAATGCTGACACTCACATGATCAAAGAGTGATCATTTCAGGTGTTATCTCACAAAGTACTGAAAGTACTGAAGAGCAAGTTATAACACCTGAAGAACAAACCTAAACTACTGCAAGTACTAAAGGGAAGAGAACTGCAAGTAGAAAGGGTGGGAAAACTACTGAAGAAGATATCAGGAAAACAAGTACTGCAAGGAAGAAAACTGTAAGTACTGATAGAAAACTGCTGAAGAACAAGTCTTCAGTAGTTTCATCTTCTTTAGCAGATGATCAACTAAAGATGAAGAAAAAGCCATGTGAAATATGTGGCATATTCAATCATCTTACTAATGATTGCTGGTATAAAAAGGGCTCCAAACTCAAACACAATGAGAACATTAAAAAGAAAATGGACAAAATGAAAACTGAGTTTGAGACCAAGTTTGTACCAGCAACATCAAAACCTGTAACCCTAAAGTGCAAAAAGAAATCCAAAAAGGAAGGGGTTAATCAGCAACAGCTGAGGTTGCTCAAAGGAAGATGGTACAACACAGGAATCCATCAAACTCAAGTACTAATATGTCTGATGAGCTGAGGCTTTATCACAAAATCAGACACAACTTGTTATGATGGTTCAA
Source organism: Flaveria linearis (assembly GCA_024085815.1). Lineage (NCBI taxonomy): Eukaryota > Viridiplantae > Streptophyta > Magnoliopsida > Asterales > Asteraceae > Flaveria > Flaveria linearis. The sequence goes on from CM044006.1 coordinate 33,501,820, forward strand.
CATCTATTGGGGAGAGTCAACCAATTAGATGCTCCTGTGCTGAAATAACAGAAAATGAAATCCAAGCCAAAGGAATCCTCTTCTACACCATCTCCTTCGCCTCAGGCTGTCATTCATAACAAACAAGTTAGTATACCATCTATTGATGAGAACAGACCCAAAACCAAAAAGGTTTGGGTCTCAAAAGCTAACAAGTTTATTGTGATGATTACAGGGTTCTTCAGCATGCCAAAGAAGCATCTGGTATGTAGACAGTGGAGGATCCATACATATGACAGGGAGCAGCTCTCTTCTTAATGACTACTCTCAAGGAAAGAAGGGTTTGTCTCTTTTGGAAATGATGCTAAGGGTTACTTCATCAGCAAAGGCTTTGTTTCCAATGGGGAAATAAGGTTTGATGATGTTAACCATTTGAGTGTCAGTCAAATGTGTGATAAAAGCCATGTTGCTCTTTTCACCAGTCAGAACTGTAGGATTCTGTCATCCAAAGTTCTGAGTTTGATTGACAAGGTGTTGGATGATCATACTCTCCTAAAGGCCAACAGGACAGGAAGAGTATATGCCTTAGATCTTTCCAAGAAAATAGATCTAAAAGGCCGTCCTTGCCTATTCTCCAAGGCTTCTCCTTAAGAATCTACTCTATGGCATAGAAGGCTGGGTCATGTGAATCTCAAAAACATGAACCAGCTGATACACCATGGTTTAGTAAGACGGTTGCCTATGAAGGAGTTCAAATGTGAAGACCACTGCACTTCTTGTTTAAAGGGAAAGCAACAAAAAGTTTCATTCCCTCCAATAGAAGAGCCAAAGTCCACTGCCTGCTTGCAATTACTGCATATGGATCTTTTTGGTCCTGTCAGATTGATGAGCATGGCAAAGAAGAAATATTGTCTGGTAATTGTGTATGATTACTCCAGATTTGTATGTACTTTCTTCTTGCATTCCAAAGATGAAGCTTCAAAAGCTATTATGAACTTTGTGTTATATGTGGAGAAGCAGTATTCCCTTCCAGTCAAGTGTGTGAGGAGTGATAATGGCACAAAATTTAGAAATCACACACTTGATGACTTCTACCTGTCAAAGGGAATCAAGAGGCAGTTTAGCATTCTAAGAACTCCTGAACAAAATGGAGTGGTGGGGAGAAAGAACAGGTATTGAAGCTGCAAGGTCAATGTTGGCTGATTCAGGATTGCCACTGACCTTTTGGGCTAAAGCTGTCAACACAGCTTGCTATGTGCACAATAGAGTGTTAGTGACTCAAAGGTTGATGAAGACTCCTTATGAAGTACTACATCATTTGGTCCATTTGATTTCATTCTTTAAAGCATTTGGGTGTCCCTGTTACATTCTTAACACAAGCAATCCACTCCAGAAGTTTGAATCAAAGGTGGATGCAGGGTATTTTGTTGGTTATTCATCAACTTACAAGGCATATAGAGTTTTCAACTGCTAAACAAAGATAGTTGAAGAGACTTTGCATGTGAAGTTTAATGAATCTCCAAAGGACAAGACTCCACAAAACCCTATGGAGTTATTTGATTTGGACATACTGCAATATGTTCCTTATCAGGCTCCAGCTGTTGCTCCTGTCAACAATTCTCCACCTGGTGGTACTGATGATGATATAACCAGTACTCACCTTTTCAGGTTTAGTGACCAACTGCCTGAGTCATCTAAACCTGATGCTCCTGTAGCTTCAGCAGTTCCATCCATAACAAATGCTGATGAGATTTCTGAATCATCTACTTCATTTGAGTTGCCATCTCCAACATAGTTTCAAGAATCTGCATCACCATCTGTTGCTGCTAAAGGTCCTACAAACACTTGCACGATCTCATTATTTATCAAGAGCTGAAGAATCACCCAATGTCTCAAATCATTGGTGATATCAATGTTGGAGTTTCAACAAGAAGTCAATTGTCCAATTCCTGCTTCTATGCTCTCTTCATCAGTCAGCAAGAGCCAAAGAACTACCATGTTGCACTAAGAGACAATGGATGGGTTGAAGCAACGCAGCTTGAGCTTCTTCAGTTCAAAAAGCAGCTAGTGTGGGAGCTTGTTCCTTTACCCCAAGGTAAGTGTGCAATAGGCACTAAATGGGTGTTTAGGAATAAAATTGATGAAAAGGGCCAAATTGTTAACAACAAGGCCAGGCTGGTTGTACAGGGGTTTACACAAGAAGAAGGTATTGATTATGATAAAACCTTTGCCCCTGTAGCCAGACTGGAGGCAATTAGATTGTTCTTAGCCTATGTTGCCTTTCACAATCTTAAAGTTTTTCAAATGGATGTCAAAAGTGCCTTTTTATATGGCAAAATAATAGAGGAAGTTTATGTGTGTCAACCACCAGGTTTTGAGGACAATAAACATCGTGATTGGGTGTATAAGATTGATAAGGCTCTTTATGGGTTGAAACAAGCTCCTAGATCCTGGTATGAAACATTATCAAATTTTCTTCTACAAAATAATTTCACTAGAGGCTCCATTGATAAAACTTTATTCATAAAGAAAGTGGGACAACATAAACTATTTGTTCAGATTTATGTTGATATATTATTTTTGCATCCTCTAATCCACAGTTGTGTGATGAAGTCACAAAGCTGATGCAACAAAAGTTTGAAATGAGTGCCATGGGAGAATTACAGTTCTTTCTAGGTTTGCAAATCAAACAAAGGGCTGATGGAACTTTCATTCATCAGTCCAAATATACAAAAGATCTTTGAATAAGTTTGATTTACAAAACTGTAAGCGTTGTTCTACTCCCATGAGCAGCACCACACAACTGGATGTTGATCAGAAAGGTAAAGCGGTTGATGAAACCCTTTACAGATGTATGATTGGGTCCTTGATGTACCTTACAGCTTCTAGACCAGACATTATGTTTGCAACTTGTGTCTGTGCTAGATTTCAGGATGAACCTAAAGAATCCCATTTGATTGCAGTTAAAAGGATCTTTAGATATTTGCGAGGTACTCAATCACTAGGACTTTGGTATTCCACTAGGCATTTTTGCAAATTAGTTGCTTTCTCTGATAGTGACTATGCAGGATGTAAAGTGACCAGGAAATCAACTTCTGGAGGATGCCAATTCCTAGGCAATTGTTTAGTTTCTTGGCAGAGTAAGAAACAAACATCAATTGCTACATCCACTGCTGAAGCTGAGTACATTGCTGCTGCAAGTTGTACATCCCAGGTACTCTGGCTTTAGAATCAATTATTGGATTATGACATTACAGAGACTAAGACTCCATTACTAATGGATAGTGCTTCAGCTCTTTGTATTGTTAAGAATCCAGTCCAGCATTCTAGGACCAAACATATTGAGATCAGACATCATTTTATTAGGGATCGCTATGAAAAAGGTCTGATTGATCCAAAGTTTGTGCCTAGTGCTAATGAACTTGCAGATATATTTACTAAGCCTTTAGATAGTGCCACTTTTCAAAATCTGGTGCTAAGGTTTGGTATGCTACAGCTGAAATAAATTGACTGATACTAGTGTTGATCAGCCAAGTACTGATGAGCATTAGTATACAAAAGTCAAATATTGATGAGTTATTTAGTCTTCAGCATTTTTCATAACTACTGAACGCTAAAATACTTCAAAGTACTGAAGTGCATTCTTTGTTGAAAACAGCTGATGTAGTTACAACTACTGATGTGGTTATAACTACTGATGCCTAGTTTTCACAAATAAGTACTGAAGAACAAATTTTGTCCACAAGTACTGATGAGTAATTTTGCACATAAGTACTGAAGACAATATTTGTTCACAAGCTCTGAAGAATAAATATTCACAAGAGCTGATGACCAATGAAACGTCTGAAAAATCAGACAAAGTCTGGAGAGGATGACACCGAGGACTCTCTCCAGTCGTTCGTCAACAACCAAAAGGTGGTCATTACTTCTGCACACATTCGCCAAACCTGAATTTGGATGATGCCACCTTCATCTCTGAGTATCCAAAGGGCACAACGATCTATCTTTTACCCACCATGGATACAAGGGTGACCTTAGTGATTCTACCATCCTTAAGAAGCACTTCCATGATGCTGAACGATTGATCTTTCACATGGTCAATGTCTGTCTTGCCCCTAAAACTTCCTCATGGGATCAAATGTCATCCAGGTGGCAACAGGTATTGTTTTCTATCCTTGAGCAACAAACTCTTAATTTTTCTGAAATAATATTTTAGAGTTAAAAGATATGGCTGTGAAGCCTTTGGCTAACCAATGGATATTATATCCACGGTTCATCGTGGCCATCATAGAAAGCCAGCTTCAAGCTGAGGGACTTGTTGGCCTTGGAGTCCCTGCTCCTGCAGTATTGCCTGAGGTATACTCCAGGCACAACTCAGACCAAACTCTCAAACATGCTTCCAAGCTGCTAAAACCCAAGTAGCGGGAACCCACAGCCTCCACCTCCAAATCCAAAGTCCCCATCAAACCCAAATCCAAAAAGCCCAAAAAGGCTACTCAGGGAGATGAGTCCCCTGAGGATACCCTGCAACACAAAGGCAGGAAGTAATTACTGGTATTAATCCCCAGTAATTACAAGGACTCCACCAGCCTCAACAACTCAGGCATCCTCTCAATAAGAGCCTGAAGCAACCATTTCCGGGGCAGCCACATTTCTGGAACTTTTCTCACTTGATAAGGTTACCATTGAAGAGCACCATTCTCCCTAGGTGCACATAGCTTCACCCCAATTTCCCATTGCAACCGCCCCTCAAAGTCCAACTATTATTATAGTAAAAGAGCTGACTCAGCTCAATGCTCCACCCTCTCCCCAGGCACCTATCACAACTGGGCAAACCCCAACCAATAAGAGGGAGGACACAAGTGTTGCTGAGAACCCCCAGCACAGGGATTATCATGTTCAATCTCCCAGTGTGGCAGAGGAGATAAGAACATCTGGTGAGGCTACCACTCTTCCTGATTCAGCAAATTAACAGGATGCAGCTGGTACCATATCTAACTCCTCACCAGAGGCAACTACCGATGAAGGTTCTAATCCTGAGGCAGGAAGTCCCCAGTACCAAGAACAAGGGGCACATATGATCACTGAGCCACACTTAGCACATGTACATCCTGATCCAATCAGGAGGTCAGGTGATTCAGTTAACATTGATGATGACCTGGGCTTCTTTTATGATGTTCTAGCCGGAACACAATTCTTGAGGAAGAGGTAAGTAGATTAAAAAAGCTACTTGCCAAATTCTCTCAAGAATCAAGTCTATCTGCCACCATAAACCCACAGATGGCACCTTCATCTGAAGGTCTCCCAGCAAACACAGAGCCACTCCTAAAATCTCGACCACCAGCCTCTGCTTCTGGCACTATTTCCCAGGGACAGAACCCCCCCTGAGTAAATAGCTACTATCTTTCAAAACTCCCTGCCTCTCATAACACCCATTCTCACTGAAATTGTGAGTAAAACCCTTGATGAGAGGATTCCCTCTACTACACAGCCATTGGTGGATGCTGCTGTGACTAAGAAGCTTTCTGATAGTCAAACCCTTGCAACCAAAAAGGGGGAGACTCAGTCAGTGAAAGCCATCAAGAGAAAGAGAGTGGAGGAGGAAAAAGAGAAAGAGAAAGAAACTGAGAAAAAGGTAGAAATAGAGAAGGAGTTGGTTGTGGAGACTGAGAAAGAGAAGGAGGTTGAGAAGGGAACTGACATGGAGAAAGTGACTGAAAGTGCAAAAGACTTTCATGTCACATACAAGAAAAAGAAGGGAGAAAAGGAGTCTGAGAAGAAGTTGGATGAGATGATAAAGGAAGCTGATGCCAACACAGCCGATCAATGGATAACATCATTGATCAGTTTTTTAGGTAGGGTTTTGATACTGCTCAACTTGACTCAGAGATCCGGAAGTTAGAGGTAGAAGGGATAGAAAACCGATGGACTTGCTATAGCCAAGAAGAGAAGGAGAGACTTGAGGCTATGGCAAGATTCATTTCGAAGTATCTGGGGAGATCAGTCCAGGAGATCAAGTCATGGCCCAGGGATAGCATCTTGGCAATAACCACCAAGATCTGTTCGTCTGAGGTATTTACCAAGGGGCTGGTCATAGAAGCCCTATGTGAAGCCGGTGCTGGGAACATGACTTCTCTAGCCAAGCAAACTAAAGCCTCACTCACATCCAAACTGCTAGAACAACCTGCCAAAATTCTCATACCAAAACAACCACTACCACAACCCACTAAACCAACTCCCTCACCCACAAAACCAATAGCCGATGATGCACCCTTGAAGAGGAAGAGAAGGGTGTTGAGGCTAGAAGAAGAAGTAGAAGAAGATGATGAGGAAGAAGATAGGCTACCAATCTCGACTGTCATGTCATTGCCTAAGGCCAAAAGTCTCCCTCTAACAATTACTCCTAAGCTCCAAAGACACACAGTTAAAGTGAAGCTAGAAGAAGAAGAGAATCACAAACTACATGATGAGGAGTTATTGAGAAGGGTAGACAAAGCATATGCAGCTTCCTCATCAATCATAAACATGAGGAAACAAGCTTAGAGACTGTACACTCTCAAGCACACATTTCAATATCAAAAAGAGAGAGTGAGGATTTGGCCTGATCCCAGGGTGTCTCACAGGATCCAAAAGAGAAACATTCCTCAGAGATACAATGGGCAAGTCAAAAAGATCATAAATGTAGCGATCACAATTGCCATTGTAGTATCACCTTAGGAGATCCTTGAGGATTTCAAGAAGGCCTATACATCCAACATGCCCCCACAAAAGATGCTATAAAACAGAATGGTGAAGAAGGGGTTGGTGTATAAGAGGCTTAAGGAAATTCGGAAGGATGAGCTCCACTTGCTACTGGAGAGTAATCACCCTGAAGAATTTGCATATAGAGAGATAACCACAGTGGAGCTCAAGAATGGTAAACAGGTCAAATTCCTTTCTGAGTTCTATGGGCCTGAAGGATTCTTTGAGGGAGAGGCAGAAGAGCTCACCATGGAGGAACAGATTGTATTTTTGGAAGCCTACACCAGAGAATCATATAGGCTTATAGTTGGGAAGTAGGTCTCATGGATGGGGTAACAGCTCTATGTCCAGTTCCCCAAGACAGAGTTCCCATCCATCCTTTGCCAATCAGATCTTTGAGACTTCTTCCCAGGCCTATGCTGATATGGGTCATTCTGAGCTGATCCAAAAAAAAAGACCAATCATTCTGCCTAAATAAATAGGACATTCAATAAGCTTAAAGGTTTTGGCTGCATTGGTTCAGGGGGAGTTTGTTGGACCAAAAGAACAAATGAGCCAGATCAGAAAAACCTTTAAGTCCAACAAGACATCACAACAACTGCTGAAGGCCTCATCAGCTGTTTGACAAAGACTAAAGACTTCATCAGCTGAAGACTAAAGTACTGAAGATCATTAGCTGAAGACTAAAGTAGTGAAGACCATCAGCTGAAGTACAAAGACTGAAGACAAAGACTGAAGACATCAGCTGATGACAACAACTGAAGACATCAGCTGATGACAACAACTGAAGTTCAAGTATGAAGTCCAAGTACCGAAGCCTTCAGAGTTTGTCACAACAGCTGAAGAAGTATTCTTCAGTTGTTGTGATGGTTTCCTTTCAGTCTTTTCTTTTCAGTAGTTTCATTTCTATTTCAGTACTTGTAAAACGACTGAAGAGCATGTTCTTCAGTCGTTGTATTTTCAGCAGTTGTAGTTTCAGTAGTTTCTTATCAGTAGTTGTAGAGATAGTTTACACTTGTCTTTTGTAAGAAGATGTCAGCTGTTTGACATCTTCAGTAGTTGTGTAACTATTAGTAGTTTGTTGTAATAACAGTTAGATGTCACTGTCAAGTGACATCAGCTGACGTCATCTTTCCCTATAAAAGGAAAGATGACCTAATTGTAATGTTGCCGAAGCTTATATTGAATGAAATACATCTTTTGTGCAGAAACTCTCTCTTATTCTATAATCATACTGTTACATTGCTATATCTCTTCTGTTCTTGTTTGAATTTGTCTAATTCGTGTACTAATTCCGCTTAGAAGTCTTTGATGAATTAGAAACTGTGATATGTAAATATGTTTGTTTCCATTTCAATATATCTATAAAAGTTCCAAGTAACTACGTTTATGCCTGTCTGATTCCACATGAATCTGTCTTAGAAATGACGTTAATGCTAATAGGCTGTTCTGCTCAGGAGGAGAATTATTTTAAAACGATAGATAAAGTGTTTTTAAACCCTACCCTAACAAAGTCACAAAAACATGTTTATTTTTTTTACTTAATTTAGGTTTCTAGTTTTTCAAGTTTTATGTATAGTGTGTCAGTGTCGGACCGTGCTACGAGATTCATCTCTGTGAATGTCATAAAATGAACGTAACGTAAATCTTGAATCACTTGTTTCTGAAAAAGTAAAAGGATCACGTCTGAGGTGATTGGATGGATAAATTGATTACGTCTGAGGTGATCGGGTGGATAAATAGATCACGTCTTAGGTGATCGGGTGGATAAATGGATAACGTCTGAGGTGATCAAAGGTTCTTTAATTTAAAATGGTCATATCTAAGGTGATCAAATGTTTTATTCTATAATCGTACAGTTACATTGCTATATCTAATTGATCAAACTAGATGCTGAGATCCTTTCAAAGCGTGACGTGATGGAGTATATGAGTAAGTGCCTTACTTGCTTGCAAGTGAAGGCCGAGCATCAAAAGCGGTATGGGAAGATCCAACCCTTGGATATACTGGAATGGAAGTGGGAGCACATCACCATGGATTTCATTACGAAGCTGCCTCGTACTCCGAAAGGGTATGATGCTATATGGGTGGTTGTTGACTGCTTGACGAAGAGTGCTCACTTCCTACCAATTCGCGAGACATATTCATCCGAGAGGTTGGCGGATCTTTTCATTAAGGAGATTGTGACTCGGCACGGTGTGCCGGTGTCTATTGTGTCTGATCGAGACACCCGGTTTACATCCAAATTCTGGAAGAAATTCCACGACGCCATGGGGACGAGGTTACATATTAGCACGGCTTATCATCCCCAGACTGATGGTCAGTCAGAAAGGACCATTCAGACATTGGAGGACATGCTTCGGGCATGTGTGATTGATTTTGGGGGAAGTTGGGATCACCACTTACCGTTAGCTGAATTCTCATACAATAACAACTATCATGCCAGAATTGGTATGCCACCTTATGAGATGCTATACGGTAGGAGATGCAGAACACCCGTCTGTTGGGGTGATATTGGTCATAAAGAGTTAGGGAGCGTCAAGCTGATCGAGGCTATGACTGAAAAGTTGAAAGGATCAAAGCCTTCATGAAGGCAGCCAAAGATAGACAGCAGTCGTATGCTAATAAACGACACAGACCGATTGAGTTCCAGGTAGGTGACTGGGCTATGTTGAAGGTCTCCCCTTGGAAGGGTATCATTCGCTTCCGAAAATGGGGCAAGTTGAGCCCAAGATACATAGGCCCTTTCTGAATCATTGCTCGAGTAGGAGAGGTGGCCTATAGATTGGAGTTACCAGACGAGTTAAGTGGAAGTCACCCGACATTCCACGTAACTCATCTAAGGAAGTGTTTGGCAGACGAAGATATGGCTGTTTCATTGGAGGATATCAAAGTAGATGAACGGCTCAATTATGTGGAGCAACCAGTGGCAATCATCGATCGAAAAGGGAAGAGGCTAAGGAATAAAGAGGTTCCTCTTGTGCATGTACAGTGGAAGCACAGGAAGGGATCCGAGTCAACGTGGGAGACTGAAGAGGAAACGAGACATCATTACCCACGTTTGTTCAAGGAATAATAGGTTTCAGGGACGAAACCTATATAAGGGGGTTGGACTTGTAACACGCGGATATTTTCCTTGAAGCCGACGAAAGAAGAAAAAGAAATAAAGTCCAAAGTCGGGGGACCAAACTCGCCAATGTGAGAAAGTCGGGTAAGTGGGGGCATTTAAAGGGAGAGGGCAGCCCTTACCCTCTCACCACACCCACATTTCAGCATATATAGAGAGAAGAAGAGAGAAAATGGGAGAAAAGAAGAGAAAAGCTTGATTCGGGCTTGGAAATTGTCATGTAGCGTGTCTAAACGAAGCCCTTCTTCTTGGCGTAGTTTGAGTGAGTTCTAGGACCCATATTTTTACTCGTTTTAAACTGATTTGGGGCTGGAACACATAGTAAACCCGTTTTTGTAGGTGTATGTGTTTGACCCATTTGGGTGGTTGCGTGTGATGCCTTTGGAGTTAGTTTCCGGGCTTGTGTGTGCTTGAATGGTGTTGTAGTATGCATTCCTAAGCTTTAGGATGGTTGATTTGGGCTTAGAATGGGTTTGGATGAGCTTGGAGGTCGAAAATGGCAGATTGGGTTCGGGATGAACTGCAGTCTGCATCAGTTAGGGCTAGGCGACCGACTGGAGGCCATACGGCCGACTGGAGTGCGATTGAGGTTTAGTCACATGATTGAGGTTCAATCGTATGACTGGAGGGCCAGTCGCATGGGGAGTCATGCGACTGAGAGCCCATTCGCATAGTGTTCATCCGGATGAGGTCCATTCGCATAGAGTCCATCTGCATGAGGTCCATTCACACGATTGGGTGTTCATCCGCATTGGTGTTCATCCGTGATGGTCCATTCGCATGACATTCAGTCGCATGGAGGCCATGCGACTGAAGGGTGCCCATACGCCGAAATAGGGCTGTTGTACCCGAGGAGGAGCATAGTTTGATTACTGACTTTCGGGGGAAAGTGCAGATGTAAGTTTGACATGAAAGTTCCCGTAAGTTCATGTAAGATGAACGTTGGGGTCTTAGAGGATATGTTGGGCATGAAGATGTTGCTTGTTTATGTATGATGTATGTTTCGTATGTATGATGATGCCCTGTATGATGATGCCACTGTGTATGTTAATGTTCCTTATTATAGTGTATGTTTATCTTTCCGTGACTTTACGTGTTATGTTAAAGAATGAAACGAAAGTATTATGTAACGTAAAGTGAAAGGTAATGAAAGAGGAACATGATGAATGAATGCATGCATTAATAATGAATGAGAGTAAGAAAGGCTTGCAAGCAAATATATGAGGTGAGCGACCTTGTCGTCACAACAGACTCGAAATGGAATCCTTGTCTTTCGACCTTAGTAATCGTGGCTGTGTGCCATGAAGGGGAAAAGCATGACACTGTGATTGACAATTTGTATGGAACCATTGCTGCATATCCTAGGTATTATGGCCAGGAGGTGCGATGCACCGTTATAGAAGGTCTATGATAGGCCTAGGTCCAGTACCACGAAACAGAAGGGTATTGCATATGGCAATGGTACACCTAAACGTTACCTTAGGTACTGTGGCCAGGAGGTGCGATGCATCATTATAGAAGGTCTATGATAGGCCTAGGTCCAGTAACACGAAACAGAAGGGTAAAGTTTATGGGTGATGGAAAGAAAAGAGGTAATGATGAAAGAGTAAGAATGACAAGAAAGTACGATGAATGAACGGAAGTTAAAGAATGAACGAATGAAAGTAATGAACGGACGAAATGTAATAATAAAGTAAGAAACGGGATCCTTGTCACTCGACCTTCGTAATCATGGCTGTGTGCCATGAAGAGGGTAAAGTTTGACAGGATCTAGATAGAAGTAAAAGATAATGAATGATGAAGATAATAATGATATTATATGTGTACGTATGATGTATGATTGCGTGAAAGTAAAGAAACGGTTTTAATGAAAGTAAAGTATTTTATTTATAAAACTAGAACTCATTCAGCAACGCTGACTTTTATGTGTTTCCAGTTGGCAGGTAAAGTTGCTGAGGATGGAACAGGGCGGCTACTTGGCTCATTTTAGATGGCATTCTTTTGTTAATGTTTTTGCACTGTAATACGAACAAACAATGTTTTATAATGAATGTTGTATTAACTTGCAAAAGCATTTATATTGAAATGAAACGTTAGTTCCACTGATTCCGCTGCAATGTTTATTAAAGTTAATGAAATTATATGTTTTAAGAGCGATGAATGACCAGCTATAAGCGTCCCGGGAACGGGGCCTTAAACTGTTTACTTTGGAAGAAATTTTTCAAAATGATATTCCTTAGAATTTTGAGAATTTAAGATATGTTTTCTTTTGGAAGACATTAAGTTGACTTCAGAAGAAAGTTATGTCTTCAAAACTAATAACTACTTACTAAGAAATTTACCTTCGGAAGAAATTCTGATATATCTTCTAAAGCTTAAATATGCTTTTAAGTACTTATATGTTTTAAAGGAAAATTTACTTTCAAAAGCAATTAAGTCTTGAAAGTTTTATTCATCCTTTGAATAATCTTTTGATGTTAAATATCTTTCAAAACCAAATATATATCTCAGAAGCAAAATACTCTAATTAATTTTCTTCCGAAGCAAATTTTTATCAAGATAAGGAATATCTTCCAAAGTTAAATTGGTTTTGAAAGTTTTCTTAAAACTTTTAAAGACTTACCTTCGAAAGATTTTATACTTCCAAGAAAACTACCTTTTTGGGCACTTTTTTAGAGGTGGGACTGATATCCGGATTTCAAAATTTATCATTTTTCCTTAACTTTGTCTCAAATCCAACCACATAAATATATACCTACAATGGTTCCCTCTCTTTCTCCTTACTCTTCATCTGCAAAAGTTTAAACCATAAATTCACCCACAAACCGCCTTTGATCTTAGCTTTCTTCACTCAAAAGCTTTCTAAAATGGCCAACCCTAACCCGATGAGATTTCTTCAAACAACTTCACAAGTAACATAACCAAGTTTCTCAATTGTCATTTGAGAAAGATCCATGTTTCTCAGATGTTTGCCACTTCTTATCTCAATCAAACTATCTCACCGCCCACACAATAGACCCTACATTGTATGAAGAACAACTCCTAGAGTTTTGGAGGACCTACCAAGAGGTGATCTTGGACGGTGAGAAGGCACTGTTTATCACAGTACAGGATAGCATTGATTTCATCACTCCAGCCATAAACAACTCTCATTTAAGGCTAGTTGATAAAAAGGCGAGTTGTCCTTCCCAAAATCTACTGTTAATGACCCATTCCAGCAGATAGGATATGAAGGGGACTACACACTCAGAACCTTCAAGAAGAGAAGTTTTCTTTCAGTGGAAGTACCTCCTCCATGTTGTAATCCACTCTTTATCTTTTACAAAGATGGAGGATGAGACCAGATTCCTGATAACTTATTCTATATGGTCCATGGAATGGTTTTTAGGGGTCAAGTGCAAGTACTCCCAGTTTGTTTATACAAACTTGCTTGCTAACTTGGACTCCTTAGAGTAGTTTATGTTCCCTATATATGTTTAACACATTCTTAACTATGAACTGGGCTCATAATTAAGGGCGCATATAATACTCTTAAATTGGGACGTATAAAACCCAACATATTCAAAATCATGAGAAATATCACTATTGGCTTCTCAGGGGTAGAAATAACCCTGGTCCCAAAAATGTTAGAGCTCATTGCTCAAGGTGACAACTTGGCAGCACCAACCAATGTTGAACCCACACCTTCTATTTCTGAACCACCCTCATAGCCACAAATAACCATCACCTACACCAGAAAATCCAAACAAACCCCTGCTCAATCTACTCAAGTTGAGCAGGACCCCCGTACAAATACCCTTGCAGGAGGAATGTAAGGCCCCGTCCCCGGGCACCTCACAGTTAGTCATTCATTGCACATAAAACATATACTTTACAACTATTTTAAATAGATATTGCAGCGAAAACATTCAAAAGAGATATCTCAATTCATCATAAAAGCTTTTGCAACGTACTACATCGTAAATCAATTACAAAATAGTCATAAACAGTGACTTGAGGTAGTAAGAGGATTCCTTAAGTAATCCTATTTATCCGAATCCTCAACAAACACCCTTTGTGTTCTAAATACATTTAACATAATATATAACAAAAATATTAACAAAGAGATGCCGTCCTAAAAGAGTTGAGTAGCCGTCTCGTGCCATCCTCAGCAACACTACCTGCCAACTGGAACACATAGAAAGTCAATGTTGCTGAGTGAGTTCTAGTTTTGTAACAAAACATACTTTTCTTCCGTTAAAACCGTTCTTACTTTCATGTGATCACACAACATACGTACACATAGATAACATTATTATTATCTTCATTATTCGTTCATTAGCTTTCGTTCGTGTACCGTTCATCATTAACATTCACATTCTTTCTTTTGTTCGTACGTCTCTTACATACATTCATACATTAATTACATTCGTCCGTACGTTCGTTGCATTCATTCATATGTTCATTTCGTTCATTCGTACGTTCATTACATTCGGTGACGTGTACAATACCCCGAACATTATGCACTACTGTTGGTGCTGGACGTGTGATGATTAATCACGAACGTTGGGCACTACTGCTGATCCAGTCACCTAGGGCAAGTACACGCACACTTATCTTTCTTCTTTCATTCTGGATCAATGCCATGTGTTGTACCCCGAACATTGTGCACTACTGCTGGTGCTGGACCTGTGATCATCAATCATGAACGTTGTGCACTACTGCTGATCCAGTCACCTAGGGCAAGCGGCAAGGATTTCATACATATGGTCAATCACAAAGACTGACCCCAGTGTGCATCCTTTGGGGTAGCTAACCCGCACACCATTGAGCTAACACCTTCATAGGGTATGCACCTCCATACATTTGCTTGCAAGCCTTTTCTTACATTCATTCGTTCATTCATTAATGCATGTATTCATTCATCATGTTCCTCTTTCATTATCTTTCACTTTACGTTCTTATTACTTTCGTTTCATTCATTAATCATAACACGTAAAGTCACGGAAAGATAAACACGTATCGAAACAAGGAACATCGGTATTTACAAATCATCAGTCATTACCATCATATAGGGCTACATCATACTTATCATACATACATCATGCATTTACGTGCAATACTATCACTGTCGTGCTGGACGTAACTTCTAAGCCTCGACGCTTATCACACGTGTACCTACGGGAGCTATTACATCACTACTTACCCTTACCCTTCTTCCAATGGCCAGTAGCTTGACTACCTCTTCCCCTCGTACACAACAACCCTATTTGGGCGATTGGGCATACTCCAGTCGCATGGCCTCCACACGACTGGGTCATGTGATTGGACATCATGCGAATGAACATCCAATCGTGCGAATGGATACTGGGCATGCGACTGAACTCTCAATCACGCGATTGTACCCCTAGGCGACTGAGCATCTATGCGACTGGGCTTCCAGTCATGCGATTGAACCTCGGTCGTACGATTGAGTCTCAGTCGTCCCTCAATCGGCCGATTGGCCCTTCAGTCTTCTAGCCCTAACTGGGCAGCGACTGGAGTTCATCCCGAACTGCAGCCGCGACATACGGCCTTCAAACTCTTCCAAACTCATTTCCAGCCCAAATTAGCCCTCCTAAACCTTAGGGAATCATACTATGACATCATAAAAGCTCATACAAGTCCAAATTCACACTTTAAACACACTACACATGATTACACCCGAATGGGTCAAACTCACACATTTCAAAAGCGGGTTTATGTGTTCCAGCCCCAAAATCATTTGAAAACAAGTAAATGAGGGGTCCTAGAACTCACACAAACAAGAAGAAGATGAAGAGCTTCGTTTGGACTAGTTACTCGACGAGTTTCGAGCCCGAATCACCACTTTTCTCTCTTTTTCTCTTCTTTCTCTCTTCTTTCTCTTTTCTCTTCTTTTGACTGAATTTTGCAAGTGTGGGGAGGGGAGATGGCTGCCCCCTCCCTTAAAGCTACAGTCCAGTCGCCCGAACCCAAGCGTATGGGCACTCCAGTCGCCCGAACACCATGCGACTGGACCTTCAGTCGCCTGAGCTCCATGCGATTGGACCTCCAGTCGCATGGAACACCAAAAAGTCAAATTTCCGGGTGTTACAAGTGCACCCCCTTATTTAGGTTTCGTCCCCGAAACCTGCTATTCTTCGAACAAACGTGGGTAATGCTGTCTCATTTCTTCTTCGGTTTCCCACGTTGACTCGGATACCTTCCTATGCTGCCACTGTACACGCACAAGATGAAACACTTTATTTCTCAGCCTTTTCTTTTTTCGATCGATGATCGCCACTGGTTGCTCCACGTAATTGACTCGTTCATCTACTTCGATATCCACCAGTGGAACAATCATATCTTCATCTGCCAAGCACTTTCTCAGATGAGATACGTGGAAGGTCGGGTGAATTCCACTTAACTCATCTGGTAGCTCCAACCTATAGGCCACATCTCCTACTCGATCAATGATTCGGAAAGGGCCTATATACCTCGGGCTTAACTTGGTTAGTGGAGAAGCGATCTTTGAAAAGTCTTGAATGAATCTTCTATAATAGCCCACCAAACCCAAGAAACCACGGATCTCGGATGGCGTCTTTGGAGACTTCCATTGCATCACCGCTTCCACCTTTGTCGGATCCAGCATAATTCCCTCTGGATTCACCACATGACCCAAGAACTGAACTTCGCGTAACCAGAACGTACACTTGGAGAACTTGGCGTACAGTTTCTCCCTTCTCAACTTCTCTAACACTTTCCGAATATGACCGGCATGCTCTATCTCGTTCCTCGAATAAATCAGGATATCATCGATGAACACAATCACTGATTAATCCAACATCGGCCGACACACCCGGTTCTTCAGGTCCATAAAAGCAGCTGGCGCATTGGTCAAACCAATAGACATGACAAGAAACTCGTAGTGACCGTAGCGCGTGCGAAAAGCTGTTTTAGGGATATCCTGCTCTTTCACCTTTAGTTGATGGTAGCTCGATCGAAGATCTATCCTTGAAAACCAACTGGCATCCTGAAGTTAGTCAAACAAATTATCAATTCCCGGCAACGGATACCGATTCTTCACTGTCAGCTTGTTCAGCTCACGGTAGTCTATGCACATCCTCATACTGTCATCCTTCTTCTTCACAAATAGGACCGGAGCACCCCAAGGTGAGATACTCGGTCTAATGAACCCCTTATCTAGCAGCTCTTGCAACTGCTCCATCAACTCTTTCATTTCCGTCGGAGCCAATCGATACGGTGCTTTGGCAACAGGTTGGGCGCCTGGTATCAGATCAATCTGAAACTCAATCTCTCGGTCAGGTGGCAATCCCGATAAGTCTTCCGGGAACACGTCTGGAAAATCACACACAACCAGGACATCGGACAGTTGTGGTGTTGGCGTTACCACATCCTTCACATAACATATGTAGGCGCTACATCCACGCCTTATACATTTTTCCGCCACCGCCATCGAGATCACTTTCGGGATTGTCGTGACCCGATCCCCATAAACAGTTACTGAACTCCCGTCGGGCGCTATCAAACGAATTAGCTTCTTTTGACACACTATATTCGCCTCGAAGTCCGCCAACCAATCCATCCCAAGCACCAAATCAAAACCACCCATGGTTATCGCAAATGGTCTAACCGGAAATTTGTGGCCCTTTAATTCCACATCACAACCCTCTATCACCTCGGAAATCCTGGTAGACTTACCTATCGTAGTTTCTACATCAAACGGTACGTCCACACGTCTACTAGTAACAGGCAGTTTGGCATAGAAGGAAGCAGAAATAAAACTCCTACTGGCACCCGAATCAAATGATACAGAGGCTAAAGTTTGGTTCACCAAAAACGTACCGGACACAACATTAGGGTCCGTCCTAGCCTCCTCCTGTGTCATCGTAAATGCCCTGGCATTTGCCCTCGGTCCTTCATTCCCCGTCTTCTTCACGCCGGAACCCTCAGCCCTCGGCTTCTTGCAGTCTTTATTCATATGGCCACTCTCCCCACAGTTGAAGCACCTCATGCTCCTACACTCCCTAGCCATATGACCAGGCTTTCCAAACTTGAAACACACGTTCAACCCCAGTCTACACTCCCTTCTATGCTCCTTCCCACACTTACTACACCCCCTCAGTCCCATACCCGGTGTGGCTATATGACAGTCATCCACCCGGGACTTGTTGTTACTAGTCGAAGCATTACCCCAACCAAACCTCTTCCCATCCCAATTCCGGTCACCACCACTCCTTCTGCTACCTTCAGCCACCACCACTACCACCCTTTCATCACACAGTCTTCCAGCCAAGTCCACCGCCGACCTATAGGTGTTCGGCCGGGCGGCGATCATATGCCTGCGAATATCCGCCGGCAAACCCTGAATATACCTCTTGATCTTTCGCGACAGAGGTGTCACCTGATCCGGCACCAGACGTGCCATTTTGTTAAACTTCGTGGTGTACTGTTGGTGGGTCATCGTCCCCGCCTCCAGCTGCAGGAACTCTTTCTCAACTTTATCCATTTCTCGATGAGGACAGAACTCCTCGATCACCAACCTTCTCAGCTCGGACCACTTCATTCTTCCAATGGCCCTACTACCCTCGGCTTTGACTATGTTGTCCCACCAGCATAGAGCCAAATCCGTGAAAGAGTGGGTTGCGAACTTCAGCTTTTGGTCCTCCGGCACTCACTGATATCGAGGACAGCCTCCATTTCCCTCACCCATCGGTGAGCAGCAGCAGCAGTGCCATTACCGTCAAAAGTAGGGGGCTTGCACCTCATAAACGCCCCGTAATTACAGCCTCGTGCTGACTCATGCACAGGCTCCTCCTCCTCTTCCTCTTCATCATCAGAAAGAACCGTTTCCGGCTCGGGTTGCTCCTGCCTTCCTGAGGACCTGTTCCTCTCTTTTCTTTCCCCTTCCGGACAGCCTTTATCACTTTGGTCACCACAGATGATAAGATCGTTTGCATGACCTGATGTACCTCTTCGACCACCGCTTCCTTTACCGAGGCCCTCAAATTGGTGCTCTCGTCTGCACCCTCGTGATGAGGGGTCCCAGGTTCTTCATGAACCACTTTCTCTACCCTAGGTCTTCCTCTTGTGGCCCGTGGTTCAGCACCACGTCCGCCACCACCTCCACCCTGTGAAGCTTTGGATGATCTACCACCGGCCATGCTCTATCACACACTGAAAGGTTCAAACACCAATGCGGTCATTCAAGGGAATAGCTCAGTTTATGTCATGTATAGTAAGTCCCTAATTACAGTGGCCAGTTGTGATTAGCCACTTACTTTACTCTTCATACCCCAAGCATTACCTGTCCTGACTACATCAGTATTTAAATCTACATACAACACATAGCCACATACCATGCGCACATAATACCGGTTATCATTAAGAAAATACCTATGGCACGCAGCTACTCAGATTGGCATCCCTTCCCTTTCCGTCCCATTTTCAGTTTAAGTTAAGGTTTATTTTGAAAATTTACCCATTTCACTTAAACATTGGCTCTGATACCAACTTGTAAGGCCCCGTTCCCGGGCACCTCACAGTTGGTCATTCATTGCACATAAAACATATATTTTACAACTATTTTAAATAGACATTGCAGCGGAAACATTCAAAAGAGATATTTCATTTCATCATAAAAGCTTTTGCAAAGTACTACTTCGTAAAGCAATTACAAAATAGTTATAAACAGTGACTTGACGTAGTAAGAGGATTCCTTAAGTAATCTCGTTTATCCGAATCCTCAATAAACACCCCTTTGTGTTCTAAATACATTTAACATAATATATTACAAAAATATTAACAAAGAGATGCCGTCCCAAAAGATCTGAGTAGCCGTCTCGTGCCATCCTCAGCAACACTACCTGCCAACTGGAAACACATAGAAAGTCAGCGTTGTTGAGTGAGTTCTAGTTTTGTAATAAAACATACTTTTCTTCTGTTAAAACCGTTCTTACTTTCATGCGATCACACAAGATACGTACACATAGATAACCTTATTATTATCTTCATTATTCGTTCATTAGCTTTCGTTCGTGTACCGTTCATCATTAACATTCACATTCTTTCTTTTGTTCGTACGTCTCTTACATACATTCATACATTTATTACATTCGTCCGTACGTCCGTTGCGTTCATTCATATATTCATTTCGTTCATTCGTACGTTCATTACATTCGGTGACGTGCACAATACCCCGAACATTATGCACTACTGTTGGTGCTGGACCTGTGATGATTAATCACGAACGTTGTGCACTACTACTGATCCAGTAACCTAGGGCAAGTACACGCACACGTATCTTTCTTCTTTCATTCTGGATCAATGCTATGCGTTATACCCCGAACATTGTGCACTACTACTGGTGCTGGACCTGTGATGATCAATCACGAATGTTGTGCACTACTGCTGATCCAGTCACCTAGGGCAAGCGGCAAGGATCCCATACATATGGTCAATCACAAAGACTGACCCCAGTGTGCATCCTTCAGGGTAGCTAACCCGCACACCGTTGAGCTAACACCTTCATAGGGTGTGCACCTCCATACATTTGCTTGCAAGCCTTTTCTTACATTCATTAATGCATGCATTCATTCATCATGTTCCTCTTTCATTATCTTTCACTTTACGTTCTTATTACTTTCGTTTCATTCATTAATCATAACACGTAAAGTCACGGAAAGATAAACACGTATCGAAACAAGGAACATCGGTATTTACAAATCATCAGTCATTACCATCATATAGGGCTACATCATACTTATCATACATACATCATACATTTACGTGTAATACTATCACTGTCGTGCCGGACGTAACTTCTAAGCCTCGACGGTTATCACACATGTACCTACAGGAGCTATTACATCACTACTTACCCTTACCCTTCTTCCAAAGGCCAGTAGCTGGACTACCTCTTCCCCTCGTACACAACAGCCTTAATTGGGCGATTGGGCATACTCCAGTCGTATGGCCTCCACGCGAATGGGTCATGCGATTGGACATCATGCGACTAAACTCTCGAATCGCATGATTGAACACACTAGGCGACTAAGCATCTATGCGACTGGGCTTCCAGTCGTGCGATTGAACCTCAGTCATGCGATTGAGTCTCAGTCGTCCCTCAATCGGCCGATTGGCCCTTCAATCGTCTAGCCCTAACTGGGCAGCGACTGGAGTTCATCCCGAACTGCAGCCGTGACATACGGCCTTCAAACTCTTCCAAACTCATTTCCAGCCCAAATTAGCCCTCCCAAACCTTAGGGAATCATACTATGACATCATACAAGCTCATACAAGTCCAAATTCACACTTTAAACACACTACACATGATTACACCCGAATGGGTCAAACTCACGCATTTCAAAAGCGGGTTTATGTGTTCCAGCCCCAAAATCGTTTGAAAACAAGTAAATGAGGGGTCCTAGAACTCACACAAGCAAGAAGAAGATGAAGAGCTTCATTTGGACTAGTTACTCTATGAGTTTCGAGCCCAAACACCACTTTTCTCTCTTTTTCTCTTCTTTCTCTCTTCTTTCTCTTTTCTCTTCTTTCTGACTGAATTTTGCAAGTGTGGGGAGGGGAGATGGTTGCCCCCTCCCTTAAAGCTACAGTCCAGTCACCCGAACCCAAGCATATGGGCACTCCAGTCACCCGAACACCATGCGACTGGACCTTCAGTCGCTTGAGCTCCATGCGATTGGACCTCCAGTCACATGGCACTCCAAAAAGTCAAATTTTCGGGTGTTACAAGGAAGTGGAAACAAGTGCTCCCACTTCCCTTGAGGAGCAAACCACTCCCATTACTTCTTTTATTAGTGCTATGGTTCCTCATACTCAGCCTAATAAGCTCATAGCCCAAGCCTTAAGCCATCACTCTAAGTCTCAAAACTCAAGTGATCAACCTTCAAGGGAAAGCAACCATCCCCAACCGTTAGACTTAAAGCAATCCATCTTTGACCTTTAATTTTCTGATGATGAGGATATGGGCTTCAGTGATTAACATGAGTCTCTTTTCTCTTCCCCTGCTCAAGGAGAGATGAGTGGTCCTGAAACACCCATATCTAGCCCATATTATCATCGTCCAACTGAGGTGGATCTCCCTAAACATGTTAAGGAAGTCTATATGGATGAGGCTCTTACTTTTACAAGTGATTACATTATTATGACCTCAACCATGGCAATCCAGACATTGATACTTCTTTTGAAGTTGTCATGGTGCCGGGGAAATCCAACATCCAAGAACCCCAAGCTGGTGGTAAGGAAGAAGACTTTGGTCCTATTTCTCTTCCCCCAAGATTCTTCTTGTAAAAATAAGGGGAGTCTGGAACTAAAGGTGTAAAAACTATCAAAAACATGTACCTATTTAGTTTCAAAGGTAAGTCACCTTGAATCTCAGGTGGCTAACTAAAGGGAAAGTTAGCTGGGATACCTGTCAGGCAGACTCAACCAGGTCCATAAGAACCTGTGGATATGGTGGACCTAACCTTTAGCTCCCCTATGTAAGAGGGTGATTCTACCAAAAAGGGGAAGAAGGTCCTACCTACAACCAAAGAACCTAGGAGTTCTACCTAGAGTATGGACATAGAGGACTCACCACCCTCACTTGTAGTTGTCCATACTCAATAACCTATTCAGGCCCACATTGATGTTGAAGCCCTGATTCAAAGCCTATTTGAGGAGGGCGTACTTTGTTGGATCTGATAAGGCTGGTGCAACCAAAACAAACACTTAACTTGATTTTGGTACAATTTATGAAGAACTTCCGAAGACAAAGCTGCATTTTCGAAGATAAGTCCATCACCTTCTGAAGCCAAGACTAGAAGAACTTCCGAAGAGAAACTTAGTCTTCCGAGACTAAGTTTACTCTTCCGAAGTATAAAGAAGATAAAGACTAGAAGTAGCTACTTCGAAGGAGATTTTCCTTTCAAAACCAAAGTATCTTTGGAAGACTTTATGTCTTCAGAAGTTTACTCACCTTCGGAAGAAAAAAATATGATGAGTGGATAAAGTAAGGTGTCTGTTAGTCAACTGCTACACTGACAGACTGCATGGAACTTCTCCATGCGGGTATGTTTGACCTTACTTTATCCACTACTCATCCATCATTGATTAGTATAGTTACCAACCTTAGTTGGTGACAAAAGGTAAGTTATGGGCTTGTCATGACTACCTAATACTAGGATAATACTTTATCTTAGTTTACATACTTCTAGCATTTGTAGTATTTTATCTAATTGTATATTGCAGTTGGTTTTCCAAGTATAACCGGCTATAGATAGTTATATATATAGTTCTCATTGTAAGCTCATAAGAGCATGCTTGTAAGAGTCTTGTAAACTTTAAGTTGAGAATTAATATATATACAAGTATCTTAAAAACCTGTTCTTGTCTCTTGCCTACTCTTAGAAGATTTTGCTTCACCATTTGAGTGTAACTTAGTGAGTTTAATAGAGAACCATTATGTTAAGGGACTTGTATCGATCCTGCAATTGGTATTAGAGCATCCAGGCTCTTGATTGTCAGATCTTACCATCCCAAATCATCTTGACTTTTCACTCATGCACTCACCTCACTCAAAATGGCCACGAACCAAAAATCACCAGAATTTGAAATGGGAACGATGACTAAAGCTCCTATCATCACTCCTGAAAATTTTAGATCCTGACGTATACGCATTGAAGTTTTTATTAAGTATCAAGACAGCCAAATATGGAGATCTCTCACTAATGGTCCTTACAAGCCAAAGGTGGCATCACCAGATGGAAAAGGTGCCATGGTAGAAGAGGATGTCAAAAATTACTCAGATGAAGACCATAAGAAGATGGACATCAATAGCAAAGCCATGACTGTACTGCTTACAGCAACACCAAACTCCATCATAGTAGGCTTTGAGCATTGCAAGACATCCAAAGAACTCTGTGATGCTTTGACTCAGATGTACTCTGGTTCTAATGACTCAAAGAAAGATTCCATGAAGCAGTAGTTTAAAAACTTCACTTATATTACTGGAGACTCTTAGCCAGCAATATTTCCGGTACATGGATCTTATCTCATCACTTCAGTCAGTTGGAGTTTCTCTTGAGAAAAGAGATCTAAGAAGGAAGTTCATGAGTGCACTTCCTTAAGAGTGGACTTTCTACTATGTCTCTATTAACAGAACAGAGAACTTGAACACTCTAATAATAACTGAACTATTCAACATTCTTGATTGATACCATGTAGAGATGGAGACTCAGAAAGGCCATCAGATGAATAGAATTTATGGTCCTTCCACTAGCAATGCTCTAGTTGTTGCTGAAGGATCAAGAAACCCTAGTCCGAATACTTGACTTACTCCCAGCAGCAACCATGTTCTTCTGGTCCATATATTACTTTCCTTGAAACACCAAAGTCTCAACAGGCTCAATTAAGTCCCTTCCCGGACAATTATGCCTTTGTTTCGAGAAATGAACATTCTAGTGACTTTCAGTTCTACTTTGAAGATCTAGAATGCTTCAGCCCAGATGATGTTGAATACATGGACATAGTCCAACAAATGGCTCTGCTAACTTATAGAACAAAGAAGTTCTTCACAAGAACTGGAAGGCAGTTCCCTCAAACCCCAACCAATAGCAAATTCAGGTTTGACAAAAGCAAGGCTGAGTGCTAAAACTGTAATCAACTTGGTCATTTTACCAGGGAATGCAGAGCTCCAAAATCAAATCCAGGAGCCACTCAAGCCTCCACACATCCTGCCACACATAAAGCTGCTTCAATTGAACAACAAACTGCTACTGTTTCTTAGGAAGTTGACTGGAGCTTCGTGGTGCAAGAATTGACTCATGCTCAAGCACTCATGGCTGGAACTGATGACAGCAAGGTATATGAACATCTTTGCACTCCAACTTGTATTACTAAAGTCAAACTGTATCAGGACTATAACATGGAAATCAAATCTGATATTGAGTCCTTGAACATCTTAATACCCGATTCTAAAAGGGCAGAATCTGACTATAAAATGAAAATTGAAGAGTTAGAAAGAACTGTGTCCTCTTTAAAGCATGAACAAACCGATTACAGGACTCAAATCAAAGATTTAATTTCCATGTTAACTGAGGCTCAAGCCCAGCTAGTCATAGCTAAGGCGAAAGCAAAGAAGTATGCTATTAAACAGCATAACTTCCAAACCATTCTTGCATCATCCTCCCACTCCAAATTGTGTTATCAAAACAAAGGTGGGTTGGGAACTAATGAAATTGCTCCACCATATTCTTATGATTCTATAAGACAACCAAGATGAGGTACTGAAGAGCAAGAGGTTCTATCTGCTGACCCCCCATCTTATAAGAGGAAGAATGTTGCAAATATGGAGACCAATAGTAAAAGGACCAGATAAAGAAATCGATCCTCACCTGTAATGAACAACCCCTGATTGCTAGAGCTAGAAGAAACAAAGCCAAGGCAGCCAGGATAACTGCTAAGAAAGTAGCTGAGTCCATGCTGAATACAGACGTAAAGCAAAAGGGTGTGTTTATCTCAGCAGGATTCCAGGTGGTTGGAAGATCTGATCCAGGAAAGGAATGCAGTACCAGCACTCGTATCCTGCTAAAGGATCAAAAACTGAAGGAGAAAACTGTTGAGAAATGCAAGAAATAATAGTCATCACATCCCATGAAAGGTAACATTGAATGCATAATGTGTGGTCTGCACAATGACATGGCTAAAGATTGTTACTACAATCCTGCAAGCACATATTATGCAAATAATGTTAAGAAGGAAGAAGTCAATGAAGGTTTCACATTTGGACCCTATCACATGGTTCAAATGTTGAGAAAAGGAAAACTTACTTCAAAGCCAAATTGCTTTCGAAATAAAATCATTCTTCTGAAAGAAAAAAACTTCGGAGGTAAAGTCAAAGAAAATTCCAAAGAACAAGAGAATTCCTTTGAAACCTTCCGAAAAGAAGACTGCTTTAGAAGAACAGGTTTTGAAAGCTTCTTCCAAAAGGATAGAAGCTTTGAAAGAAAGCTATGCTGCTCAAGCTTCATCAAGCTCATCTTCGCTGATCAACCAAAGGATGGAATGGAAGATCAAAGAAGATGTTGTAGGCCCAACCTATTCTTCCAAAACCACAATTGAACCCCCCTGTCTATATTTTGGTTCAATTTTGTCATCAATTTTGAAAGAACCCAAGACCAAGAAGTCTTGGGTTTCCAATAGCAACTAGCTTTTTCACCTTATGTGTAGGGACATCCACTTGATAAAAATGGAAATATATGGATTGTGGATAGTGGATGCTCAAGGCACATGACTGGGAACATACCTCTTCTTCAATAATTTCAATATTTTGATGGAGGATGTGTTCAGTTTGGATGTGAAGCCAGAGGATACATCTCCAGCTGGGGAAGTGTATCCAATGGTAAGTTAAACATTGATAAAGTAAACTTTGTCAAACAGCTTGAAAACAACCTGTTAAGTGTTTCTTAATTCTGTGACCAAAAGCACCACATGCTTTTCATAGAACATGAGTGCATTATCCTCAAACCTGGGATGACAATTCCTCAAGAATTGGTGCTTCTTAGATCTCCCAGGAAAGGGGATATGTACAGGCTTGATATGAAAAATGCTTCCCCACTAGGTGAAGTATCATGCTTTCTTTCCGAAGCTAATGGTGATGAGTCAACTCTATGGCATAAGTGAATGTGCCATGTTAATTTTAAGACCATGAACAAGCTGGTCAAAAATAACCTGATACATGGTGTGCCAAAAAGGAATTTATTTGCAAGGATAATTGTGTTGCTTGCCTAAAAGGGAAACAACACAAGGTTCCTCATAAATGCAAAGAAGTGAACTCTATCACCACACCATTACACTTGTTGCACATGGATCTCTTCAGTCCTACAAGTATAATGAGCATTGGAAGGAAATCATATTGTCTTGTGATTGTTGATGAGTTTACTAAATATACATTGGTTTTCTTTTTAAGAACTAAGGATGAAACTACTGAAATTTTAAAATCCTTTATTCTTAAAATTGAGAACCAGATAGATCATAAGGTAAAAATATTAAGAAGTGACCAAGGGACTGAGTTCAAGAATCAAGTTCTTGACTCATTTTGTAACTCTAAGGGGATCACCAAACAATATAATGCTCCTAAAACTCCTCAACAAAATAGTGTTGCTGAGAGGAGAAATAGGGCACTTATTGAGGCTGATAGGACTATGTTGGCTGATTCAAAGCTACCTCTAACATTATGGGTAGAGCCAGTCAGCACTGCATTCTATGTGCAAAATAGAGTGCTTATAGCTAAGCCCCATGGAAAAACCCCTTATGAGCTATGGAACAAGAGACCACCATTCATTGGTTTTCTTAGGTCCTTTGGTAGCAAGTGCACCATACTTAACACAAAGGACAATTTATCAAAATTTACTGAAAAGTCAGATGATGCTATCTTTGTTGGATACTCTTTAAGATCCAAAGCTTATAGAGTATACAACATTAAAAATCAACAACTTGAGGAATCATCCAATATTGGTGTTAACGAGCACACTCCTTGTGTTAAGGGGAATGATCCTAAATATATCTTCAACTTAGAATTATTTCCCAACTATTCTAAACCTTCTTGTGAGATTGTTTCAGCTAGAATAGGTGGACAAACTGATTCCTATGAAGATCAAATGTTTGAGTTGCCAAGGCCTCTTCCAAGATCTCCAAGAAGACATGAAGATCAAGCTCCCATAGATGGTAATCCGGAGAGTCTCACCATCTTTAGAACCAATGGATCATCAACAAGTTGCCAGCTAAAAAAGCCCCAAACTTCACCAACTGACAACTTCAGTAATCAACACCAAGCTGATAAAGATGGTGATATGTGGGAACGTGAAACTGTTGATCCTACTTAACAACAACTCATAATTGATGCTGTAACACATTCATTGAATCTTTCCTCATTGAATGAATGTGAGACAGCAGCTGGTGGTGGTGTCCATAATCCTGAGCAAAACATCTCTAACTTGGAAATATCTATGCAACTAGATGTGATTCCTAGGCTCAGGATCCACAACACCCACCCAGCTGAGAACATTATTAGGGATGTCTAAGAGGGAGTATTAACAAGGAGTCAAACCCATCAAGGGAATGTCTGTTTGTATTCATGCTTCCTTGCTCAAATTGAGCCCAAGAATGTGGAAGAAGACTTAAAGGACAATAATTAGGTTGAAGCAATGCAAGAGTAATTGCTTCAATTCAAAAGAAAGAAGGTATGGAACTTATGTCCACTACCACAAGGCCAAGTCCCTATAGGCACCAAATTGGTGTACAGGAACAAGAAGGATGACAGAGGTTCAATCATTAAGAACAAGGCTAGACTTGTTGTTCAAGGGTACACACAAGAGGAAGGAATTGACTACACAGATGTCTTTGCACCTGTGGCAAGACTTGAGGCTGTTAGGATCTTCCTTGTTTTTACAACATCCAAGAACTTCACTGTCTACCAGTTTGACGTGAAATGTGCATTCCTATATGGGGATATCGACAGAGAAGTCTATGTGTGCCAGCCACCTAGATTTGGAGATCCACAGCATCCTAACTATGTGTGCAAATTGGACAAGGCACTCTATGGCGTACACCAAGCACCTAGGCTATGGTATGAGACTTTGTCTTCATTCCTATTGAAGAATGGCTATACCAGAGGCACCATAGACAAGACATTGTTCATAAAGATGTCTGGAGAGGACATGTTGCTCATACAAGTCTACGTGGATGACATCATATTTGGTTCCTCAAATGACCAAATGTGTAAGGACTTTGAGGGCATCATGAGGAAGAAGTTTGAGATGAGTTCTATGGGCAAGATGGACTTCTTGTTTGGAATTCAAGTGAAGTAGATGAAAGAAGGGTTTTTCATCAGTCAATCTAAGTATGTCAAGGACATCTTAGATAGATTTGAAATGAAGGATTGTAAGCTAGCCAGGACACCTATAGCCAGGAATCATAATCTTTGTCCTGACTTAGAGGGGGAGGATCAGCATTAGTACAGGGCAATTATTGGATCCCTGATGTATTTAACTGCAAGCAGACCTGATATCATGTTTGCAACTTGCATCTGTGCAAGATATCAGGTTGCTCCTAAGGTGTCTCACCAAGTTGCTATCAAAAGGATTCTTAGATACCTCAAAAGAGCTCCTAAACTAGGACTCTGGTATCCTAAGAACAAGGACTTCAACCTCTATGGTTATATTGACAGTGACTATGGTGGCTGCAACATCAACAAGAAATCAACATCAGGAGGATGTCAATTTCTTGGTGGAAGGATCATTTCATGGCAATGCAAGAATCAATCCCGTGTCTCTACATCAACTGCTGAAGCTGAATACATTGCTGCTGCCAGCTGCTATGCTCAACTGCTATGGATTCAGAATTAGATGATAGACTACGGATTTAACTTTATGGAAACTCCTATCCATATAGACAACAAGAGTGCCATTTCTATCACATAGAATCCAGTGAAGCACTCAAAGACCATGCATATATACATCAGGTATCATTTCATCCGTGATATTCATGAGAAGAATATCATAAAATTAGTTAAGGTTGATTCAAATAAACAATATACTGACTTGTTTACAAAGGCATTTGATGAACAAAAATTTAAATATTTATTTACAACTATTGGGTTGATCAACCTTGACCAGATTTCTTTCGAAAACCTTTTTAAATATGCCATGGTCTTTTTGTCTAACAATAACAATCTAAGCCATGTTACAGAAATTTTCTTTAAAATTTTCTAAGTAAAAATTCTTTCGAATAGAAATTTGCCTACGAAAGAAGACTTTCTCAGTCTTTCGTAGGTAAATTACTCTAATTGTTTCTTCTTCTGCAGAAGTTTTTGGCCTCAGAAGAAGTTCTAATCAAGTATCAAAAACAACTTCCGAAGCTTATTAACTTCATGCTCTCAGAAACAATCTTACTCTCGGAAACAAATTTGTCTTAAGACTATATTTGCCTTCGGAGGTAAAATTTGCTTCGGAAGAAACACTTAAAAGGAAACACAAGTGTTACCCTTCGGAAGAAATTTAACCTTCGGAAGAAACTTAACTGTAACGGATATCTTTTGGGCCCTACTCTGTAAAAAG
Organism: Flaveria linearis; assembly: GCA_024085815.1. Taxonomy (NCBI): domain Eukaryota; kingdom Viridiplantae; phylum Streptophyta; class Magnoliopsida; order Asterales; family Asteraceae; genus Flaveria; species Flaveria linearis. The sequence goes on from CM044006.1 coordinate 33,531,784, forward strand.
GTAAAAGATTTTTTCAGTAAAAGAAGATGCGTTGAATTATTTAAATGGATTTATCTTGCGGCCTAATCTTATCGAAACCTAAGCCATCTTGTCAATTATCATTACCCCTTATCCGATAAGATTTTTACCTCCATTTATACATAAACTTTGACCATCTCTCTCCTTTCTTACCGTTATAAAACTTTCTACCCATGATTTACAAAGATAACTCCCAAATTTCCCCCACTATCCTTCGTCTTCTTTCACTATTCCTCCAATCAAACAGATACTCAGAAACCATGGCCCTCAATCCCCAACACAACCAAGTCATAATCCTTGATTCTACAAAGGATGCAGACTATGCCCTAATCATCCAGTTCCTCAACCAATCGACATACTTCACCGCCCTTACCGTGAACCCCCTTGTTTACTCCAACCACATGGCCGACTTTTGGTCAAATGCAGGACTGAAACCCACAATGACCAAAGGGTTATTCGGTCAATGATATGCGACCAGGATTTGATCATTAGTGAAACCACCATCCGGGAGCTTTGGAGCTCCATGATATGGGCGCCCCTATTGATCTCACCAACTCGGATTTGGCAGACTCTTATCTCCAAATGGGTTATGGAGGTGATGTGCATAGGTCTACTGTTTATAAATATAACTTTTCTTATAGCTGGAAGTTCCTGTTGCACATTGTACTTCATTGCCTATCAAACAAATCCAGGGGATGGGATCAAATCCCACATGATTTAGGGTGCCTGGTCCATGGAATGGCGGGGAGCCTACGGGTCAACTACTCACAGTTTGTGCTGCTGAATCTGATCAGCAATATCAGCCGGGATTCCTGCTACATGTATCCTAGGTTCATACATCATAATATCAATGTGAACAAGACCATGACAAGCTTCAGTTTGCCTACTCTTTCGATTCCTTAGATGAAGCCTATTGTAGATGCTTCTTGAAGATTAACATTTAGTCTTTATTAGTTTTTTGTATAGTTTTGTCATAGTTTAGGGACTGTTTATGTAAATAGATATCCTTATGTTTGTTGATAGTATAAATAGCTTAGATAAGTATTGTGTAGGAAGACTAAAAACAAGGAGTCATTCGAACGAACTTGTTACTGTTTCCTACACTTGTAGTTGTCTTTCCTTACTATCAATGAACAACTATACAAAAGACTTAGTACAAAAGTCTAAAAGTCAAAGTCTTTCCTTACACTTGTAGTTATCTGAAAGTCTAGAGTCTAAAAGTCTAAAATTACCTCACATACGAGGTTGTCTATTCTATTTATAGGCTGACAGGAAGCCTTTACAAAAGACTAAAATACCCTTATACATAATCTAGTCTATGTACAAAAGGTCTTCATCAGCATTTGTTTTGTTCATCCACATTGACTAATATGGATGTGTTGAACTTCATCAGCATTTGTTTTTCTTCAACCGCATTAATGTTTGGTCATCAGCATTGACAAATGCGGATGAACGAACACAGCGCATTTGTTGCTGAGCATCCGCATTAGTTAATGTGGATGTGTAAATCCTTTGGCAGCATTTGTTTGGCTGTCCGCATTTGTTAATGCGGAAGAACAAATACTTGTCAGCATTTGTTCTTTGGTCATATGCATGTACAAATGCGGATAGCCGACACTTGTCTTCTTTTGTTGATGTAGATTCTTCATCCGCATAGGTTCTTAGACTTAGGGAGATTTCAGCAGAACAACCATCATCCATTACTTGAATTCGAATGTATGATCTTTTCAGGGTCCAACAATACTCCCCCTAAGGATTATACAGCCTATGAACTTCAAGGTTTTGAAGGATGAGGTTGTGAAGATTCTGCTGGGTCTTGATCAGCAGGAGGAGAAGAAGCAGGACCTGGGTCTGTGTATGAAGGATCCAGTATGGCTTTGATCATATTGGAGAACTGTCTGGCATCAGCTAACTTCTCTCTGCTCAATACAGGGATCTTCATTTGGCTCATGGTATGAATGGCTTCAATGGGCAGCTTCTTCAAAGAGATAGGCTCCCAGAATGACACAATTGACATCCCATCCCTGTGAATCAATAAAGATCCATCCATATCTACCTCTAGCTTCACAATGTTCCCAAATTGCAAAGGAGTCTTCTTCTTCCTCCTCTACTCTCTCTTATGAAGTATCCTATCATAGGCCATCTTCAGGAGTTTATGCATTTGAGAAGGAATTGCATATCAGCTTCTCCAAGCTTGTTCCTGATATCTTTGAAGTTCCTTGTGTAAATGTAGTGGATATAGGATTCATCAAGCAGCCTTACCTCATATCCACTAAACAGTCTAATTTTAGCCCCTTCCTTTCCTCCCCATTTTCTTTCAATCACCAACTCATATGTCTTCTCATTATAGTAGACGTTTGAGATTGGGATGGAGGAATTAGTTCCAGCTACCATCTTTCATTTCAAAGATTCAGTAGGCTTCACCTTGAGCTCAGGGAAAACTACTTCTTCAGCTGACTTGGTCTTTTTCTTCTCAAGTGGGTTAACAAAGGATTTATCTTTCCTCATACAGATAGCCTTGAGAGATTTGAAGTTGTCTATTCTTTTGAACATCCTCAGAATGTCTTCAAACTCATAACCCCTGAACATAGCCTTATGATTGATCAATCTCAGATTAGCTAGTTCTTTTAGATCAGGGATCTGCAGGGAGTTCACCAGAGCAGAGTACTCTGTGAAAAATTGGACTAACCCTAAGATCCTCTTGACCATGAGCATGTTCCAGTCACTGTCATACTTCTAGGCAATTATCTTCAAATCAATCTTGGCCTGGGGAGTAGACACAGCTCTAATCATCCCTGTAGTGGTGAGTCCATGAAGCTCTATCTGTGAAGGCTCAGCAAACTACTCAGGATATCTATGGAGTATAGGAGCCAAAAAGTCATGATCTCTATGGGTGAGCTGCATGTCTTGTGCTGAAACTCTTGATTTGGGCTGTTTTCTTGTTATTTCTTCTTCCATCTTCTTCAACCTATCTTTCTTCTTATTAATCATTCTAAGGATAGCAGCCCTTAGGAAATTTGTCTTCATATTCCCTAATTTTCTTTTAGTGAATCCCTGTTCAGACAAATAGTCTTTCATTTCCCTATCAGTCATACTGTAAGGATCAGGATAAAGTGATTGAGAAGAAGATGCTTGCTTGGCTGTTGAAGATAATTTTAACACGGGAGCCTTGGGTGAATGAGACTTTTCATACTCAGTCTCATATGTAGGGTCCAATAGTTTGTTTAGCTCTTCTTCTTCTGCCATCATCCCCTCATAGGTCAACCCAAAAACCTGATCAGGATCATATCCGTGGTCAATCAAGAATATGGCTTTTGCCATTAGATCATCTGACTTGGCTTTCTCCACCGCCTCATATATTGATGGCTTTTCCTGTTCAGGGCTTTCTTAGCTATTGGTTCATCAACCACATAGCCACCCTCTCTTTCTCCTTCTTCTAGATCAACAACCTCAGCCTTCTTTTTCAGTTGAGCTTCAGCCTTTTCATGTTCTTCCAAAAATTCAGCAATGGCTGCAAGGCTACGAGGATCATGTTTTGCTTTTCTTGAGCGGTTCTTCTTCTTCAACTGGTCTTTTTCCCTTGGCCTTTTCATCCAAGTATTTCCTCCTTCTGATGTAAGTTTGCACTGTTGGATCAGAAAGAGATTCAGCTTGTTCTGCTTCTTTGGGCAGTGTTTCAGATTCTGCCTTTTCTTGTTCATCTACTGCAGCCGCAGTTGATTCTCTTTGCTGTTGTTCTTCACATAGCTTTCTGATCAGCTCTTTTTGTTTATCAGATAGGGACACAGCAGGTACAATTTGTAGACTCAATTCCTTCTCTATTCGGACAGGAGATTGAGGAATAATCACTATTGGTTTAGTACCTTCCCTCTGATTAACTATGAAGTCCCAAAAGTCATCATCAATAATAAATTCTTCTACAGTGAAGAAGTCAAGAGCTGTGATCATGTCACTGAATTCAGCCTCTTCAGTGTGAGTTTCTGTGTTGTTCACTTGAATACACCACCATTTCCATGCTTGATTCATTTGGTTTAGTTCCACTAGTCTCAGCCTCCTTTTCAGACTCGGTGAACTTCATCTTTTTAGCCTGTGGGGAGTCATTATCGCTTTCCCCTGATGAATCTTGATCACTGTCATCTTTGTCACTTTCCCTCTTTCTTTTCTTATCTTTGTCATCGCCCTGATCATCTTGGTCTTTTTCAGCTTCTTGTTTAATCCTGACCAACATCTCCAACTCAGATACTCTCTTGTTTAGAGATACTACCTGAGTTTGTAGGTCAATGATTGTGACAGCTTGTTCTTCAATCAGCCCTTCTTATTCTTCCATTGCAATTGTTTGGATGGTCAAGGTGTTTAAGTGACCACTTCATCCTTGGAGTGCTGAAGAGCTTCTTTTAATTTCTCAATCTCATCTTCCTTTCCTTTCTTCTCCACCTCATACTTTCTCTTTATTTCTTTCAGCTCTTTTTCTTTTTCATCCATCTCCAGAAGTCTATCTTCAATGATACCAGATCTTCTTTCAGGATATTTTCCATCTTTGCTACTTTCTTAAGAATCTCAGAGATCATTTCATCTTTCTCATCAGGTTTGTTAATCTCTGATTCAGCAAAGCTCTCAGAAGGAGTAGCTTCTCAAGTCACTTGCCTCACAGACATAGGCATCTGATCAACCTTATCATCAGATGATGATTTGGATTCATCTGAGGAGCTGGCAAAATCACCAAACTAGCATGAGCAGTAGATGGAGATGATGGAATGGGAGATATGGGTGAGTGATGAATTGGTGAAATATGGGGTGAATGAATGGGTGAAACATGAGGTGAGTGCAATACCCTGAACATTGTGCAATACCCTGACCAATGTGCAATACCCTGAACATTGTGCACGAAGCTGATGCTGGGCCTGAGGTCTGTAAATAGACCTCGAACATTATGCACATAGCTTGACCCAGTCACCTAGGGTATGCTACAAGGGTCATTGTCAATCTCAATGATTGACCATGTGTGCATCCTTTGGGGTAGCTAACCCGCATCACAGTTGAGCTAACAACAACATGGTCGTGCACCTCCATTCTTTTTTGCTTGCAAGTCTTTCATTCTTTCATTTATGTTCCACTTTTCATTATCATTAATCTTTCACTTTATTAATGATAATACTTTATGTTTACGATCATAAAGACACCACGTAAACTCATACAATATAATATAATATGGAACATAAAAACAAGTCATAAATATGCACAATAATGACAATGATGACCCTAAAGTCAAACTAGGGTCAAGACCCTAAAGTCAAACTGGGTTTAAAACCCTAACATCACACATTCCCAAAGTTTCAGAAATAATTCTAAGTATTCTGGGCGCATGGGCACTATGCAGGCGCATCAGCCATTCTTAGGCGCATCATAAATATTTGGACGCATAGCCCACACTTAACTGATTTTCTACTAACATAGGCACATGAACTATTCAGGCGCATGAGCCTACACATAGGTGCCTGAATAAAAGGTTGGGCGCATGAGTACTATTGGGACGCATGACCCCAACACTTAGGCAATCCGGCCAAATTTCTAGGCGCATGAACAACTGTTGAGGCACATGAACTACACTTGGTCATTCTAAGGCATGATCTTGGGCGCATGGGGTATTGTTTGGGTGCATGGCATACCCTTAAATATTTCTAAGGCAAATTCAGGCGCATGGGCCTTATGTAGGCACATGAATGACCTATTTATCATACTTCTCAGTCATTTTTAGTCCCAAACATTATTCTAACCTGTTCTAAGCTTAATAATACCATACTAAGCCTATACATCACATAAACAACCATAAAACATCATCATACAAGCATGAAACATATGGGTATACATACAGAACAATTATAAATCACTTTAATACATTTTTAGCCCCAAAGAAGTTGTAAAACATGTAAAAACGGGATCTAGAACTCACCTTGTGTAGTGTTAAAGTAAAACTCCACCAAACTTGAAAACACTTAGAGTTCAACCACCTAAAACACAACCAACAAACAACCCAGCAAAAAGAACACATAAAAATCGGTTCTAAGGTTGGGAAACCCAACAAAACCTTGTCAAAACACAAAAAACACTTACCAAAACCCGAAATCTTCTTCTTCTTCTTCTTGTAACCGAGAGAGAGAGAGAGTTTTCAGCTTTCTCTTTTCTTCTTTTTGGTCGACCAAACGTAGATGGTTGACATATATGGGCGGCCATACCCATAATATATTAAAATATTGTGTTTTATACTATTTTACACATTGAACCCGTTCACGTATGCTTCTTTTTCCTTTTATAAAAGATACTTTTATTTCACTTTTACTTTGAAGAAGTTTTCGGGTGTTACAAGTCTCGCCCCTTAAAGAGGTCTCGTCCCTGAAACCTATCACTCTTCGAATAGTGGGAGGTAGTGTTTCCTCATTTCCTCTTCTGTCTCCCACGTAGACTCAGATCCCTTCCTGTGCTTCCACTGTACACGCACTAGTGGAACGACTTTATTTTTCAACCGCTTCTCTTTCCGATCAATAGTTGCCACTGGTTGCTCCACGTAATTGAGCCTTTCATCAACCTCAATATCTTCCAGTGGTACAACCATATCTTCATCAGCTAAGCACTTTCTAGAATGAGATACGTGAAATATGGCATTAATTCCACTTAACTCATCTGGTAATTCTAATCGATATGCCACCTCTCCTACTCATGTGATGATTCGGAAAGGCCCTATGTATCTCGGGCTTAGCTTACCCCTCTTCCTGAACCAGATGGTCCCCTTCCACGGTGAGACCTTCAACATGACCATATCAACCACATTGAACTCAATCGGTCTCCGTCTTTTGTCAACATATGACTTTTGTCTATCTTTCGCCGCCTTCATGAAGGCTTTGATCTTTTCTAACTTCTCAGATGTAGCCTCGATCGCCTTGACACATCCTAACTCCTTCTGCCAAATGTCTCCCCAGCATACGGGTGTCCTACATCTCCTACCGTATAGCATATCGTACGGTGGCATGCCAATACTGGCATGATAACTGTTATTATACGAGAATTCTGCTAACGGTAAGTGATCGTCCCAACTTCTTCCAAAATCAATCACGCATGCTCGAAGCATATTCTCGAGCGTCTGAATTGTCCGCTCAGACTGGCCATCTATTTGAGGATGGTATGCCGTGCTAATGTGTAGCCTCGTCCCTATCGCATCATGGAATCTCTTCCAAAACTTCGATGTGAATCGGGTGTCACGATCCGACACAATGGACACCGGCACGCCATGATGAGCTACAATCTCTTTAATGAACAGATCCGCCAGTCTTTTGGATGAATATGTCTCGCGGATCGGTAGGAAGTGAGCACTCTTCTTTAGTCGATCGACAATCACCCAAATGGTGTCGTACCCCTCCACCGTACGGGGTAGCTTTGTTATGAAGTCCATGGTGATGTGTTCCCACTTCCACTCGGGTATAGCCAATGATTGGATCTTCCCGTATGGTTTCTGATATTCCGCCTTCACTTGCAAGAATGTAAGGCACTTGCTCACGTACTCTACTACATCGCGCTTCATTCCCAGCCACCAATAATCGTTCTTCATATCCTGAAACATCTTTGTGGCACCGGAATGAATCGAGTATCGAGTCTTATGAGCTTCATCCGTTATCTGCCCCTGTAGGTCTTCGTATCGAGGAATCAACATTCGTCCATTTCGGGTTCTAACACCGTGAGTGCTCTTACCCAACTCTATGACTAGTTCTCTCATTCTTTCAGAGTTAAGGCGATCTTCTTTCAACGCCTCGTCTTGAAATCCCTTCACCTGTGTCATCACATCAGCGGTCGTAAACAACTGATAAGCCTTCACTCGAATCGGCTTGGGTCTTTCCTTTCGGCAAAGGGAATCGGCCACCACTTTGGCCTTGCCCGAATGGTAGTGGATCTCACAGTCATAATCTTTGATGAGCTATAACCATCTCCTTTGCCTCATGTTGAGATCCTTTTGCTCAAAGAAGTACTTCAAGCTCTTGTGGTCGGTGAAGATGGTGCACTTCATCTCGTATAAGTAGTACCTCCAAATATTCAACGCGAAAACCACAGCCGCTAACTCCAAATCATGTGTAGGTTAGTTGACTTTGTGGGTTTTCAGTTGTCGGGACGCATAGGCTATCGCCCTTCCCCATTGCATTAACATACAACCAAATACCGAATAAGAAGCATCTGAATATACCACAAGCATCTGAATATACCATAAGCATCTGAATATACCACTAAGTCTTCACTCCCTTCGGGTAATATCAAGACCGGAGCTTGAGTTAATCTCGCCTTTAACTCCTCGAAAGCAACCTCCTGTTCTCGACCCCACACAAACTTCACATCCTTGCGAGTCAACTTGGTTAAAGGTGAGATTATCTTGGAAAAGTATTGGATGAACCTTCTTTAATAACCCTCCAAACCCAAGAAACTACGGATCTCGGATGGCGTCTTTGGAGACTTCCATTGCATCACCGCCTCAACCTTTGTTGGGTCTACCATAATTCCTTCAACATTAACAACATGACCCAAAATTGAACCTCGCGTAACCAAAAAGCACACTTAGAGAATTTCGCATATAAGTTCTCTCTCCTAAGTGTCTCTAATACCTCGCGTATGCGGCCGGCATGTTCTTCCTCACTTCTCGAACAGATTAGGATGTCATCAATAAACACAATCACTGATTTAACTAACATCGGCCGACACACTCGGTTCATCAAGTCCATAAAGGCAGCTGGCGCGTTTGTTAGACCAAAAGACATAACGAGAAACTTGTAGTGTCCATAACGCGTGCGAAAAGCTGTCTTAGGAATGTCTTGTTCCTTCACCTTCAATTGATGGTAGCCATATCAAGATCTATCCTCGAGAACCAATTGGCAACTTGGAGCTGATCGAACAAGTCATCAATCCTCGATAATGGATACCGATTCTTCACCGTCAACTTGTTCAACTCTCGGTAGTCGATGCACATCCGCATACTACTGTCCTTCTTCTTTACGAACAAAACCGGAGCATGCCATGGAGAGATCCTCGGTCGGATGAATCCCTTATCCATTAATTCCTGCAATTGCTCCATGAGTTCCTTCATCTCAGTCAGAGCTACTCAGTACGGTGCTTTGGCAATGGGTTGAGCACCGGGTATCAGGTCGATCTGAAACTCAATCTCGCGATCCAGCGGCACACCTGGTAAGTCTTCTGGAAACACGTCTGGGAAATCACGCACCACTAGCACATCGAATAGTTCCAGTACAGACGCATCCTCATCTTTCACGTAGGCCAGATAGGCACTACATCCACGTCTCATGCACTTTCCAGCCACCGCCATTGATATCACCCTTGGAACCGTAATGACGCGATCACCATAGACTGTCACCGAATTTCCATCGGGCGCAACTAATCGAATGATCTTCTTGCGACATACGATGTTCGCCTCATAGGTTGCTAACCAATCCATTCCTAGTACTACATCAAATCCACCTAGGGGCATCACATGTAAATTGGCAGAAAACCTATGACCTTCTAGTTCTATGGTACAGTCCCCTATCATGTTAGAAATTCTAGTAGACTTACCGATAGTAGTTTCTACATCAAATGGCTTATCAATGCTTCTACTACTAACAGCAAACTTAGCATAGAAAGCAGCATAAATAAAACTCCTACTAGCACCAGAATCAAATAATACAGAGGCACAAGTTTGATTTCCTAGAAACATACCTGACACGACATCGGGATCCTCTCTGGCCTCCTCCCGGGTCATCGTGAAGGCTCTAGCACTTGCCTTCTATCCGCCTCCTCCGGCTTCTTCTTCGCCCTAGAGCTCTCCGCCCTCGGCTTCTTGCAGTCCCTGCTCATGTGGCCCTCCTCGCCGCAGGTGTAACACTTCGGCACCCTACAGTCTCTGGAAATGTGGCCAGGCCTTCCACATTTGAAGCACACATTGAGCCCTAACCTACACTCACCCACATGCTCCTTCCCACACTTACCACACTTCCTTGATCCCGAACTTGATGACCCCAACCTGCGGTCATCCACCCTCATCTTCTTGTGGTTTGGGGTGAAACCACCACGCCCAAACCTTTTCCCATTCTAGTTATTATCACCGCCACCTGTCTTCTTCACTTCCACCACCGTCTCCTCCCGCTCATCATACAACCTACTCGCCAGGTCCATAACCGATCGCAAAGTACCCGTGTCGGGCAGCAATCAGAAGCCTTCGTATGTCAGCCGACAACACCTGAATGTATCTTTTGATCTTCCTCGATACCGGCGTCACCTGATCCGGCACCAGCCTCGCCATCTCGTTAAATTAGGTGGTGTACTACTGGTGGGTCTTGGTTCCCACCTCAAGTTGTAGGAACTCCTCTCGATCTTATCAAGTTCCCAGTGAGGACAGAATTCCTCAATCACCAATTTCTTCAACTCCTTCCATCGTATCTTCCCGATGGCCCTGGCACCATCAGCTTGGATAATATTGTCCTACCAACATAGTACTGAGTCAGTATAAGAGTGAGTGGTGAACTTCACCTTCTGGTCTTCACGACACTCGCTGATTTCCACCACTGCTTCCATCTCCCTCACCCAGCGGTGAGCGGCAGCAGCATTACCGTTGCCATCGAAGGTCGGGGGCTTACACCTCCGGAATGCCCCATAACTGCATTCCTTTGTCGTCACCCCCACTTAATCATCCTCCTCATCGTCAGACAACATTGTTTCAGGCTCAGGTTGTTCCACCTCCCCCTTGCTTTCCTTGCCCATTGACCCCTTCTTATCTTCCTTTCCCTTCCTCTCCTCATACCTCACATCCCTGATAACTTCGGTCATTACACATGGTAAGACTGTCTGCATGACCTGGTGCACCTCGTCAGCAATCGCCTCCCTAGCTGAGGCATTCAAACTAGCATTCTCATTCTCCTTACTTCGACCATGAACCTCAGGGTTCTTGTGAGCCATCTCAGGAGCCTTAGCACTACTCCTGGTCACACGTGGCACAGTACCGCGTCCACCACGACCACTGCCTCTAGAAGCCTTGGAAGATTTTCATCCAGCCTTTTCCTAAACGCTATAAGATTCAGACACTAACACATTCATTCAAGGTAATAGCTCAGTTTATATCAAGTATAGTAAGTCCCTAATTACAGTGGCCAGTTGTAATTAGCTACTTACTTTACTCTTCACACCCCAAGCATTTTCTATCCTGACTACATCGGTATCTAAATCTACTAAGAGCATATAAATCAAATAGCATGCGCACATAATACCGGTTAATATTAAGAAAAATACATACCTGATGGCACGTAGTTACTCGGGCTGACATCCCTCCATTCGTCCCATTTTCAGTTTAAGTTTAGCTTTTTGAAACTATTTTACCTAATTCACTTAAACTTTGGCTCTGATACCAACTCGTAAAGCCCCGTTCCCGGATAACTCATAGTTGGTCATTCATAGCACTAAAGATACATAATAATATACATTTCATAAAATAAGCAGCGGGATTACTTTAACAAAGCCATTCATTATTATTAATAAATACTATTGTTAAGCAATACAATGGAGTTTGAGTTACAAAAGATTGTTTAATTGCATTACAAAACAACAATATCATAAGTATTGAATGGATGCCAGTCTTGTCCCGCCAAGTAGCCTCACCCTCGTGCCATCCTCAGCAATCGTTACCTGCCAACTGAAAAAATATAAAAGTCAGTGCTGCTGAGTGAGTTCTAGTTTTAGAAACATTAAAATACCTTGAATAGCTTATATATGAAAATACTTTTCTTCATAAAACACTTTCTTTACTTTCGTTCGTGAGCATACTCATTCTTTCATTTCATTACCATACTAATTCTTTCATTTCGTACTTTTATTATTATCTTTCACTTTCTTTCCGGACCAATGTGCAATACCCCGAACATTGTGCACGAAGCTGATGCTGGGCCTGAGGTCTATAAATAGACCCCGAACATTGTGCACGAAGCTTGACCCAGTCACCTAGCGTATGCTACAAGGGTCCCTGCCAATCTCAATGATTAATCCTTTATGCATCCTTTGGGGTAGCTAACCCGCATCACAGTTGAGCTAACGACAACATAGTCATGCACCTCCATTCATTTTGCTTGCAAGTCTTTCATTCTTTCTTTTATGTTCCACTCTTCATTATCATTAATCTTTCACTTTATTAATGATAATACTTTACGTTTATGATCATAAACACACCACGTAAAGTCATACAATATAATATAATATGGAACATAAGAACATGTCATAAATATGCCCAATAATGACAATGATGATCCTAAAGTCAAACTAGGGTCAAAACCCTAAAATCATAGATTCCCAAAGTTTCAGAAATAATTCTAAGTACTCTGGGCGCATGGGCACTATGCAGGCGCATCAGCCATGCTTAGGCGCGCCATAACTATTTGGGCGCATGGCCCACACTTAACTGATTTTCTACTAACTTAGGCGCATAAACTATTCAGGAGCATGAGCCTGCACTTAGGCGCCTGAATAAAAGGTTGGGCGTATGAGTACTATTGGGACTCTGGCCCCAACACTTAGGCAATCTGGCCAAATTTCTAGGTGCATGAACAACTTTTCAGGCGCATGGACTACAGTTGGTCATTCTAAGGCATGAACTTGGGCGCATGGGGTAATGTTTGGGTGCATGGCATACCCTTAAATATTTCTAAGCAAATTCAAGTGCATGGACCTTATGTAGGCGCATGAACGACCTGTTTATAATACTTCTTAGTTATTTTTAGTCCCAAACATCGTTCTAACTTGTTTTAAGCTTAATAACACCATACTAAGCCTATACATCACATAAACAACCATAAAACATTATCATACAAGCACAAAACATATGGGTATACATACAGAACAGTTATAAATCATTTTAATACATTTTCAGCCCCAAAGAAGTTGTAAAACATGTAAAACTGGAGTCTAGAACTCACCTTATATAGTGTTGAAGTAAAACTCCACCAAACTTGAAAACACCGAGAGTTCAACCACCTAAAACACAACCAACAAACAACCTAGCACAAAGAACACATAAAAATCGGTTCTAAGGTTGGAAAACCCAACAAAACCGAGTCAAAACACAAGAAACACTTACCAAAACCTAAAATCTTCTTCTTCTTCTTCTTGTAACCGAGAGAGAGAGAGAGTTTTCAGCTTTCTCTTTTCTTCTTTTTGGTCGACAGAAAGTAGATGGTTGACATATATGGGCAGCAATACCCATAATATATTAAAATATTGGGTTTTGTACTATGTTACACTTTGACCCCTTTCACTTATGCTTCTTTTTCCTTTCATGTAGGATACTTTTATTTCTCTTTTATTTTGATGAAGTTTTTGGGTGTTACACCAGCTAATACAGTGGAGAATGCTTTTATTGCAAAGAATGAGAATTCACAAGAAGAAGAGGGTGACTTGTTTGTTAGAGCAAGGTTCTTAACAGATTCTTCATATACAAGTGCTCCTACTTATGCATCTCAACCTCAGTCTCCTCCTAAACCTCAAAGCTCTAAATCTTAAAATGAGACTCCATCTGTTAACACTGCTAACACTAGCAAAGTTAAAGATGTTATCAACATCCTATTAAAGGATGAAGAGTCCAAAACTGCTTTTACTACCTTTATGGCTAGCTTTCAAGCTTATTAAGGTAGTCATTTGACTCAATTAGATCTTGTTTTACAGGATTTAATCGAGATGGATCCAGATGATGTTGAAGAAATGGATCTAAACTGGCAGATGGTGATGATTGCATACAAGACTAAAAAACACTCTTATGTCAACAGAAACTACAAGCCAAATACAAACAAGTCTTTTGGATTTGACAAGTCAAAATCAAGATGTTTCAACTGTAATAGCTATGGACACTTCTCACGGGAATGCAAAGCTCCCAGAAACAAATGAGGAAATGGCCAAGCTAGTTCAAGAAATCAAAAGTTTCAACAATCATCTCAGAATACATTTCAAAAGCCATACCTAAATCTACCAATGCGTGAGCTTAAAGATGAATCTAAGTCATCTGAAGAGCCAAAGAAAGCTCTTGTTGTTAGCATTAAGTATGGATATGATTGGAGTGTTTATACATATCATTTTACTGCTGATCTAACCTATAATTTATCTCTTATTGCAGAAGTTCCAGGAGAAGATTGGTCAGAGGATTGTGATCCTAAAGCTGAAGGAAAAATTGAGGATGAAGAGGAAGAATATGACTGAAGTGATAAATTTGATCCTAAAGAGGATTCAGAAGAAGTTGCTTTAGCGGCACAGTCAGATCAACCAAAGGTTGAAACTTCATCTTCCAAATAATCCTGAAATACCAGCTGAAAAGAGAGAAACTATGCACTAAATCTTGCTTTAAACATGTGGAATATTATCGAACTTACTCACACAAAATCTGTGAAAAGCTCAAGCAAGAGGAATTAATGCATAATAAACTTAAAACTGATCACAAAATATCAGATGAAAAGATCATTTCTCTACAAACTTCATGGAACAAAATTTAAAAGAATTAGAAATTGTTTCCAAACAACTTGAAGAAATGAACTAGAATTTAGAACAGGAGCAAATAGCACATGGTGCTACACAAGTTGATCTTGCTAAAGTAAAAAGTTCCAAAACAATTGTGGAACAACTGGTAAGTTAAAGGAAGGATAACAAAAAGCAGGATTAGGTTTCACACATGAACCAATGTATCAATGTATAACTAACACTTTATCAAAGAATTTCAACACGCATATCATTTTCCTGAAAACAAGGCTAAACTTAAAGCGTTTCAAAACAAAAACAAGATTTTTGATAGTTTTAGAAGAGAAAACTAATGTAGAAGTCTTTGAAGAAAAAGATACTGAAAAGATCAAAAATGGTCATCCAATAAAAGTTAAATTATACGAACCAAACAGAAAAGTAAGAAAATTTTTCTTCCAAAAGGATCTATGATTGAAGAAGTAATGATAAAAAACAAAGATAAAGCAAAACAAGAAGAAGGAACATTAGAGGATTCAAACTCCCTTCTTCTAGTCTTTATCTTGACTCTTTCATATTGTCTTTCCCTTTCATCTTGATATCAACTCTGACATTAACAAAGCATCGGGCGGGGAAGCTTTCAATATTATGATGAAAGAGACTATCGGAGAAGGTCCCACTCTGTTTGCGTCCGCTAGCTGATGACGTGTGTAACGTGATCTAAAAGAGAAAGAAAATGAAAAAGAATCTTCACCTGAAGATGTTTAATCTCAAATAAAATCAAGTTCTTCAAAATCAAGGAACCAAAGTAGAATAAGAAAATTGACTAAAGCAAAAATTAATCAAATTAAAAGTCATGAAATTCAGACAAATCAAGCAACAAAATTTAAACCAATTAAATTTATGTCTGCGGGTATAAACTCAATTCAAGAAGTGAAACAAACTCCTAAGAACAAATCGAACTCTAATATGAAAATAGGTTTAGATTCAAAGTCTTCCGCTGTCCTTGAAAGATTTGTGACTAAGGAATCAAAGAATGAAGTTCATGTACAAAAGTGAAAAATTAATATGACAAAGAACAAATTGTCAAATCAAAAACAAAATTTGTCAAACCAAAAACAACAAGTTAACTTTTTGACGGCTCAATCTAAACAAGGATCATACGTTGCATCAACATCAAAGTTAATAAACAGTTGTTTAAAACACCACAGAGGTACTGTGAAATCTATGACATGTATAATCATAACAATGCTGATTGCTTTTTCAACAAATACTGTCACATATGTGACATGAGAAATCACTCAACAGTAGATTGTTATATTAATAAGCATTATACATTTTATGATGAAAGAACTCACGATACAGAAAGTTGTTACTTTAGAAAAAGTTCACCAAGGATAGGATTTGCCAATACACAATTAAGAAAAGGTTATGTTAATCCTCAGTTTTAAAGAAATCAAACTATTGGGTTTTAATGATTAACTAACCAACCTTCCTTAGGTTTGAGATCTTTCAAAGAAATCAAACTATTGGGTTTCAAGATCATTTCATTCCAAAGTCAATGAGAATGTATGATAAAAATGTTAAAAATAAATTTTTTTCAAAAGTTGGTCATTCAAATGATATGAATTTTATTAATAATGATAAAAAATTTGTGCATAACAGAATTGGTAATGATAGGATCAAATGAATCGATCTGTGATGATATTAGAATGCAATTCAATCAAAACATACACAAGTACTCAAATCAATCCAAACAAATAAATAAGAAAAATTCATAGTTGTTCATTGATAGTAGCAAAGACAATACAAGTGTAGAAGCAGATACAAGTTCATTCAACTAATTCTTGTGTCTAGTCTACCTGCACAAAACATATCTAAGCTATTTATAGTATCAATAAACATAAGGAATGACTATTTACATAAACAGTCCCTAAACTATGACAAAACTATACAAAAGATAACTAAAGACTAAATATTAATCTTCAAGAGCTTCAACAGGTAAATTCATTAAAAATAAGCCTGATGTGAATAAACTGTATTTCAAGCAATTTACTATCGTTGATAAATTCGGGAAACCCAAGACCATCTCGGCTTGGGTAGATAACTCAACTTAATTTCTTTGTTGTGCAGGTACGCCCGAGAAGGCCTATCAACACATGGTATGTGGATAGTGGGTGTAGCCGGCACATGACAGGCAATCATGCCTTAATACAAGACTTTAAGTTAAAAGATGGTACACATGTTGCTTTTGGTGGTAATGCAGGAGGAAAAATCACAGGAGAGGGAACAGTATCCAACGGGATAATAAGCTTTGATAAAGTCAACTATTGCTCACAGTTGAATTTTAATTTGCTAAGTGTTTCCTAAATTTGTGACAAATCCTATTCTGTTTTGATTGATGATTCTTTTTGTTATCTTTTAAAGCTAGGTTTTCAGATTAGCAAAGATTAGGTGATTGTTAAAGTTGTTAGGGATCAAGATGTATACAAATTGGGTATGTCTTAAGTTGATCCATCTACAGAAACAACTTGCCTGATTGCTAAAGCTTCGAATGACAAAAGTCAGCTGTGGCATAGATGTTTCGGGTATTCTAACTTCAAGAATATGAACAAGCTTGTAGCGGGAAATCATGTTATCAGACGTCCATCAAAGAAGTTTGCCACTACTGATCATTGCTCAGCATGTTTAAAGGGGAAGCAACACAGAGCGTCTTATAAGCCCAAGTAGATAAACTCAAATTCCAAACCAGTTCAAATGTTGCGTATGGACCTTTTTGGACCAACTAACTTGAAGTGTATTGGAAGAAAATCTTACTGTTTAGTTATCATTGATGACTTTACAAAATGTTCATGGGTTTTCTTTTTGAATGCTAAATCTGAAATGACTGATTTATTAAAAGAATTCATCATAAAAGTTGAAAATCAATTAGAACAAAAAGTAAAAATAATAAGAAGTGATAATGGTACGGAATTCAAAAATGCTAATATTGACATATTTTGTGCAGAAAAAGGAATTGCTCATCAGTTCAGTGCTCCTATAACTCCATAACAAAATGGAATTGCTGAAAGGAAGAATAGAACTTTGATTGAGGCTGCACGATCCATGTTAGCAGATGCGAAAATTACTATCACTTTCTAGGATGAAGCATATCGACTGCATGTTTGGTCCAGAATTGTTCTTTAATTATGAAAGACAAACTGAAAACTCCTTATGAGTTGATGTTTGGCAGGAAAGCAAACATAGAGTTTCTTAAATCTTTTGGTTGTCCAGATATGATTTTAAACTCAAGTGATCATCTAGAAAAATTTGATGCAAAATCTGATAGTGGATTTTTCGTTGGATATTCATCTGTTTCAAAAGCCTATCAAGTTTATGACTGTAGGACAAATATTTACACTTGAAACGTTCAACATTAAATTCCTGGAAAATTCGTTTCCATCATTTTCAAATGGTCTAGTATGGTTATTTGATTTAGATTCATCATCAAACTCATTTCAATCTAATTTGTTTGATCAATCTAACTAGTTTGATTCTACAGGTGAAAAGAAAATTCATGGAGATCTCGGTTCTTTCAACGATGATGCAGATTCTGGTGATAATGATGACTGAAGCCCAGATTATCTATTTTTCTCTTTTGTCAAAGATTCAATAATGCAGCTTAATAATAGTGATCAATCTCATCAAGATGAAGATCGTTTCATTTTAGAAGATCAAAATGTTTCACAATTAATTCCTAATGACGGTATTGAAGTTGTATAACTTGAGTCTGGAACATATTCCTTTCTGGTGATGTAGTTGATTCTGGTAATCTTGATTACTTTCTCAACTCACCGACTCAAGTTCCCAAT
This sequence comes from Flaveria linearis, assembly GCA_024085815.1. Lineage (NCBI taxonomy): Eukaryota > Viridiplantae > Streptophyta > Magnoliopsida > Asterales > Asteraceae > Flaveria > Flaveria linearis. The sequence continues at coordinate 33,550,158 of CM044006.1, forward strand.
TTTAATCCACATTCTTCAAGCCTATTGCATCAGATTTCCAACTTGAACCAAATAAATCTGGATGTTCATGTTCAAGGAAATAAGATTCCAACATCTTGTATTCACAAGAACCATCCAATGTCTCAGATTATTGGTCCTTTGAATGAAAGAACTACGTGGAGTAAATCAGAACAAGCAAATATTTGGTTATACTCATGTTTTCTTTCTCAAATTGTTCCTAAAAATGTTATCGAAGCGTTAAAGGACAATAGTTGGATTGAGGCTATGCAAGAAGAATTATTGCAATTCCACAAACAAGAAGTATGGAATCTTATGGATTTACCTAAAGGAGAAAATGCCATAGGCACAAAATGGTTGTTCAGAAACAAAACAGATGATTGAGGTATAGCCATTAGAAATAAAGCAAGACTCGTTGCACAAGGATACTCTTAAGAAGAAGGTATTGATTATGATGAAGTGTTTGCTCCAGTTGCAAGACTTGAATCAATTCGTGTCTTCCTGGCTTATGCATCATTCATGCAATTCAAAGTGTATCAAATGGACGTAAAGGGTGTGCTTTTGTATGGTCCAATCACCGATGATGTGTATGTAAAGAAACCTCTGGGTTTTGAAGATTCGGAATTTCCACATCATGTGTACAAGCTTAGAAAAGCTTTGTATGGACTCCATCAAGCCCCTAGAATCTGGTATGAAACATAATCATAACACTTAATCTAACATGGATACACGCGAGGGAAAATCGATCCAACTTTATTCATAGAGAAGGATGTTGATGATCTATTATGTGTACAACTGTATGTTGATGATATCATATTTGGTTCTACTAGTCCAAAATTATAAAATGAATTTGAAGAAATAATGAAGTCTTGATTTCAAATGAGCTCTATAGGAGAAATAAATTTCTTTCTTGGACTTCAAGTCTAGCAATCTGCAGATGGTATTTTTATCAATCAAGAGAAGTTCGTTCATAAGCTCTTAAAGAAATTTAAACTGCAAGGTTGTCAGTCCATTAGAACTCTAGCTGACGTAAACACCACTATTGCGCCTGATCCAAAAGGAAATCTGTAGACCAAACATTATACAGATCTATGATTAGTTCATTGATGTATCTTACTGCATCAAGACCAGACATAATGTATGTTGTTAGTGTCTGTGCCAGGTATCAATCAGACCTTTAAGAATCCCACTTAATTCCTGTTAAAAGAATATTCAGGTATCTCAAAGTAAACTGGCTTAGGGCTATGGTATCCTTACGAAGGAAACTTTGAGTTACATGGATATACTGATAGTGATTATGGAGGATGTTGTCAAGATAGAAAATCTACTACAGGTGGTTGTCAGTTTTTAGAACCCAGATTAGTCTCGTGGCAATGTAAGAAACAAACAAATGTCCCCGTTTCAATCTTAGAAACCGAGTACATAGTTGCTTCAGTAGGATGTTCTCAAATCCTTTCGTTACAAAACCAACTGCTAGATTACGGGTTCAATTTTCTTAAAACTCCAGTTTACATCGATAACACCGTTGCTATGTTTATTAAAGCTAATCCTATCCAACATTCAAAAACAAAACATATCGAGATTCGATATCATTTTCTCAGAGATAACTCTAAAAAAGGTTTAATCATTCTGATTCAAATTTCAACTGAAAAAGTTGGTAGACCTATTTACTAAAGCCTTCTTACCAGGACGTTTTGAGTATTTGGTAGAGTCAGTTGGTCTCATTAACCATATGTAAAAGCTATTTTGGTGAGCATTTCAGTTAAATTGAGTCTTAACATGATCAGAACCCTCCCTTAGATAAATAGGATATACCAAGAGAACCTATCAGAGTTAATTGCCTGATTGTATTTTATGTGTGCGTGTTTCTTAGACAAAGCAAAACCAAATACAAAATAGAAAAATAAAAAAACAAAAGATAAAATCATAAAGCAAAACTACAAATGTAGAGTTTTTCTTGTCATTGTTAATTCATTTTTTAGGAATGAATCTGTCCTTGCAATATGTGAGAAATGATAATACATTAGTTGGATCAGTTGCATATTTCACTCGATAATAAGTCTAACAGGATCAGATATGATATGTAGGCATATTCATGCAATTATACTAAAAAGTAAATTCTTATGATTAAACTAAATCATCTATGCATGTATGTATGTTCATCTTAGTATTAATGAGTAGTATTAGCTTATCAAATTGATTGCTTATAAAGTTACAAATCTCACACCTGGTGGTGATATGAATAACCATGAGATCTATTAAAAGCTTCAGCTCACTTCTCTATTATTAGTGATCATAGACCTGAAGTGATGAGATATCCTTTGTTGTAAGTGATTACAAACCTGGATACTCTCCTCTGATGCAAAAAGATGCCAATTTCCACAACCCATTCAAATGGATTGTTAGAGATTATCAAATGGTTTATCCATGATAATTCTAATATAAATTATAAACATGAACTCTAGTTATGAATATATGTCAGGTAATAAGTTGAGAAACTATGTTTTCTTGCACATCTTAATAATAGTTGATATCTCTAAGTCTATGTGTGGATCACATCATGTCATATCTAATTCAGCTCTAATCAATCCAATAATTGAAAAAGTAAGTGTGTTGATTCTTTTGCCAATAACACTCATTGTCTGTCCTTTGATCTTGTGTCTCCTTTGCTGTGAAATCACTGACCTGAAACACACTTGATCAGGAGTTCATCATTGTCTATAACTATCCACAATTATTTTATTTTAATGTGCTGATCCTAACTAAAATGGTCTCATTGCAGACATTTATTCAATTGTAAATATTAGATTTTTATTTTGCTTTAATTTTGATTTATGATTGTTTTCTATGTGCATGCATATTAACAATGATTAGTGTGCCCTTCGTATGCATATTCAAGAAACTTCTAAGTTTTATTAAACTTAAAAGTTTAGCGGGAGTAAAAAGTAAAAGTGTTTAAGAAAAAATAATTCATATTTCAAGATATGAAAATTCAAAATTAAATATTGAATTGATAGGATGAAGCTAAAAGTTCAAGCATGTGTGTTTTTGTCAAAATTTACAAATGAACCTGATACATTTTAAAGTAGAAAAGCTTCTTGTAACAATTTAATATGAGATTATTTGTTCAAAATCAGAGACTAAAAGAAGGGAAATTGTTTTAAAAAAAATTTAAAACATAAAAAATAAAATTTAAATTTAAAAATAAATGTTTGAAATGTCAAAAGTTCAAAATTGAGGTCAATTGTGTAAATTTTGGGTGAAAGTCAAAATTTTACAAATTGATTAAATATTAGTATGTGAACAGTACAAATGTGGTTTAAATAGTGTTCAGGTGAAAGAATTGAAAATTACAAGTATTAGACTCATGAAAAGAATCTCATGCGCCTATATAGTGTTCAAAAGTCCAAATAGGAACATGATGATTTTTCAGAATTTTTACAAGTGTTTGGGCATTTAAGATAACCTCATGCGCCTAAACAGTTATCATAAGTATGAAAATTTGGTTTAAATGTTGGGCGTTTCATCAATGCTCATGCGCCTGCACAGTACCAAGACTTTCAAGAGTTGTGCGTTTCAATTGAAAAATTACCGTGTTAGGCGTTTCAGCTAGTCTTATACGCCTGAATAGTGCAAAAGCGCCTAAACTATGATTATGCGTCTGAACAGTGCTCATGTGCCTAAGCTCATGCGCACAAACAGTGTTCATGCGCCTAAATACTTTGTGTAAAAAACAACTCCATGCGCACAAATAGTGCTCATGTTCCTAGTCCCATGCGCACAAACAGTGCTCATGCGCCTTAAATTTTCACTTAGTATAAATACAACACTTCGTGATTTCAGTCATTTCATTCACTCAAAATCCCCTGAACTTCACTCCCGACTCTCGAATACCCTCATTTCACATATTCTGATTGTTTGTGTTCTATACATGAAATTGATAGTGATTATTTTAGAATCTAAACGTAAGTTCATGAACAAAATCTATACAGTTTCAAGATTTTGATTCACATTTGATTGGGCGTTTAATAGCTGTTCGGGCGTATGAACCCTAGTCAAATGATAATTTGAAATTTGTGAACGAAATGAGAATTAAGAACAGAAATTGATGATAGATTGTTGATGTAAACTTGATTATGAGCATATGAATACATTCAAAACTAATTTTCATTAACATTGATTTAATGATGATTCTTCATCAGTCAAACTGATGAAGATGAACAGTCAAAATTTTGAATTTTAATAAAAATGAAAAATTCAATAAAATTCTTTTTCTAATATGTTTGTTGGTACACATGTCCCCAGTTCTAGTCTAGTGAGCTTAAATGTAATAGACTTTCTTTTCTGGTACGAAACATTATCACAACACTTAATCCAACATGGATACACGCGAGGGAAAATCGATCCAATTTTATTCATAGAGAAGGATGTTGATGATCTCTTATGTGTACAAGTGTATGTTAATGATATCATATTTGGTTCTACTAGTCTAAAATTATGAAATGAATTTGAAGAAATAATGAAGTCTTGATTTCAAATGAGCTCTATGGGAGAAATAATTTTCTTTCTTGGACTTCAAGTCTAGCAATCTGCAGATGGTATTTTTATCAATCAAGAGAAGTTTGTTCACAAGCTCTTAAAGAAATTTAAACTGCAAGATTGTCAGTCCATTAGAACTCTAGCTGACGTAAACACCACTATTGCGCCTGATCCAAAAGGAAAATCTGTAGACCAAACATTATACAAATCTATGATTAGTTCATTGATGTATCTTACTGCATCAAGACCACACATAATGTATGCTGTTAGTGTCTGTGCCAGGTATCAATCAGACCTTTAAGAATCCCACTTAATTGCTGTTAAAAGAATATTCAGGTATCTCAAAGGTAAACTGGCTTTAGGCTATGGTATCCTTACGAAGGAAACTTTGAGTTACATGGATATACTGATAGTGATTATGGAGGATGTTGTCAAGATAGAAAATCTACTACAGGTGGTTGTCAATTTTTAGAACCCATATTCGTCTCGTGGCAATGTAAGAAACAAACAAATGTCTCCGTTTCAATCGTAGAAACTGAGTACATAGTTGCTTCAGTAGGATGTTCTCAAATCCTTTGGTTACAAAACCAACTGCTAGATTACGGGTTCAATTTTCTTAAAACTCCAATTTACATCGATAACACCGTTGCTATGTTCATTAAAGCTAATCCTATCCAACATTCAAAAACAAAACATATCGAGATTCGATATCATTTTCTCAGAGATAACTCTAAAAAAGGTTTAATCATTCTGATTCAAATTGCAACTGAAAAACAGTTGGTAGACCTATTTACTAAAGCCTTCTCACCAGGATGTTTTGAGTATTTGGTAGAGTCAGTTGGTCTCATTAACCATATGTAAAAGCTGGTTTTGTGAGCATTTCAATTAAATTAAGTCTTAACATGATCAGAACCCTCCCTTAGATAAATAGGATATACCAAGAGAACCTATCAGAGTTAATTGCCTGATTGTATTTTATGTGTGCGTGTTTCTTAGACAAAGCAAAACCAAATACAAAATAGAAAAATAAAAAAACAAAAGATAAAATCATAAAGCAAAAACTACAAATGTAGAGTTTTTCTTGTCATTGTTAATTCATTTTTTAGGAATGAATCCGTCCTTGCAATATGTGAGAAATGATAATACATTAGTTGGATCAGTTGCATATTTCACTCGATAATAAAGTCTAACAGGATCAGATATGATATGTAGGCATATTCATGCTATTATACTGAAAAAGTAAATTCTTATGATTAAACTAAATCATCTATGCATGTATGTATGTTCATCTTAGTATTAATGAGTAGTATTAGCTTATCAAATTGATTGCTTGTAAAGTTACAAATCTCACACCTGGTGGTGATATGAATAACCATGAGATCTATTAAAAGCTTCACTCACTTCTCTATTATTAGTGATCATAGACCTGAAGTGATGAGATATCCTTTGTTGTAAGTGATTACAAACGTGGATACTCTCCTTTGATGAAAAAGATGCCAATTTCCACAACCCATTCAAATGGATGGTTAGAGATTATCAAATGGTTTATCCATGATAATTCTAATATAAATTATAAACATGAACTCTAGTTATGAATATATGTCAGGTAATAAGTTGAGAAACTATGCTTTCTTGCACATCTTAATAATAGTTGATATCTCTAAGTCTATGTGTGGATCACATCATGTCATATCTAATTCAGATCTAATCAATCCAATAATTGAAAAAGTAAGTGTGTTGATTCTTTTGCCAATAACACTAATTGTCTGTCCTTTGATCTTGTGTCTCCTTTGCTGTGAAATCACTGACCTGGAACACACTTGATCAGGAGTTCATCATTGTGTATGACTATCCACAATTTATTTTATTTTAATGTGCTGATCCTAACTAAAATGGTCTCATTGCAGACATTTATTCAATTATAAATATTAGATTTTTATTTTGCTTTAATTTTGATTTATGATTGTTTTCTATGTACATGCATATTAGCAATGATTAGTGTGCCCTTCATATGCATATTCAAGAAACTTCTAAGTTTTATTAAACTTAAAAGTTTAGCGGGAGTAAAAGTAAAAGTGTTTAAGAGAAAATAATTCATATTTCAAGATATGAAAATTCAAAATTAAATGTTGAATTGATAAGATAAGTAAAAGTTCAAGCATGTGTGTGTTTGTCAAAATTTACAAATGAACCTGATACATTTTAATGTGGAAAAGCTTCTTGTAACAATTTAATATGAGATTATTTGTTCAAAATCAGAGACTAAAAAGAAGGGAAATTGTTTTAAAAAAAATTTAAAACATAAAAAATAAAATTTAAATTTAAAAATAAGTGTTTGAAATGTCAAAAGTTCAAAATTGGGGGTCAATTGTGTAAATTTTGGGTGAAAGTAAAAATTTTACAAATTGATTAAATATTAGTATGTGAACAGTACAAATGTGGTTTAAATAGTGTTCAGGTGAAAGAATTGAAAATTACAAGTATTAGACTCATGAAAGAATCTCATGCGCCTAAACAGTGTTCAAAAGTCCAAATAGTAACATGATGATTTTTCAGAATTTTTACAAGTGTTTGGGCATTTCAGATAACCTCATGCGCCTAAGCAGTTATCATAAGTATGAAAATTTGGTTTAAATGTTGGGCGTTTCATCAATGCTCATGCGCCTGCACAGTACCAAGACTTTCAAGAGTTATGCGTTTCAATTGAAAAATTACCATGTTAGGCGTTTCAGCTAGTCTTATACGCCTGAATAGTGCAAAAGCGCCTAAACTATGATTATGCGTCTGAACAGTGCTCATGTGCCTAAGCTCATGCGCACAAACAGTGTTCATGCGCCTAAATACTTTGTGTAAAAAACAACTCCATGCGCACAAATAGTGCTCATGCTCCTAGTCCCATGCGCACAAACAGTGCTCATGCGCCTTAAATTTTCACTTAGTATAAATACAACACTTCGTGATTTCAGTCATTTCATTCACTCAAAATCCCCTGAACTTCACTCCCGACTCTCGAATACCCTCATTTCACATATTCTGATTGTTTGTGTTCTATACATGAAATTATAGTGATTATTTTAGAATCTAAATGTAAGTTCATGAACAAAATCTATACAGTTTCAAGATTTTGATTCACATTTGATTGGGCGTTTCATAGCTGTTCAGGTGTATGAACCCTAGTCAAATGATAATTTGAAATTTGTGAACAAAATGAGAATTAAGAACAGAAATTGATGATAGATTGTTGATGTAAACTTGATTACGAGTATATGAATACATTCAAAACTAATTTTCATTAACATTGATTTAATGATGATTCTTCATCAGTCAAACTGATGAAGATGAACAGTCAAAATTTTGAATTTTTAATAAAAATGAAAATTCAATAAAATTCTTTTTCTAATATGTTTGTTGGTACACATGTCCCCAGTTCTAGTCTAGTGAGCTTAAATGTAATAGACTTTCTTTTCTGTTACACTTATGTAATGTTTGATTAATTCAAATGAGAAACTCTTCTATATATATATTTATTGCTTGTTAATGTTATATCTATTTATATTATGTATTGTTACACACGTATATGACAATGTTAAATAGGTTTACAGTTGTTAGACATAGTTCTAGATCATTAAAGGTTTAAGAATGTGTTTAACTAAATGTCCTGATTCAGTCGCATGACTGGACCATGCGAATGGGCCAATCGCACGACTGAACCAGGTGATTGAGTCAATCGCACGATTGAGTCATAAGACTGACTCAGTCGTACGAATGAATCAATCGTATGACTCAGTCGCATGACTGAGCCAGTCGCTTGGCTCAATCGTACGAATGAGAGCTATAACCTATAAATACCACTTAATTCGTGGAAAAAGATAGCACTTCGCATATTCATAACCCTAGTCGACCTGTTCGTTCATTCCAAGTTCATAGAACGTCTTAGATCATTCCTAGTTCGTTCTTAACGTTTTCTAATCGTTAGGTTTGTTCTTGTTAACGTTCTCCCTGATTGGATCGTCAATCAAATAGGATTCCGCACTATTTGATCCGGTTTAACAAAGAATCAGTTAGTACTCCGTTCGTACACGGTCCTAAAAACATTGTGCTCTCCTGTCGTCTTCATACGGTGTATTGGGCAAAAGGTTGAAGGTTCTAATCCACAGCTGACAATATCAAACAAGTCAGCATGCATGTAGATTCATCATCAGAAACCTGCTCACATCATCACTTTCTGATTGCATCTTCAATTTCTCTATACATGGATTCCCCCTAAGAATGAGAATCCTCTCTGTGCGGATATATATAACTTGATTGACCCACAAATAGTCAGATGCTCCTGACTACCCCACAAAATCAGCACCGACAGCTGATATCTTCTCTTTTCTCTTTCGTGTTCTAACAACATTCACCTATTCTGGAAGTCCAATGAATAATGGGGTATCCATCGAACTTATTTGTACTAAAGTAACTCAGGGTGAATGTGCTTTGCTCATATTGACCCGAATGACCCGATAATTTTCCCGGAAAAATTTTATTTTGCCAAACTTTTTAGAAGGCTTCCGGATTGATAAAATTGGTTTAGGGGAAAATTCGTGCAAGAAGCTGTTCCAAACTTTTTTTTGGTCTGGTACACAGCTCATTCGTGCGACTGGAACAGACGAATGAAGACATACGTGCGAATGGGTGATTCGTGCAAATGGATACTCCGAATGGGCCAGTCGTGCGAATGAAATACACGAATGGGTCAGTCATGCGAATGAATGTTCATTCGTACGAATGAACATACGACTGGTTCAGTCTTACGAATGGACCATACGAATGGTTCAGTCGAGCGAATGAGGCCCAGTCGCATGGCCCAATCGCATGAACGGGTCTTAACGCAGAATTTCAGATCTGCAGCAGCCAAGGCTACCAAAACCCTAATCCGACGAATTTTACATGATTCGAACCAAAATAGACATCATCAGATTCGCAAAGGTGATCAGAATGTGGTTTCGAGTTCGATTTTAACCTAGAAACAACACACACCATGAGATCTGAGCAAAACACGAAGAACATGAAGTAGGTTTAACGTCAAAGAACCTGAAATAGATCCAGAGATCAAGAGCTCAGGTTGCTAGAATGATTGTTAGATCATTCTAGCAGTAACCGACTCTGATACCAATTGTTAAGTCACTGGATCGATGAACATCCAAGCGTGTTCTTGACGGAAGGATAAAAACCAAAGATAAACAATAGTACGAACAATAATCGAATGATTTCATTGATATAACATAATGATTTTAAGCTCGTTACAACTTAAGAATCACAACTTTTGGAAAGGGGGGATCGAGCATGATCTCCCCTCTCATCAGGCTGCACCTAGGCCCCGGGCAGACTCCTTCTCAAAAACCCTTAGGTTTCTACACATTGAAACTGGTATACATAGGCTTCGGCCCATATTCGATGCGACTGGGCCCATTCGTGCGATTGGACCATGCGTATGGTTCAATCGTCCGACTGGACCATGCGTATGGTTCACTCGTACGACTGGACCATTCTTATGGTTCAGTCTTACGAATGCCCTAATCGCATCTCTCTGTCGCACGACTGGTCCATTAGCATGGCTCAGTCGTACGACTGAGTCTATTCGCATACGCTCCTGCGAATGACCCGGTTTCATGTGTTTACAACATATCAGGTGTAATACATTAAGCCTAGACTATTCGTCAAGCGACGGACACACTATATATGACAATATATGCTCCAACAATGTTTTTGATAAAAAATTTAATGAATTGATATGTTTTAAATCATATACATACTAACTTGAGTATATAATGTTCTTGAACAGAATATATAAATACTTAGAAAATTTCTAAGTACAAGTTAGATTAAAAATTTTTTAAACAAAAATTTTTTAAATTTCAATCAACATTTATTGATTTCAAAGTGTTTAATCTAATTAACTAAAGTTCTTGTTTTATTTGTGCATATGAATGAATTAAAAATTTAGCCTAAGCATAATGTAGGAGCATTGCTTAATGAAGATGTGCAAGATGCTGTTAGTTATGAAGAAATATTTAGGTTCTTGCTAAGGACAAAGTATGTATATGCCATGTGTTACTAGCCTATCATTTATGCAAGATTGATCAAGAGGTTTCGAAACACAGCAACTGTTGAGATCAATGATGAAGGATGGAAAGGTTTGAGGGGTTTTATCACCAATGATAGAATGATTGAAGTATCAGAGGATTCTATCAGAGTTACACTAAGATTGGGGCAAAATGACCCAGAGGACTTATCAGAACTGACATTTAATGAATGTAGAGAAATATTCATGGCTATGGGTCATCCAGATGACTTTCCAAAGAAACAGTTCTTCAGAGCTAGAGTCTAGAACCACTGGAAGTTATTGTGCTACATATTCTAGCATTACATGTCTAGGAGGAGTGTGGGATGGAATTCTTTTCCTGCAGACATTACATCACCTATTATAGCTCTTGCAACAAATAGAAGATTTAACATGGCCAGATCGATTCTAAATGGGTTTATCTTCAACTTTGAGAAAGGAATCAGGAACAAATACCTGATGTATCCAAGATTCCTGCAGATGATCATTAATGAAGAACACCCAGATTTTCATGTCTATGGAGTTGGAGGAGAATTCTTAGTCCTTGAGCACATGACTGAGATATCCTACAAAAGGCTGGCTATGATTACATGTGCTCCAAATGTACCTATGTTTGATTATATGCTTAATGTGGCCAGAGATGAAGTACACATCAATGTAGATCATTTTCACTTAATTGAGGATAAACCAGTTGATCCTAATGATCTCATTAAAGAAGTTCCTCAAGAACCTTCTGATGATGATGAAGATGAAGGTGATGATCATGAGGATGATGCTGAAAGTTCTTCTAGTGATGATGATGGAAATGATGGTGATGGTGGTGTAGCTGAGAGTGTTAATGATGAAACTACTATTGATGATTAGCATGATCATGAAGTTAATGAAGAAACACAGCATGGTGATGATATGGATGTGAATGTGAATGAAAATGTTGATCAATAACAAGATTTTGGCATTGATTACATTGATGTAATGATGTCAGCGCCAATTTTTCAATGCTCTACACCTATTATTGAATCTCCTGTGCATATATATTAAGAAGCATTTGTAGCTGAAGAAACTCATGTCCAAACAACACAACATGTGTCTGTACAAACAGAAGAAATTCAAGATGTAGATATGATTGATTCTTTGAAAGAAATTAACAAAGCTCAGGAAGAGATCATTGAGAAGTTGAAAGAAGAAAATGATAAATTGAAGGAAGTGGTACTTAAGAAAGATGAAGAAATTGCTGAGCTTATGAAATCTAAAGAAGAGAATGTGAAGACATTTGAAGTAATGATGAGAGATTATGATTTAATGGAAGAAAAGTTTAACAAATTGAAAGAAGAAAATGAACTGTTGAAAGGTGAATTAAAAATAATGAAAGAAAGCCAAAAGTCCTTACCTCCTGAAGTCATGATCATTTCAGAAGTTAATCCTATTGATGTTAAAAAGAATTTGAAGTTGATAAAGGCAAAAGAAAGATTGATGATATATATGTTTCAATTTAAACTGAATCATCATCTAAAGTTCAAAAGATTGTGGATGAACCTGCAACTCATGAAGAAGAAGAAGCTCATGCTCAAGAGAAAATAGGAGCTCTTAAGGATTTAGAAGGTGAATTTGGAGATGATTGGTATAATGAAGTTTTAGAAGATGAAGGCATAGTTGAAGCAAATTTTGTATCGAACTTCTCTCCAACAAAAACAACTCAAGAAGATATACCTATGGATATTGAAGATAGGTATAATTATCTGATTAAGATGAAGTACAAGAGAGTATTTCTGGATGGTTTGACAGTATCTCAAATTAATGAAGAGTTTGAGAAGTGCATTACTACTGAATCTGTTGCTCCTGTGGATCCAGAAGATATAGTAGTAGAACATGGTGAATGGAATCCTTTACAGGAAAGCATAAGTGTTGAAGAACTATCAACTTTTGAATTACACCATCCTGATCCTGATGATATGAGTATCCCTACTCTGAGTATGTGGCTCCAATCAAGAAACTATCCAAGAAAGTAGCTGAATAGATTACAATCAGAATCTTTAAGAAATCTAGTATGCAGCTTTAAAGAAAAAAAAGGCAAACAAAGAAGATGGTTGTACTTGATATGGATAATCCTCAATACTTGGAGATAATAAAAAGAACAAGGATGTTGAAGCCTCAAGAAATCAAATCTACGGCTATGAAGAGCACTAGTTATGAAAGGAGAAAGGAACTTATGAAGATGTTTCCAAAAACAGAAAAACAAGCATATCAAGTTTCTTTGGAACAAAAACAATTATGGAATAAAGCTAGATCGGCAGGTGATTTGGTGAGAAATGTATTGCAAAAAGCATAATCAATTTTTGAACTGCTAAACGCTATGATTGTTCCTGACACAACCAAAAAATTAAGATAGTGGCTTGGAAGTATGATGAAGTCTTTGATGCTTTCTTGATTAAAAGAGTGAATGCAATCATATATGCATGCAAGACCAAAACACTTCCTCTAACTCTCTCTAACAGCTTCGGATTCCAGCAGCAAACCAGGAGAGTTTTTGAGCTGATTTTGTGTTGTTCTTGGTGTATTCTAATAACAAGATAGGTTCTTGCACTCCATGATTATGATTCTCATTTGCATGCAACACAACAAAACTCCTCTCATCCTCTCTCACATGCTACGGATTTTTCAGCCTGAAAAGAGGGTTTTCAGCAGAAAAATTAGGGGGTTTTCATGTTGTTCTTGGTGATTTCTACCTAACAAGAAGGTGTGTTTGCAAGGAGCTTGGGGTATACTAGCTTGAGGACTTCTATCCTTGAAGTCTTGGCTGATTTTTGGCATCTCCATCTTCATCAAACACTACTTTTGGTCGATTTTTAGCTGCTGCAGTAAGGTAGTTTCACAGCTCAACGAAGCTGTGATTTTATGTAGTTTTACATATGTTCATAGCTTGCTAATTCACATAAATGATCCTTTGTTCTTTGGGTTTGTTTTATACATCAATATGGTCATCTAATGAACATATTTTTCAGCTTATAAAAATGGTTATAATGCTTTACTTCTGCTGCATTTTCAGAAAGTTTAAGAGGTTAAACTATGACTTTATGTTCTAACAAACCCAACAATGGCATCAATAGCCGGTTATGTGGATAGCTTGCTTGTTCTTATCCTTTAAAAATTGTTTTAAAGGATGTTAATCAACTAATTAGGGACTGATTTCGGTTGATTTAATAAACCCCAAGTCTTTCAAAGTTATATCTTCATGCTTATGATTAAACTTTGAAAGATAGGAATGTCAATTGGTTGATATGTTTGGTTGTTGTTTGTTTGGACAAACAAACCCAAATATTCAGTTTATGTTGGCTGAAAATTTAGGGTTTGATGGGGTTTATTTTGTTTATTGAATAATATTTATGATTGTTCATATGATAGTGCATAACCTAGCTTTTGGCCTTGTGTTGTTTGGATGCTTGCAATGTTTGTTTTGGTTATTTTCATTTGGGTTGTAATATTATTCTTTTGTGCTTTGTTTAAAAATGTAATTTGTCTATTTATTCATGGGGATGTAATAATAGATTAGGAGTGTTTTTCTTTTACTAGAAAATATGTATTAGGATATATATTTTGTAAAAGAAGATGCTCGGGAAGGAAGCACAAGAAGAAGACACAAAAGAAGGACTTGAAGCATATGGATGCAAGTTCAAGTGGGAGTCAATGAAGACCTCTATTTTGTGTTGTATTCAACCCTTAGGAAAGACCAAATGACCACACTTGTGATGGCAAACAAGTGTGGTCACAATAGTAGCTATGGTTATGCACATTGTGGTTGTTAATATTATGCTTGTTTGGTTGTTTGTTGTATGATTGTTGTTTGATATTTGGATATGCATAACAAACTCATTAGCAAACTTAACAAGCTGAAAGTTTACGGTTTCTAATCATTAAGTGGTTAATAAAAGGTTATTAAAAGGATTAATGATTTAATAAAAGAGGTTTTATTAAAAATAAACCATAGGATACCTTGCATTTAAAAGCATGCAAATACAAGGTATATATAGAGTTTTCAAAACTAGAATTAATGAAAACCAAAAATCCCTTTTGAAACAAGTTCAACACTTTCCTTTTACACGACACTCGAATCACTTGAGAACTATTTGTGGGATAAAGGTCACCTAACCACTTATAGGGAACTTGTGTGTTTGAGGTGAGTCTAACATACTTGTGGGATAAAGGTCACCTAACCGCTTGTATGTGAAAACTCACACGTGTGTGTAAGTAGGACGACTTGAACTGGAAACCATGTGCATAGGGTCACCGAAGCATGGCGTACAATGGTGTTGATGGGATTAAACATGCCAACCAAACATAAGATGTTTAACCGATCCCATAAAGGCTAGAAGTTGCAAAAGGTTGCAATTGTCAAATATTGACTACCTTGTTAAATTAAATAATGGGATAAAGGTCACCTAACCATTATTTGAATGTAACGTTGGATTCTAGATTTTAATTATTAATTGTCTATGAGACATAAAAGGGTATTAATAATTAAAATAAAATTTTAAGAAATAATAATAAGAACTTTGTAAATTTTGTAGAATGGCCGCAAACAATAATGCTACCACCCCGACCGTCCATACCCTATCACTGAGAATCGTTATCAAAATGAGTAAAGGCCTATGTCCTTAACGAACCCATGTCTCACCAACCAAAGCTGTTGATGTTAAGGCCTTTTGATGATTGGCTTAAGCACATTAAGGATTCTGTGCAAATTTCCTACCTAACGTTGGGAATATGATTCCCGAACTCCAAAAAGGGTTTGGAACATCATAGGGCATATGACATGATAATCTAGTTGAAGGAAATGTTCCTTCAACAAACATTAGTAAGATTTCTTCAAAACGGTTCAAGCACTTTATGCATGTCACATGGAAGAAACCCAATCGATATCATCTTATATATTCTTAAGACGAAAAGCCACATTGATAGCCTCAAGATGCTTAAATGTCCTGTCTCAAAGTAGTTGGCCAAGGATTTGATCCTTGATTGCCTAACTAAAGGTTTGAGACATTCATAATAAACTGTAATATGAATGGATGGGACAAGAGCATCGGTGAAATTCACACAATGCTCAAAGCAACCGAGGCAGGGATGGGTAGAGAGGTTCTACCTATTCTCTCGATCAATGAGGGAGACTATAAGAAATGGCCAATCTCGATCCTAAGGCAATTATTGCCAAAAGAAAGGAATACATCAAAGCAAAGGTTAAAGCGAAACCTCAACAACCTAAGCTTATGAAGCCTAATGTAAAGGAGAACGATCCATGCTTTGAGCATAGAGAGATAGGACAATAAAAGGGAATTGTCCCTCCTATCTCAAGGAGTTGAAAAATAAGAGAGATGCTAGGCAAACCTTGAATACAATTTTCATGATTCATATTGTATTAAATGTCATTTCTTCAAACACATGGGTATTGGATACCGGATCTGAGACTCATACTTGCGATTGTTGCAAAGGGGTTCAAAAGAAATGTGCGCTTCAAGGAGGGAAACTCTATTTTGAGACTTACAAATGGTTTGAAAGTTGTTCTCAAAACCTTTTGTATGCACCTAGTTTGACTAGGAACATAATTAATATTTCCTATTTAAACAATATGGTCATGATTTAAAATTTGTATATAATGGTATTAAGTTTTATGGATGATGTATTTCATTTTAAGGATATGCCTTTAATGATATTCATGAATTGGTTCATGATAATTCATCCTATAATAACTCATTATACACATTAAGCACCAAGAAACTTAAAATCGGTTTAAGTTATTATTATCTTTGACATTGTCATCTTGGTCACATAAACGAGAATTGGATTCAAACACTTCAAAAGAATGGTCTTTTGGAAACAAATGAAAATGTTTCATTTGATAAGTGTGAACCAAAAGACTTATTAGGAATGATACATTTGGATGTATGTGGTCCTTTTAAGACAATGCCAAAGATTGGTGAAAAGATACTTCATTACTGTTATCAACGATTACAGTCGCTATTATTGTGTGCACATGATGACACATAAGAATGAAGCTTTTGAAATGTTCAAAATCTTCAATAATGAAGTAGAAAATCAACTCTACATAACTATCTAAGTTCTTCATTCTGATAAAGGAGAAACTGACCCCTATTTGGATATGGTTCAATTCATTAAGGCTATGAGCTTACCACCTTTATCATCTTGGGTTTTCGCACAACTCTCCACGGCTCGTATTTTGAATATGGCCCAAACCAAGAAAGTGGGTGCGACACCTTTTGAAATATGGCATGAAAGAGTTCCATCGCTATCATATTTAAAGGTATGGGGTAGTGAAGCTTATGTTAAGCTTAACACCCAAAACAAATTTGAAAGTCGATCCACTACGTGTATATTTGTTGGATATGCTAAGGACTGTATAGGATACTACTTCTTTGATCTAATAGAGCAAAAGGAATTTATTGCTCGAAGGGTACATTTCTTGGAAGCCAAGTTCCTTATGGAAGGAGTGATGCATAGAAAATGGAATTTGATGAAGATGAAGATCCACAAGCCGATACACGTTTGGTTAACACTAGCTGTCAATAAGAGGTTGTTGATGATCAAGAGGTTGATCAATACACATAAAACGTTCACAGATCTGGTAGAGTTAGCATTCCACCTGAAATATATGGATTTTCATGGATGGATGCTATGAGGTTGACTCCGATGAGCCAACTACATACCATGATGCTATGTCCAATTCGGATTGTGACAAATGGCTAGAAGCCATGAATGTACAGATGCAATCCATGTATGATAACCAAGTTTAGGAATTGGTTGACCCTCCACTTAACTCCAAACCGATTGGATGCAAGTGGGTTTTTGAGAAGAAAACAAATATGCATGGAAACTTGGAAACTTATAAGGCTAGACTTGTAGCAAAAGGTTTCACTCAAACTCAAGGGGTTGATTATGATGAAACTTTCTCACCTGTTGTGATGCTAAAGTCTATAAGGATATTGTTTGCCATAGCTGCTCATTATGATTATGAGATTTGGCAAATGGATGTCAAAACTGCTTTCCTAAATGGATATCTTGAGGAAGATGTCTATATGGTTCAGCCTGAAGGTTTTGTCGATCCAAAACATCCTAATAAAGTATGCAAGTTAAAGAAATCAATCTATGGATTGAAACAAGCATCGAGAAGTTGGAATCAATGTTTTGATGAAGAGATCAAGAAATTTGGTTTCATCAAGAACGCTGACAAGACTTGTGTGTATAAAAAGGCTAGTGGGAGTGTAATCACATTCTTAGTATTGTATGTTGATGACATAGTACTATATGGAAAGGACATTCCAACCATGGAAGGTGTTAAAACCTGGCTTGGAAATTGTTTTTCCATGAAAGATCTCGGTGAAGCTGCCTATATTTTGGGAATAAAGATCTATAGGGATAGATCGAGGCGGTTGATAGGTCTAAACCAAAGTGCATATATTGATGAAATCTTGAAAAGGTTCAAGATGGAAAATCTAAGAAAGGTATGGTACCTATTCAAAGAGGGACAATATTGAGTGCATCTCAATGTCCAAGCTCAAAGGATGAGCTAGATTGTGTGAAGGACATCCTATATGCGTCTGCTATAGGATCCATCACATATGCGATGATATGCACTAAGACCAGACGTGTCATGCGCGTTAAGCATGACAAGAAGATATTAGCAGAATCCAGGTAATAGCCATTGGATGGCTATTAAAAGTATATTGAAATACCTTAGGAGGACTAAGGATATGTTTCTAATATACGGATCTAAGAAAAAGGAACTCGTTGTACAGGGTTACACGGATGCGAGTTTCCAAACTGATCGAGATGATCCTCGATCACAATCGGGGTATGTCTCCATTATGAATAGGGAAACATTGTCCAGTACAAAATACGAGTACATAGCCGCCTCATTAGCAGCTTTGGAAGCTGCATGAATAAAAGGTTTATCTTCGATCTAAGGGTGGTCTCTACCATTCAAGAGCCCTTAGAAATCTTTTTTGATAACGAGGGTGTGATTGCTCAAATCAAGGAACCCCGTGCACATCAAAAGATTAGGCACAATGAGCCGAGATTCAACTACATAAGGGATGAAGTTGAAAAGGGAAAGATATGTATTCACAAAGTTCACATGGATCAAACATTATGGATCCTCTCACGAAGCTCCTTGAAAAGGCAAAGCATGAAGGTCATACTTGTGCCATGGGAGTTCGATATTCTAGTGATTGGATTTGATCTGTAAATTTTGTATTTGGTTATATGGGGAACTTTTATTATTTGAATAAAATTATTTGGTTATAATCTTTCAATTAATGTTCCAATTTAGCATGTTTAATCCATGAGTAAATTATTTACTCTAAATGTCCGTAGTCGTTCTGTTGGTCCAAAATGATCGATTCAGCAGTGCAAATGATCACAAACACACACATATCCCACTGAAATTCATTGAACTATGAGAAATTCTTGCTAAACAATCAAAGTAAAGATCAAACAAGGATGAATAGAGGATATAAAGCTACAATAATGAACAAATAAGCTCCTAGCACCTCTAGCCGTCACACACACACTTTAGGGTTTGAACAAAATGGCAAAAACTTGCATTAGAATGAGAAAACATTACAATATATAAGCAGACTATAGATTCGCTGATAGATTCGCTGGATAGCGAATCTATCAGATCAAAAGACTAGCTTCGCCGGGCACCCAACTAGGTTCGCCCGGCGACAACCTACACAATTCTACATACTATTAGTTTCGGGCGAACCTGTAGGTTCGCCCGTAGGTTCGCTAGAACATAAACTAAACAAATACAAATTAAAGACAAAAACACCGACAGGCCGTTGAGTCCAACCTACACTAGTCATCAATACTCCCCCTAGGTTGGACCTCACCTAGGGGGTTTCTAAATCAGCTCCAGCCTTTTACTTTCATACTTGATCAGCTCCGGCAGCTTGCTGAACAATCTAAAAAATGTCCTGAGCAATGACTTCAGCAAACATTTCTTCCTCATTAACCTCTTGAACAAACTTGGCGTCTGAAATTTCTATATCAGGCATGTCAATAACAATAACTTCCTCCTGATTTGTAACAGAACGCTCCTCAGATCTAACTCTAGAATCACTGGTTTCTCGATCGAACCTCTTCTTAATCGTTCTATCCATCTGCCTAGCCAGATCATCCATATCCATCCTGAAATCATCAGCTTTCCTTACTTTCTCAGCAACCTCCTCTATCTCAGCTCTAATTCCCCGGCTTTGTTGGCAACCATAACAAACAGATTTGCTTCAGCATTTGTTTCCTCTCCTGCCCCATGGTGGATCACATTCTCACACAATACCTTCAAATCTTCATCAGAGAAAGAAAATACTTCCATTGGATCAAACAATCTGATTTCGGGAACACCTTTCACTCTAATCACTGCTTCCCCTGTGTTGTTATCATAGAACCATTTTTCGAATGCTTGCAATCTCGGGGGAAGAGGATTAGGTATCCTTATGCGATCAACAGTCTTTGCTGGTTTCAGTTTAAGCACAATCTTTCCTTTGCCAGTCACCCAATCAATGTCTTTCTTCGACCTCTTTCTATCCATTTTCATGAAGCCAAAAGCCGTGAAGTTATCAGTCAAACCCTTTTTAATTTCTAACTCCAGCAACTTTGCCCGTTCACTCTGTTCAGCTCCAAGCAACGGGATCTCTGCCAATCTCCTTAAATCCCACCTTGGGAGAGTTTTGAAAGCTTTTCGTTTGTTAAAATATGAGATCCCTCCTCCTCTTGTCTTAATCATAAATAACTTGAGCTCAGAGTTGTATTTCCAGCTAAAAATCTTCTTATCACACTCCTTTCTTGTTGGATTTTTTATGTTCTGGAACAGTGGAGTTATCTCTTCAGCCTTCTTTTCTTTAACAAACCAGTGAGATTGATTTAACTCCACAGTTCCAGCTTTAGATGACCCAGTTTCTGCCACATAAGTCACTAGGCGTTCATCTAACTCATAAAACTCAGGTTCTGAGCTGTAATCCACCAGCTGTTCATCAACTTCCCCTTCTTCATCTATCAAATTGAAATTTACTTGTGTTCCACCAGCCATTTCCGGACCAGAAAATGTATCCATATCGAACCCCATCTGTTCATCAAACCCTGCATCCTCATCAACCATCTTTTCTTTACTCTTTGACCTTAAAGGATCCTCTGAACCACCATCCTTATCTCCTCCAGATTCACCTTCAGCAGTACCAGTCAATCCTTCATACACATCAAAAGAGTTTCTTGCAGCTTCTTTCAACACTCTCAGCTCGTTTTCAGACATTGCAGACTCCATCCCAGCTTTAGCCTTCATTTCATTTAGTTCGGTGAAGGCTCGAATTAGCAAACTCTGATGATCCTTGAGCATCAAGGCCATACCCTTAATAATATCACCCTTCTGTTTATCCCTCCTTTCTAGCTCAGCATATTTAGCTTTCAGATTGGCCAACTCAACATCCGCATTCGATTCAGGAGTATCAGCAGGTTTGACAGGATCCTCGTGCCTCCTTTTTGTTCTTCTTTCTTCTACTTGCTGAGAGCTAGACCCAGTCTCAGCTCTTTTCTTTGTCCTTCTCTCCCTTTGAACATCTAACTCCTCCTGTACTTCATCAATCTCTTTATCTATACTGTAATCTTTGTCACGAGCATATGGCTTTCTCTTTTTCAGCCTCACCTCACTTTGATCAACATTTTGTGTCTCATTTTTCATCTCAATCTCGATCAATTTACTAATATGGCTCCATCTTTCGGGTGGATACATGTTCTCCCATAAGTAAGCAATCTTTCCCACACAGTTATATCTTACTGACTTACAATCACCAAAAATCCTGATATTCATTCTCCATATCTTCAAAGTATCACCAACTATGGGCAAGTCTGGCTTCAAATCATTTAGTATCATCTGGACAAATCTGGGATACAGCAGCCATTTGTCCTTTCTTTGAGCATGAATATTCTGCACCATGTAGTCATAAATCAGCTTAGCTATATTTCCCTTCTTGCCTTGGCAGAATAGAACCATTGCCCTTGCCCATTCCAAGTTCAACCCATCGGTTCCTCCTTTCCTGTGATCCAAACACATGATGAATATGTGCGCAATGTATCTCCATTCTCTGATTAAATAAGACTTGATAAACTCCATCTTCTTTTCACCAGGCATTGGACCTTCATATCCTGCCTTCCTTAGTTCCTTGTATACTTGCTTAGCTTTCATGGGGACCTCATCACCAACATCCCCAGTCAAATGGAGTATTCTGGCCAGATCATCAGATGAAAAGGAAATTTCTTGATCCAGGACTTTAGAAGCAATCCTTGAGGGAGTCACACCGACATCTACTACTGCGTTTCTCCAAAAGTCATGAACATGCGTATCATAGACTTCAGGGGAGTGAGAAATAGCATGGTGGATGTGAGATGACTTCAGCCATTTAATGCAATCTTTATAAGCAGCTGCTTTCTCATGGGTTTCATCTAGCAGAGCACACATATTGTGCTTATCGAAGAACTGAAGAGTCGACATGGTATCTGAAACACAAACGGAAGTTGATTAGATTGATTTCAAAGCTGAAAAGATGTGAAATTTTGAAAAATTAAAAAAAATGGATAAGTTCGCTGAACAGATTTAGATTTGCTAACAGCGAATCTGATGATGCAAAGAACCTATAGGTTCGCAGACAGACAGGCGAACTTATAGGTTCGCTGGGAACTTCGCGCGAATCTATTTGCCACGCATGAGTAGCATGCCGGCACAGATTCGCTCAATAAGTAGAACTTTCGTTCAGATTCGCTGATAGAACACTAGGTTCGCTGAAAACCTAGTTTTGAAAATCAGAATCAAACATTGATGTTAATCCAAATGATGCATAACATGACTTAACAGGACACAATGCGAGCAAAACCTATCATTTATTTTATGCAATATCGGTCTTTAAGAGGGCCTATTTGAATCGAAGGACCGCGATGAACATATGTAATAGATTCTTAAAGAAAGACCGATTTTTGATGAAATGAAAGGCTTAAGTAGGGACGACACACTTACAGAAGAACAGAACATGCAAGAAATCAATGAAGCAAGCAACGAAAATGCAAATGAATCTAAGGGTTTCGGGAGACGCAGTTCACAGTGCAGCGAATGAAGTGCTGCACGAACCTGTGAACTGCTTATATAACCCTTAGATTCGCTGGCCTCGAATCTATAGATTCGCCCGTCAACACAAAGTCAAAAGACTGACAACACCAAGACCAGTGTCGGGCGAACCTATAGGTTCGCTAGCAGATTCGCTGGAACCCTAAATTTTTTTTTTTGGGACACAAAAAGAAATAGCCATTTTTGAATACCAAAACATCCCACAATACCTAAACTCAAAAATAAGATAAAAACTTAAAACTTAAAGTAAAATAAAATTGAATAAAGTAAATCAAAAATTAAAGGATATCCGGAGAGTCATTTATTAGCGAGATTGCAGATATGATTGTCCACTTAAACCCATGCCAAATTCTTTTCAACAAGCAATCTGCAGCTTCCTTTTATCATGTTTTTGTAGATTTGAGGAATCTCGGGCAATTCAGTTCCCACAGACATTTGGCAAAGAACATATTCTGTCATCAGGGCTTATTGAGCATGAGTAATCATTTATCTCTGTGCTAGATCCTAGGGTGGGCATACACAATGATCATTTCTGACACATTGAATGCAAGGGCTTATAATTGAAATGAACATAGACAATGATCAATTGAGAACCATTGTGAATGTGAACAATCAAGGCATATTAGGGAGTGGCTTTAGACAATGATCCCAATTTTGAGAAGCATTGTGAGGGAATAATTGCTTTAGATGCTTGAAAGGCTTTGACAATCCATATATATTAATGGATGTATGATGTAGATCTTTGATCTTCTTTTTCTTTTGAGCATTTAGGGTTGCAGATGATGAGCGCTCCAGGTCTATACTCATGTATAACAGAGGAGATGATCATCTGAGCGTGCTGATGAGAGCTCCAGGTCTATACTCACGTATAACAGAGGAGATCATCACTCCAGGTCAGTGCTTCCGCACAGCAGAGGAGATAATCACGAAAGGGATTCTGAAGAGCTAACTAGATTAACTAGAAGCGTCATTCAGGGCTAGGTGAAGGGTGATTTGGGGTTTTACAAAGGATTACAACAGAGATAGTAAACTCTCAACCCGTTTAGACAGAGACTTGTATCTTTGTGCAGGCCAACATGTCATGGAAATAATCCTTATCACCGTGATCCTTTGAGCTGTTTGGCCACATAATTACTGTTTACTTCGATTTGAGGTTGAGCCTATCTTGCACATCCCAAGCATAATACTTCTGACCTCCTTCTAAGTCTCATTTTCTGCACGGATAGCCTGAAAAGTAGCAAAATTTTGATACTTAGCAAAAGATGAAATCTAATCTTATACTCCCCCAAAATTTCTATTTGATAGCTTATCTAATAGAAAATTTTAACAAGCAAAAGAATAATAAAAAAAGAGTAAAGAAATGTGTGACAGAGGGATTCTCAAGGGCAGAAAATAAAAGAGAATATTTACATATTAACCAACTATTTTTCTAAAAAAAGGTTTTTCAGAAGGATATTAATCCTAGCATAGTAATCAATTCATAAAAACGAGGTTTATCAAATGTTTTTGTGAAAAGATCTGCTTTCTGCTTCCTTGTTTCAATAGGAATAATATCAATGAACCCCTTTTCCTGAGCGTCACGGATTGCATGAATTCTTGTTTCGATGTGCTTGGTACGAGTATGATGAATTGGATTCTTGGCAATTCCTATAGCGGCTTCATTGTCACAGAAGATTGGAGTGTGGAGGAAATTTATGTCATAATCCATCATCTGGTGTTGAATCCAGAGCACTTGACAACAGCAGCTTGATGCAGCGATATATTCAGCTTCTCCCGTGGATAAGGAAACTGTTGTTTGCTTTTTGCTTTGCCACGAAACAAGACAGTCACCCAGATATTGACATCCACCGGTGACTGACTTTCTGTTAATCCTGCAACCACCATGATCACTATCAGAAAAAGCATGTAGATCAAAGTTCCCACCTTTTGGGTACCAGAGTCCCAAACGAGAGGAACCCTTAAGGTAACGAAAAATGTGTTTAAGAGCTAGCTCATGTGATTCTTTGGGATTGGCTTGATAACGAGCACAGTAGCACACGGCAAATGTGATGTCTGGACGGCTTGCAGTCAGATACATGAGAGATCCGATCATCGAGCGATATCGATGAGCGTCCACGGACTTCCCATTATCATCAGGAGACAAGTATGTTTGAGCAGTGAAGGGAGTAAGTTCGGGCTTTGAATCGTCCATGCCAAACTTTGTGATGATCTCCTTGATGTACTTCTCTTGGTGAATAAGAATACCTTCAGGTTTCTGTTCCACTTGCAGACCTAAGAAGAAGCACATCTCCCCCATCATGCTCATTTCAAAGTGATCCTTCATCACTTCTTCAAATTCTTTACACAGCTTTTCATTTGTTGAGCCAAAGATGATATCATCGACATACACTTGAACAATCAGCATCTCACCATCTACCTCCTTCTTGAATAGTGTCATATCTATAGTCCCACGAGAGAAACCCTTGCTGAGGAGATACTGTGTCAAGGTCTCATACCAGATTCGGGGAGCTTGATGCAACCCCTACAGTGATTTGTCTAGCTTGTATACTTTGTCTGGAGAGTCTGGATCCTCGAAACCTGGTGGCTGACAAACATAGATCTCCTCATCAATGTTTCCATATAGAAATGCACACTTCACATCCATCTGAAAAACTTTAAAGTTCTTGTTGGCTGCATGTGCAAGAAAAATTCTGATGGCTTCGATCCGAGCAACTGGAGCAAACACTTCAGTGTAGTCTATTCCCTCCTCCTGAGCAAATCCTTGAACAACCAATCTGGCTTTGTTTCTGATAACAACACCACGATCATCTGGCTTATTCCGGAATACCTACTTGGTACCAATGGGGCATTTGTTTGGAGGAAGATCAACTAACTCCCAAACTTTTAACTTTCTGAATTGCTGCAACTCAGACTGCATAGAGTCCACCCAGCTTGGGTCTTCAAGTGCCTGTTTGTAATTCTTTTGAACAATCTGAGATAGAAAAGCTGCATAAAGACACTCATTTATCAATCCACTCTGACTCCGAGTCCTTACTTCGTCTGTGATAGATCCAATGATGTAATCGTGAGGGTGATCTTTTAAGATTTTAAAATTAGTGTTAAGCAATGAAGGGTTATGTTGAGATATGGATGCGGAAGTGGATGGTTGTGCAGTAGAAGATGAATTTGTGGGGATTGGATCGATAGAAGGATTTGAAATGGATGAAGATGTGGGTGGAATGGTTGATGAGATTATAGGATTAGATGAAGATGATTGAGATGGTGGAGGTGGTCGAGATGGGATATCAAATGAAGTGGGTGGTAATGATGTGGAAGATGGTTGCGATTGTGGTGGACTAAGATTTACAGGCGAGTGAGGAGTAACATCATCGTCATCGAGAATTGGCAAATTGAATGAGTTGAAGACAGTGGTAGAATCATAAAACCATGCAGGCTCACTTCCAATGCTTGTAGAGTTAGATTCTTGCCAGTCGACATAGTAGGACTCTTGCACAATCCGCGACCGTTTATTGTACACACGATACGCCTTTTGTGTTTCTGAGTACCCAACAAAGAAACATTCATCAGAGACTGCACCAAACTTCGTATTCTGATCTTGAGTATTTAATAGAGTACAAGAGCAACCAAAGGGGCGCAGAAAATCAATGAGAGGCTTAATTCCTCGGAATAACTGATATGATGTATTCATCTTGCTCTTGACGATCAATACCCGGTTGAGAACATAAGCTGCACAATTAACTGCTTCGCCCAAAAGATGATTGGAAGCTTTGACTCGATCAACATCGTTCTAGCTGCTTCAATTAGTGTTCTGTTCTTACGTTCAGCAACACCATTTTGTTGAGGTGTTCTGGCAGCACTGAATTGTCTGAGAATACCCCTTTGCTCACAGAATGAATTGAAAATGTGGTTTCTGAATTCTGTTCCATTGTCGCTCCTGATAGCTTGAATCTTTCTTTTCCTAAGAACCTCAATCAGCGGAATCAGCTTCATCAACTCCTCAGCAGTCTCACCTTTGTTAGACAGAAATCTCACCCAAGAGTACCTAGAGTAATCATCTGTGACAATAAGACAGTAAGATTTCTTAGCAATTGATTTAACACTGATAGGGCCAAATAAGTCAGTATGTAACAATTCAAGGAGATGTGAAATCGAGTTTTGAAGTTTAAGTTTATGTGGCTTTTGTGCTGTTTTCCTTTTGCACAAGCCATACATTTTTCTACCACAGAATAATCTTTCAGTGGTAGTCCCCTGACTAAATTGTTCTTAACTAACTTATTTATCAATTTAAAATTGATATGCCCTAATCTTTTATGCCACTGAAAGGATTCATGAGAAGAAGCTTTTGATAAAAGACAGGTCACGGTGGACGATGATTCTTTTGATCCCATATTTAACAAATAGGTATCATTTCTCCTTGGAGCTCGCATGATCACCATCTCTTCAGGGATAGAAAACTTTGATTTCAAGAATAGACATTCATTGGCAAGGAACATCACAGGAATATTTTTATCACAGATTTGTGATACACTGAGAAAATTGAACGCCAATTCTGGAACATAGTTGACTTTCTCCAAAGTGAGGGAACCATTCGAGACATCTCCTTGGCCAATCATCTTTCCACCCTTCTTGTCTCCAGCAAAAGCAACATATCCACCATCAATTATTCTAAAGTTTGTCAGCAGGTCCTTCAACCCAGTCATATGTCTGGAACATCCGCTATCTACATGCCAATAACTATTTACAGCGGCCTCTGAATGTTCCTGACATTTAAAAATTGGTTAGGCTTTGGAAATTGGAACCCAAGTCTTAGTGTACTTAGGTCGGGGAGTAACAGATTTTCTGCAAAAGAAACCATTCACAAAAGCTGTCAATCTAGTTCCAAAGGGTTTATTCTGTGTACTACTACCATATGATTTTGGACATTGCTTGATTAAGTGATCATCCTTTCCACATCTAAAACAATGAGATCTCAACTTTGTTTTGGAACAATTTGATGAAGGAATTCTATCAATAGATATTTCTTCATCACATTCAGACAATCTCAAATCTGAATCACTATACGAGTCATATGACTCGTTTGACTTCCCTGTGATAACTTCCACTTTAACTGATTTTTGTTCAATTTTGTCTTTGTTATTTTCAGTGGAAGAAGACATTTCTTTCTCTTTAGGATTTGAAATCCTTATCGGTGTGAAAGATGGGATTGGATGAGAAAAGAATTTGTTAAAGCAGTTGGTTTTTGTTTTACTATCAGAGACATGACCTGAAAGTTGAGCTTTATCATTCATGCATACATTATCATCAAATGCGGAATTTAAAACATCAAGTCATCACAAGTGTTTGAAACAGAACATCCTAAGTTACTATTACATGCCCCAGAGTTTGAATCCAAAATAGTTCCACCAGACACAAAATGATTAATTAAACTAATGTCTACAAACGACTTCTTGGAATTTAAATCATGACTACTAGAGCTGCTCAGACCACTACTGCCACCATAATCATACCCTTCTCGCAACTCCTTAGAATTATCTCCTTCTAAACCTGCAATAGAGCTATTAGTATCATTCTGTATAATATCTTGTATCAACTCATTTGAAGGATGAGGAGTGGGCATAGGAGAATAACAGAAAGTACTAGGTGGAGGATATACCAATGCATCATTTTCATTACCCAAACCGGTCTTGATCCTTGCCCCCCTTTGTTTTTTGCATAATTCCTCCCTTTTCATGCTCGAAAGTGACCACTGTTCTAATTTATTTTTAAGTTTTCTAACTTCAAATTCAGCAAGTGTCACTTGTTTAGTTAAATAGTTAACTTCACAGCTCTTTTCCAAAAGAGTCCTTTTTAAGTGTTCATTTTCTTTCAAAGCTTCTCTTAATTTGACAAAATATTTTGACTCATTTTGTTTAAGTTCTTTATTGGTTTTCTTTAATTCATTTTCATTCATAATGAGCAACCTGTTAGCTTTATATATACCAACCAAACGAATTTTGCATGCAGAGGAACACATGTCTTCTATAATTTCATAAGGGAGATCCATTACCTTTTTTCGGCTGTAAGAGCGCGATCACATTGGCAGTAGGGAGTGTTCCTCTTGTATTCCTCCACAGCAGCTTTCTTGGCATCTTCAATTATTGAATCCATGTTCAGCTCCTCTTTTTCACTAGTTTTTTTTGAAGCAGATTCACAAACCACTTTAACCTCATCTTTAACAGCTTCACACACCAAACCAGTTTGAACAATATCTTCATTACCCACAGCCTTCTGAACCACACCAGTACTTTCCTTAACCTGTGGATCTTGAATAACCTCAGACCCAATAGATTCACCTTTGTCATTAATTTCAATATCAGCTTCACCATAGAACTCTTTAAAAGGATCAAAACAGTCAATGTACTCATCATCAGGAGTTTGTTCCTCCACTATCCCAGCGATCAATGCATGGTTGATTTCCTCCTTTGATTCTTCAATTTCTGCACTCCAATCAAAGTTGGTCAATAGGGCAGTTTCTTTCTTGGGCTTAACTTCTTCAACTTTATCCATGACTGGAATGGTTCTGGAGTTCCCAGAATTAACAGGTTCGGTGACAATGGGAGAAGGACACTCTCTTTTGAAATGACCGAGCTGCTTATAGTTGAAACACCTGAGCTAGGATTTATCATATCCTAGAGTGTTGTTCTGATTCTGGTTTCCAAAGTTTTTCCTGCCGATTCTCTCCATAAACCTCCTAGCACGAAGAGTAAGCATGGCCATTTGCCACTGAATGTCGGTTTCTTCAAGATCATCAGGATCAACCTGATACATGTCTTCTACTGTCATACCTCGTCCCTTCAATTCTCCAGCAATCAAGGCCTCATAACTGTTCACAAATAAACCAAACAGTGCCATAGTATCGTGTGGAATTTTAGTAGAAACTAGGGCATTTGAACTTGACCCAGCATCCTTAGAACCACTACCTGAGTTAACAATTTTACTATACCCAGAGTTAACAAAGCCACCATTACCATATGAACTTCCACAAGCTGCACCATAATAGCAAGAGTTTGCAGCGGATGAAATCAATGCAGCGTTTTGAGGAGGGACATTGGGAGACATCATGGTTTGATTATACTCTCTTCTCTTCACATCAAGATCAAATGATTTTAACTTGTTGATTACATCCATCAACTTGTAATTAGCAAAATTTCTTTGTTGTTTGAGTAATTTGATTTGCAGACTCCACTGAGCAGGAAGAGAGTCTAACAATTTACTCACTTGCTCATGATTTCCAAGTTGTTCATCATACTTCTTCAGGTTGCTTGAAACTGACAAAAAGCGGTTTGTTAGATCATTAAGTGTCTCATGCTTATATCCCACGAATGAGTTAAACTCCTTCTGAGCCTGAGCTTTCTTGTCTTTCTTCAGATCTTCGTTCCCGTCATAAAACTCACATAAGGCATCATACAATGCCTTAGTGGTAGTGTGTTCAGCAAACCTGTTATAAATATCCTGATGCAGACACAGAATCAAAGCTCCAAGAGCTTTCTTGTCTCGATCAAGCAGCTTAATGTCAATCTCAGTATAAGTGCTAGAATCAGTGTGTGGTGAAGTAACAGATCCTACAGTTGTTGTTGGTACGTGAGGTCCATTTGTAATAAATTCCCACTGACCATGATCTGTGTATAAGAAGAAAGCCTTCAAGCATCGTTTCCAATCCTCAAAATTCTCACCATTGACAAGCCTCGGTGGCCTGTTTGGTTGAACACACTCCATATCAGTCACATTCACGATTGAAGAAGACATGATTAAAATCAGAAATTAGATTCGCTGATGAGGATGTAAATTCGCTTGTAAGTTCGCGGTAAATTCGCTTGACAAACCAACAGTAGATTCGCTTGACAGTGTGCACAAGAGAACAGGTTCACTGAGCAGGTTCGCTCGGCAGAACAAGAACTTTCGTTCAAAATTAAATTCAGCAGCTACTTCACTTGCTTGCCAACCAGGAGTCATGAACTTTCGTTCAAAAGTGCTAGATTCGCTGACCAAAAATCAGCAAATACTAAAACTCAAATTTCCTTAGATTCGCTGGATGAGTCAGATAGATTCGCTGGATGAATAATATAGATTCGCTGGGTTACGAGACAAACTTACTCAGCAAGAAATCAACCAAAACTTGCTCAAAACACAACCAATTGATGAACGGTTTGTTTCAATAGCTTCCTAATACCAAAAACTACAATCCCCATGCAGTTTCCATATCAAAAACACGATGAACAGGTGCGAAATGAATCAAAAAGAGTTTTACCTCAAAAACCCCAAAAACAAATCAAAAATCAAACTATCGAGAGCACTAAGGCTCTGATACCATATTGTTGGTCCAAAATGATCGATTCAACAGTGCAAATGATCACAAACACACACATATCCCACTGAAATTCATTGAACTATGAGAAATTCTTTCTAAACAATCAAAGTAAAGATCAAACAAGGATGAATAGAGGATATAAAGCTACAATAATGAACAAATAAGCTCCTAGCACCTCTAGCCGTCACACACACACTTTAGGGTTTGAACAAAATGGCAAAAACTTGCATTAGAATGAGAAAACATTACAATATATAAGCAGACTACAGATTCACTGATAGATTCGCTGGATAGCGAATCTATCAGATCAAAAGACTAGCTTCGCCGGGCACCCAACTAGGTTCGCCCGGCGACAACCTACACAATTCTAAATACTATTAGTTCCGGGCGAACCTGTAGGTTCGCCCGTACGTTCGCTAGAACATAAACTAAACAAATACAAATTAAAGACAAAAACACCTACAGGCCGGTGAGTCCAACCTACACTAGTCATCACGTTCATACTTGTGGGAACAAGTGTGAGGGTAAGATTATTATGAACTTGGATTGGTTGATATTCATAAGGATGAATATAGAGCAATGGGTTGCTACCAAGGTTCATAGATATTTGTGGATACAAATATTGGACTAACCCGCATCTCAAATTTTACTACATGGAATCTTATCGATTGATCATAAGTAAATTTGAGTAAAGGCGAATATCATTTGGTATCCTCCGACCTGAGATACATATTGGGTTTTGATATTCACCAAGTATTATACCTTGAGCTAATTCTTCACTGTCCTGAAATAGTGGACAGTACATAAGGGTATGTTCAGGTATAACACGAGGTGTTTGTGAGAAACGTATGTAGTCAAGATGGAATTTGTTCCTCTTATTCGTTGAGAGTTAGATGCCTAAGGCCTGATTAAGTTAAATCAACAAGGAATGATCATTCTGTGTCCTTGGATTTAACATGACATCTGTAACAAAAGAATAGATGATTGATTCACCTAAATCATTTCAAGTAGGGTACTTGAATGGGATGATGTTATTGAATGGCCATAAGTCATGCGTATTAAGGGTAGTAAACCGTTGTTAGGCGTTATTTACTGCTTGCATCAATCTTCTATGAATCTTGGGCAAGTGGGAGATTGTAGGATTCTATGTGCCCAAGACACTTAGAATATTGATGTGGTTAGTACGTTCTGATCCAAGTCGGGTTATGCCCAATAACAAGCTTAGCAAATACCAATTAATATTTAAGTGATGATATGATCATGCAATTAAATATTTAAACTAATTTATAAAATGGGTTTTCAAAATAAGTTGCATATAAGATGGAACAATTTATTAGGATATTTTGTTCAATAATATTATTTGAAGTGTTATTTAAATTAGTTGTATAACACCAAATAATAATGAGAGTATACTACTTATACAATTAAATGGTTAATTGTTACAAGACTAGACATATGTGTGTGTGTTTATTTAAAAAAAACCATCCCCTTTGTCTCTTGCATGTGGGAGACACACATGCAAGATTCCACCAACATTTGCTTAAAAACAACACACCCACTAACTTGGTCTTGTAGAGCTTTCTCTCCATTCAATCATATATGCATGCAAGACCAAAAACACTTCCTCTAACTCTCTCTAACAGCTATGGATTCCAGCAGCAAACCAGGAGAGTTTTTTAGCTGATTTTGTGTTGTTCTTGGTGTATTCTAATAACAAGAGAGGTTCTTGCACTCCATGATTATGATTCTCATTTGCATGCAACACAACAAAACTCCTCTCATCCTCTCTCACATGCTACGGATTTTTCAGCCTGAAAAGAGGTTTTCAGCAGAAAAATTAGGGGGTTTTCATGTTGTTCTTGGTGATTTCTACCTAACAAGAAGGTGTGTTTGCAAGGAGCTTGGGGTATACTAGCTTGAGGACTTCTATCCTTGAAGTCTTGGCTGATTTTTGGCATCTCCATCTTCATCAAACACTACTTTTGGTCGATTTTTAGCTGCTGCAGTAAGGTAGTTTCATAGCTCAATGAAGCTGTGATTTTATGTAGTTTTACATATGTTCATAGCTTGCTAATTCACATAAATGATCCTTTGTTCTTTGGGTTTGTTTTATACATCAATATGGTCATCTAATGAACATATTTTTCAGCTTATAAACATGGTTATAATGCTTTACTTCCGCTGCATTTTCAGAAAGTTTAAGAGGTTAAACTATGATTTTATGTTCTAACAAACCCAACAGTTTTATGAACTATGATTGTGCTTTACTTGATGCTTGTATGTGGGACTTATAGATACCTGCTGATACTTATATCATGATCATTAATTCTTTTGTGAACCGCTTGTTTTATGTGGATAGATCTATTTGAGGAATTCCCCACACACAGTGGCTCCCGCTACAGGGAGGTACCCCACTGAGATCCTGAGTGATCGCATGTGGCATGTAACAGGTTTTAATTATGAAAGTATGGTGAACCATCCTGGCAGGTATGGTTCACTGTTTTGTGGCTTGGTTCCTTCCTTCAGGAATATCCGGTTAAACATAAGTTTAGAAAAGGCCAATCGGGGACCGAGTGCAGGGTTGATTGTGATACCCCACAAGGATTGATACTAAAAATGATGCTTTCAAAAATCAAATGAGATTTTTCATGAGCTTTCACACTTGATTCTAAACCTTTAATGTGGACTTTAAGAGCCCCTTTTTATTGTTTTTAAACCTTAAAGCACTTGAATTCACCAAATTTTTAGTTGACTCTGTTTTCTTTTGAGCATGTTTCAGGTAACCCGTGAAGACTCTTAGCTATTATGGATGACTTAGACTCAACCCCCGAGACCATGGCATTTGCTTGTGTGACCAAAATTATGATTTGAACAATGATGGAAAATGTTGACACAATGACTATTTGATTTATGTTGAACTATGTAAACATTTGGGGCTGGATCTGTTTCTAGCCCGGTGTCTTTTAAAACTTTAAAATGCCATGTGATGTTCTCTCCCTTTGAGCTCCTATATTGGTTTGTTTCTACTGCCATGTATGTTGTTGCTAATCTGTGACGTCCCATCCTACCTGGGCCCAGGGTGTGACAATATTGAACTATCTGGGGTCTAGGAACTATAATATAGATGAAATCATCTCTTCCCTTGGAAGAACTCAATAATTGGCTGACATTAAGGTGTCAAAGGAGAGGAAGGAAGTTGAGGCTACAGTGTTGCTTCTCAAAATCAAAGAACAAAGAAGAAGAAAAAGATTATACAAAGCTCCTACCCTCTCCCCAGTTCAAGAAAGCTCTAAGGCAGAGGTTGTGGCTACTAAACAAGAAACTCAGGTAGGTAGGCAACAAGACAAGAAAAACATGATAACCTACCTTAGTGCCACAGGCCTCTATCAGAAAACAGACATACTTCCCTTATCCTATGAGTTCATAGTGTTTGAATACCTCAAGTAGCTTGAGCAAGAAGTATTAAAAAAATAGGCTACTAAGAGGAAGATGAGGGAAGAGGCAGAAAAGTTAGGAGTCACCATCAGAGCAAATAAGAAGAAGTCTGCTAATAGACAAAAGATGGTGAGCTTCTTAAAGCTGCATGGATTCTCTAGAAGGGGACTGGGTCCAATATCTCTATCCACCATGGATGAGCACATTAGAGTGATCAAGAAGATGATGAAGAAGGGTACGCTGGATGACTTGCATTCTCCACCAAGTCAGGCTACACCTATAGCTGAGGTCAAGGTTGAACCATAAGAGACAACTCAACCAGGACTTAGTGCTACATCTCAGCAACCTTCATCTTCTGAGCCACAGCAGGGTCCTGATACCTCTCCTTTTGAACCTGTGAAGGAAAAATACTCGACAGAGAAGGACAAACAAGAACCATCTAGTACTCAAGGCGAACCTTCTCATTTAAAGTAGAAAAAAGAAGATGGCCATCAGAAGGGACAAGAAGAAGAAGAAAAAGTCCAAGGCATCCATCTCTACACCTCAGGATGGGTCAGAACATCCTGAGGGTGATTAAGAAGAGGCTGCTTAAAACAGTCTACCTTTCTTGTAGAGCCTTTTGACGCTGATAGACTCATCCTCTCTTAGGCATTTGCTACTAACCATGATATATAGTATGTCACTAGAGATCAAGGGGGTCAAAATGTGTACTTCTGGCAAAACATACTTGGCCTTACTTTACATGATCTCTATGACATGAGAAGGTACTTTGAAAGTTTGAGGAATCCTGACCAAATGATGATGAAGGAAATGGTCTTGATTCTGATAAGGACTGCCAATAGATGAAGATCAAGATTCAAAGTGATCCTTTAGTTTTTGATAGCATCAGCCTAGGTGGAGTTTGAAAAGATTACACTTAGAGACTGATGCAACCAAAGGGCTCTCAGCATGCACATGTGAAGTACTTAGAAAGTTACTTCGGAAGATTTGATATAATTCAAGAAATTACACTATCAAATCTTCCAATCCAAAAGACAAAATTTTTCGAAACCAAAGATGAAGTCTTTCGAATCTTCAAAGACAAAGTCTTCCGAAGCAATAGACTAATTTCTTCCAAAGACAAGAAGACATGATTTCTCTAACTTACTTTTGACAAAAGCTGAACCAATTTTCGTTGCCATCTCTAAAGACTCACCCACTTACATAAGTTAGTGAAAAGTCCGTAATTTTGTCAATTATAGATTAAGGTATTAGCATCTGTAACTTTCTACTTTTGTACTTTTATCACTTTTTATTAGATAAGGATATGAGCTATGACATGTCATAGTCACTAGTTAAAAGGCAATCTACCTTTTAACTTTACATTGATCTTGTTGTCTAGATTAGTGTTTCCAGCTAGCCTTCAAAGTATCACTAGTAGTAGGATGTAGTATAAAGTATCTCAAGTCCTTGTCATTTGATATAAGCTTTGTAACACTTTATAAAAGAACTTGAGAGCAATATAAATCACTCTTGAAAACCATATTATCTTGTTCTTTTTCTTTTGTTTACTTATGTTCTTTGTTTCATGGTTCCTTATTTGATCTGCTAAGTGTTTTAAGTCTCTCCTATCAATGTGAAACTTTTGCATTGATCCCGTTCACCGTTCCTACAGATAATACTTACAATAAATATATATTAAATAACGTATAAAAATTTTAAATAAGGGTAAATTAAGAACTATTATATATAATACTTGTACCTTATGCTTAAAAAAGTTATATTAGGTGTCTTAAATATTAAGTAAAATTTCAAGCATGTCCTCCAAAAATCCTTTATATAATATTATATTCAATGCAAATATAGATTATTATTGTTATCATTATTTTAAAAGTATTTAGTAATTATATAGTTAAGTATTAAAATAATATACAACTTATTTTCAAATTATTATTATTATTATTATTATTATTATTATTATTATTATTATTATTATTATTATTATTATTGTAATAAAAGTATTTCGATTTTATATAGTTAAGTATTCAAATATGATAATACGTTTTAATAAATTTAAATGTTAAAGTTGAAATATAAGTGCAGGACCAGTGCTGTGGAGCAATGCAACAGTTTTACAAGGTTGGAGAGAAACAAGAAACTTAACAGATCAAATAGGAAACCGACTAAATGAAAAAAAAGAACAAATGTAAATAGCACGAGTAGAACACAAGTAATTGGTTTTTTCCAAGAATGATGTACAAATGTTGCAAAGCTTAGTCCTAAGGACCGGTACCTGAGATATTTTATACTACATCCTACAACCGTCCATACTTTGAAGGCTAGCTAAAACACTAATTTAGACAACAAGATCAATGTAAAGTCAAAAGGCAGATTGCCTTTTGACTAGTGGCTATGACATGTCATAGCTCACATCCTAATCTATTACAAAAATGATAAAAGTAGAAAGTAGAATGTTACAGACTCTAAGAGCATCTAAAGTTGATAAAAGTATGGAGATATCACTAACTCGTATAAGTTGGTAAGTCTTTAGAGATGGTAGCGGGAGGTTGTTAAGATTTTATTAAAAGCATGTCAGAGAAAGCATATCTTCTTTGTATTCGGATGAAATCATTCTCTTAGCTTAGGAAGACATTGTCTTGAAGATTCGGAAGACTTCATCTTTGGATTTGGAGGAAATGGTCTTTTGGCTTCGGAATATTTGACACTTAGTGAATTGCTCTGTGTTTTGTCAAATCTTCCGAAATAACTTCCTTCGTACTTCAGTTTGTGTGCTGAGAGCTCTTTGTTTGCATCAACCTCTAAGTTAACTCCTACAATAAATGATTAAGCTAACTAAACTCTAAGTTCAGTACCGATCTACATATGTTGATATTAGGGGTGCAAACGAGCCGAGCCGAGCCCGAGCTTGTATAGGCTCGAGCTTGGCTCGTGATGACTTAGGAGAGCTCGAGTCGAGCTCGGTTCGACAAATACTTTTTCAAGCTAGAGCTTGGCTCGGGCTCGGCTTGTTTATTTATTTAAATATATTTTTAAATTTTTAATATTTAATTTTGGTATATATATTTGTAATTATATATATTTTATGTTCATGTTATACATATTATTTAATTGTTTTTTATCATAGCTTGGTGTATAATGAAAATTATTTGTATAATATATTTAGTAAGTTAAATAAAAGTATATAAATAAAAGCTTGTTTAGGCTCGCGAGACGGCTCAAGCTCGATACGTGAAGCTCGGACTCAAAAATTAAATGAGCTTTTTTTCAATCTCAAGCTCAGCTCAGGCTCGATAAAGCTCGGATTGTTTAGAGCTCTTTATCGATCCGATCTCAAGTATCTCACGAGCGGTTTGACTCTTTGCGTACCTATCTAATATTCTTAAGAACCGAACTATTATGAATCAGCATTTGTGGATACGCTGATTATCTGCTGATTCACTGCTGAACTAGACAAGAATGTCAGTATCCAAAAGTAGCGGCGACAAACATACTTCTGCAACTACTGATACTCTAAAGTATCAATTTTCTGTCTATGTTGTACATATTTTTATAACCAATAGTAATGCACATTCGTGGTAACGTGTAGATCAATAGCTGAAACAAGCCATTATCCTAAACCTAGAATACATGATGAGGGTTCATTCTAGTGTTTAGCTTTCAACGTATAAATAACTCACACTTGTATAGTTTTAGGTTTAGCTTGTTTTCCCACTTTTTATCTACTAGTATTACTCATAGTAGTCAGAAAAGATATCGAGTAATACTTTGAAAGGATTCCTTATGTCATTTTTAACTCAAAGTGTTTATGTTTGTTACTAGGCAGATAACTTAAGATCCGCATTTATTAACTGCCGATCATTACAGAAGTCTTGTTTAAATTCAAACCCAATCTAACAGTTAATTTAAAGTATTATAAATAATAAATATATAATATAGTGAATTAAATAAGATCATATTATTAAATAATGTGTTAGTAATATGAATTTGTTAGTGCATTAATTGTAATAAGTTTATTAAATGAGGGGTAAAATTAGAATGATTGCGTTGAAAACTTGTACCTAATGCTTAAGAAGTTGTATTAGGTGCTCTGTTTTTTTTTTGGTAAAATTACACTTGTGTCCCAAGGTTATAATTTATATAGTAGTATAGATATTGTTTGTATAAATATTAATATATTTTAAAGAAGTTTATTAGTTTGTGTAATAAAGGCCTAGATATTGTTTGTATAAATATTAATATATTTTAAAGTAGTTTATTAGTTTGTGTAATATAGGCCGTGAAGATTTATGAAAATAATTTTATACATGGTAAATAGTATTAATAATCAAACATTAAAACTTTGAAGCTTTACTTAAATGTATGTTACTAAATTAATAACATCACACATCGCTTCTAAAAATAAGTTAGACTTTCTTCTTTGTAGGCTAATGCCTTCCACCATGTTCTTCTCACACCTCTACCAAGGTAAAATCAACCTCACTCTTAACAGCCTCCTCCACCTTTTGATGGTGCCTATGTGCTTTTTACTCATCACAATAGGTAGCCGCCTGTTACGCAATAGACACCGCTAGTCGTGGCAATTTACAAAGCTTTGATTTGTCATGATTTGCTACTGGATCAATTATATGGAAATGGATTTATGGCGTTAGAGTTATGAAGTTTGGATTTGGTACTATACCACTTTATGTAGTTTCAAGACTATTTTTGTCAATCATTTTTGGTCTTTATCGCCTCATAAAGTTCTTAGACCAACAACCAATGGTAACAGGGTTCCAAGCCCTAATTAGATTTTGCAAATCGTCTTTTTGTCACATGTACTCTTTAAATCTGAAATATTTCATATTTGATACAATATTGATATGGTGTTATTATTAAGTTGTGGTAGTTGAAATTTTCAGGTACCAAAATTCTCCATCACCAACAGTTATATAATATTCGCTAGCTAAATTCCTTGATTTGAAATTTAATTTCTCAATAAAACTTCTCAAAACCAGAAGTTCACACAGTTAGACTCGTTCATAATGTCACACCCCCGCTAAGAGCGGAAACACGGGGATGTAACAAGTCGGGATCTTCATAACACATTGTTAACGATAGAGATGCAATGTATGTAATTGATGCTAAAGCGTGTCATGACGACACCCAACATAATTTGAGACTTGTGTCGTGTTTAGTCAGTATTCACGACAACATAGCCATAAGCATAAACTTTTAAATGATTCACATAACCAAAATTATGTCATTGTAATGTAATTCTCACAACCCGGGAACAAGTATCAAAAGTATGAAGATTGTTTAATAGACTACAACAACGGTTCAAAATGAAAGTTCGTCAAGTATGTTTAGTCTCAAAAATACATCCTAGGGTCTCCACTAAGGCAGCACACCCAGATCATCAATTAGCATTGTCACCTGAAAAGATATGCTCAAAACGGTCAACAAAATTGTTGGTGAGCTCCCAGGTTTAAATAGTAAATAAGTAATTGATGTTGTATAGTAATTGTTATGGAATACCGTGCATACAGTTTTAAGTAAGCAAAATCACATAACCATGAGCTTTACAACCAAACCTAACGACGTACACACAGAATCTTGTCGGAATATATTCACCCAAGGGCCCGTTCCTGGCCACCGTTGGTACTAACTAGTATACCAACATGCATGGGCGGGGGTGTCAAGCCAGTAGTACTACCAATAGCTATCTGTCGGTTCCAACACCGGAATTAAATGGTTGTAAAGAAAGTACCACACAACGACTCATGTATGTATCAGATAAGTACTCACAACACAGTATCACGTTGATTCCAAGTATGTAAATTGTATGTAAATTGTACAGCATAAGAAAGTGGGTGAGCATACTTTTTCCCCATGTGGTGGCTAGGGCTGGAACATGGGTATTTATACCCAGCCCTGGTTTGGGGTGCGGCCCGACATACTCTCTCTTGACCTGCGTCACGGCCATAAAATTTCTGGTTGTCTTGGCCCATTTGTCAAACTTCCTGGTCCTCGACCTACTCGCTTCCCCAACATCCTTCCTCTTCTCAGCTCCTTTCCCCAGAACTCCAGTTCTTACCATCTCATCTGTTAACATACCAGCCTTTAGAATTGCACTCTGAATAGTAGGAGGGGCTGCTGCTGTTAACATTGCCCGGATTTGAGGCACAAGTCCCCAAATGTACCTTTCGATCCTCTTGGATTCCGGAGTCACCAGATGCGGAACCATCCTTGCCAACTCATGAAAATGATCAGTGTAAGCTGCGTGCCCAGCTCCTACCATAGCATGATTCCAGAACTCTTGCTCTAACTTCTGCATCTCATTGAGTAGACAGTGTTCTTCAGTGATCAATGCCTTAAACTCATCCCAAGTCATCTACATTACTGATTCTCTTCCCCTTGATTGAATCTGGATGTTCCACGAAGTTAGTGCTTTGCCCTGTAGTGAACATGTGGCATACTTAATTTTCTGGCTGTCGAGGCACTCGCTGATATCGATCACTGCCTCCATCTTCTCAATCCACCTTGTTAGAGCTATCGCTCCACCTTTCCCATCAAATTCTTTCAGTTTGCAGGCCACAAATTCCTTATAAGAACATCCCCGCCTAGTATTAACAATCCCAGTTTCATTTCCAGCTATTCCACCACTCGTAGTATCTTCCCCTGTTCCTTGGTTATGCTCATTGTTAGTATCATTATCCCCGTGGAGATTATGATTTAGAAGAGTGTCGCTCACTTGGGTCACTATCGTAGGAATCAGTGCGGCTAGCTGCTGAGCGATCATGGCTGCTACATCGGGGTTTTCAGTTCCCTAATTGTTACCGGCGGGACCACCACCTGTTCTCGGTGGCCTACCTGTTCCTCTGCCCCGTAGAGTCTCACCGTCACGATTTGTACTACGGGTGACTCTTCGAGGCGGCATTTTCTAATCATAAAGGAGTAAACATGTAAACTTTAGTCACTTTAAGATACACATATAACTCCACTTATCAAGTTCTAACATTTCATGCTCCAATCAATCCAGATCATCACGTAGCCCAGTTCAAGCACATCTTTAGTATACCGGTGATACTTATATATAGGGTTCCCCGCAGCGTTCCCACCACATCCACGGTATACCGAGAACGATGCTTAAACCGGTTACATGACATCTGATTTCCTTAACATCATCTCAATGAACAACGTAGTGTATGTGTAGAGAGTATCATCACTCTTCTACATTTCTTTGAAGTCCACATTCATTTTAAGCATTTAATCAGTTCCATAGTTACCGAAATGCTAAGATGAGAAATGTTTCATGGAGGATAAAATCAATATCATAATTGAAATCCCATAAAGGCTCTAAGTAAAATAGGACTTAAGTGATAGTAGGGGTTATGAATGGTTTATCACCAATTACAAGGTATTACTAGAAT
Organism: Flaveria linearis; assembly: GCA_024085815.1. Taxonomy (NCBI): domain Eukaryota; kingdom Viridiplantae; phylum Streptophyta; class Magnoliopsida; order Asterales; family Asteraceae; genus Flaveria; species Flaveria linearis. Next base: position 33,592,169 of record CM044006.1, read on the forward strand.
TATTATTCTAGTGTCCTAAGGTATAGAATGGAAGACTTGTACTAACTATGATCGTTACCTCACGGTAAGATTCACCAGGCTTCGCATGCACTGCAAATTGCAATTACGTGTGCACCCGTAATGGTAATTGCCTTGCATGGTCACCCTTAGCTTCACCTACCCAAGCTAACATCACAGCATCGACACCATTCATCGTGCAAAGATCGTGTAAGTTCTCATGTCCATGGACCAATAGTATTTCGATAGTAGTCCGTCATAACAAATAGAATCCAAGCACATAAACTCAATTAGTCTAATAAAAGTTGCCTATCCCTTCTTCTTTCGGGACCTCAGGCATAACTATCTCAGGGTCGGACTCAATATCCAGGATCAACGCTTCGCGTGATATATGAAGATCCCTTCAGGTCGGGTATCCCAACCTAATAGTACAACACGGCGCGCATAGGAATGAAAGATTATAGAAAAAGTATCCCGTGAGGAAAGAGTAAGGGTAATAGTGCCTTCCTCAGGATGGTCAGATAACAAGACATAGAGACAAAGAACAAGTATAGAGATAAAGAACAAGTATAGAGGAACATACATGTAATATCAGATGCAAGCCAATCCTAGCATGCATTCTACATGAAGGTTCCTAGGTTATAGTCTAGGTCAAGTGATTTGCCTAATTCTCTATAACCAATGACTCTGATACCAGTCTGTCACACCCCCGCTGAGAGCAGAAACATAGGGATGTAACGAGACGGGATCGTCATAACACATTCTGAACGATAGACATGCAATGTATGTAGTTGATGATAAAGCTTGTCATGACGACACCCGACACAATTGGAGACTTGTGTCGTGTTTAGTCAGTATTAATGACAACATAGCCATAAGCATAAACTTGTAAATGATTCACATAACCAAAAATAATATCATTGTAATGTAATTCCCACAACCCGGGAACAAGTATCAAAAGTATGAAGATTGTTTAATAGACTACAACAACGGTTCAAAATGAATATTCGTCAAGTATGTTAGTCTCAAAAATACATCCTAGGGTCTCCACTAAGGCAGCACACCTAGATCTTCAATTAGCATTGTCACCTGAAAAGATATGCTCAAAACGGTCAACAAAATTGTTGGTGAGCTCGCAGGTTTAAATAGTAAATAAGTAATTGATGTTGTATAGTAATTGTTGCGGAATACCATGCATACAGTTATAAGTAAGCAAAATCACACAACCATGAGTTTTATCACCAAACCTAACGACGTACACACAGAATCTTATCGGAATATATTCACCCAAGGGCCCGTTCCTGGCCACCGTTGGTACTAACTGGTATACCAACATGCATGGGCGGTGGTGTCAACCCAGTAGTACTACCAATACATATCCGTCAATTCCAACACCGGAATTAAATGGTTGTAAAGAAAGTACCACACAACAACTTATGTATGTATCAGATAAGTACTCACAACACAGTATCACATTGATTCCAAGTATGTAATTGTATGTAAATTGTACAGCATAAGAAAGTGGGTGAGCATACTTTTCCTCCATGTTTGTAAATAATTGAAATATTGTATAAGCATAAAAAGGGGCCATGAAACTCACTTGTTAAGTGGTAAGTATGAATGATCAAAGTTTCCAAATGTTGTATGTAGCAAACGGTCAAACACCTACTGACAGTTATTGTTAGGCATTAATGATATATATAAAGCATATAGTAACGCTTGTTCGGTTCGGGTTGTATTGGTTCGGTCGCGTGTAACACACACAAACAGACAAACGTATTAGATCCTATGTAGATCCAAGTACTAGAAATCGTTGCCATTGCCGATGATATTTGTGTAAAAGTGTCATTGTTATTAGAGAAATACTTAGCAAATATTAGAGTTGCAAATCGATTGTTGATAATTGTAAAATGTTATGTTGATTTGATTTGGAATAGCATTAATGACTTTGGTAGTGTCAATTTTAAAGATTGTCATTATCAATGGTACTCGTGTCGATGTCACCTTAACATCACACGACAAACACACACCACACACAAGAAAAAACTCACATACAACAACTCCAGTCGCACGACTGAACCACTCATCTGCACGAATCAACCTTCATTCGTACGAATAAGCTACATTCGTACCAATGGACCTCCATTCGTGCGATTCGGCCTTCAGTCGTACCACACAACACTCAATCGCATGACTCAACCCCATACGTACGAATCAACCTTCATTCGCATGAATCGGCTTCATTCGTACGACTGAACCTTCATTCGTATGACTCAGCATTCAGTCGTGCGATACACGCACAATCGCACACATTCATCCGCATAGACTCAATTGCATGAATACACTAATTTGCATGACTCAATCGCACGACACACACACAGTCGCATGACTCAATCGCACGACTCACCCAGTCGCATGACTCAATCACACGACACACACACAGTCGCGTGACTCAATCGCACGACTCACCCAGTACATGACTCAGTCGTAAGATTAATACAGTCGCACGACTCAGTCGCACGACACACCCAGTCGCACGGCAGACCCAGTCGCGTGGACAGCAGAATCGCGACTGCAGAAGTGCAGAGCAGCCTTTGGCTGCACCGTGCACGGGTTTTACACCTCAAGGACTTCCAAAAACACATTTCAAACGTGTACAAACAAGAACACGCAGAAAGGCAACACACGCACCCACGCGACCTCATGTGCTCGGGTTGGCCCCGAGCACCCGAAACCCTAAATGTGCCGCAGTAAACAAGCAAGAAAAGGGACGACCAAGGTCGTCTTCCTGTAAGAAAGGAGTAGTCTTAGCTGTAGCCGAGGCTTTGCCGGTGTAAACGCGAAGAAACGGGGCGGTTCGGTGCAAGGAGGAGGAGAAAATGGAAGAGGAAGAAGATGAAGAAGAAGATGAAATGTGGTGGCTAGGGCTGGAACATGGGTATTTATACCCAGCCCTGGTTTGGAAAAATGTCACATTTGGCCCCTGCACTTAGCCCCCTATTTCCCAAATTTTGCTTCGGTTGAAAACGACTTAAATCGGCTAGTTATATTAATGATAAGAAGGTAATTAATGATATTTGTAGCATAATAATTGTTTTATTAGTAACCATAATGATGTAGAAAAATGGCACATTTAACACTAACGATAAGGACAATTATGTAGGTTTTAAGAATGTAACACTCACGATGAGAACGCAAGTGTAAAAGATGATAAAGTGGGTACAACATTCGCATGAATAGTTTATAAAGGTGAGGAATGAACGTTCCAAGAAAAATTAATAGAAACACGTTAATTGATAGACCTTTTGGTGACGGATGTCACACATAAGCACGCTCTTCTTAATCTTGAAAGTGTATTTATAGTTGCAGAAATCATTCATAACATAGCATCATCGTTTAATATAAATTCCATAATAGAAGTATATTTTTAATAACAAAACTCAAATAACAAGATGTTAGTACTTAGTTGGTATAACTTCATTGCATGCCAACTCAACCATTCCAAGCTACTATAACTTTCTTATGCTTTAATCTGATTTTCATACTAAAAGTCAGTAACACCAAATGAGTTCTAAGGTTCATAAATTATCTAGACAACTAGTCTTTCCATTTAAACATGAACATTCACATCATTAAATAACATTAACATAACATGTGTATGCTATAGGGTACACGGCATTCTTTAGACATTGATCATTAGTTAAAACTATTAGTGCTTTCATTTAACTAGTCGATATCACTCTATATAACCCATACCCAATTGTACTATTGTTGGCCAGCCACAAAGGCATTTGGCCCATCATTCCCATACAAGGGTGATCATTATTTCCATACAAGGGTTGTTATTAATAAATCATTCCATTTATTATTCCTTACATTACTAATAAATCACAATCATTCATTTAGAAAACATACATTCATCCATTTAAAAATCATTCATTAGAAACTTTTCATTCATTCATTAATTCTTATGTACACCACCCCAAAATGTATAAAAGATGGACTATAACTCACCTTGGGAAATAGCTACTTCTTATAGTAAATTGAATAACTTTGATCCTAGTAGAAGGCTTATGTCATGTAGCAAGTAGATAAAAGATTCACTTGTGAACGGGTCACCTTTCGCATAGTACTAGACATTATAACAATACATAGTTTTGCAAGGACATTCGAATAAAACAATACTTTTCATAAGAAAGTTATATATTCGTATGAACTTTTGTCCAAAAGTCTATGACTTTCATCTAAGGTACTTCCAGGCATACATGTGTTTGACAATTTGAGGTCTTTTTCTGAAACTTTTAGACGAAACTCTACGTTCATATATAACTTTGTCCAAAGGTCTATGCCTTTCATCTGAAACAATTTCGTTAGGCATTCACCTGAAACTCTACTTTCAGCCACAATAGAAAAGTCACTAGAAACTCAAACAATGGCAACTTATTCTCTTTGACCAAAACACGTGAAGCTTCAACCTTTTAATATTTAAACTTGTTAAAATCTTTGAACAATGTCTAGATTAGTGTTTCCAGCTAGCCTTCAAAGTATCACTGGTAGTAGGATGTAGTATAAAGTATCTCAAGTCCTTGTCATTTGATTTAAGCTTTGTAACACTTTATAAAAGAACTTGAGAGCAATATAAATTGTAACACCCGTATTTTCTTTTAAGAAAACAAAGGAATAAAAGAGAAAGAAAAAGGGAAAAAGAAAGTCAATCCCAAAGTTGAGGGACCAAAAGTGAAAAAGATGATAAAAATCTTGAAAAGTGGGTGTAAAGGGCGATGTGGTCGCCCATACCCATCTGCACACTTTTCTTGTTCAGATTTTAGAGAGAGAAAGCAGAGAAACTCTCGGGTTTTTGAAGAACAAGAAGAAGAAATCGGATTCAAGGTAAGAATTAATATTTTTAAGTTATTCTTGGCTAGATTAGTCTCGGTTGAATGTTTATGTGTGTTTCTATGTGTGCAAATACGAGTTAAAAAGGATTCTAAGGGTTGTAATCGTGTGAAGAAGCTCGGGTGAAGAGTGTTAAGATTGGAAGCAGCAAAGGTGAGTTCTAGGTCCCCTTTTTACCCGTTTTTAAATGTTTTGGGGCTGGAAATACATGTAATTATATTTTTTATAAATTGGGTATGATACCCGTATGATATAAATGTATGTATGTTTAAGTTTATGTTAAGTTTGTGCCTGGGAACCATGTGTGCATGTTTAGAACTAGGCATTATGATGTTTGGGAACTGAAATTTGAATTAGAAACATGAATAGGCTGCTAATACGACTAGCAAACCCAAACAGGAGTCATGTGTCTGGAATTTGGACTTAGGAAAAACTAAGTGTAAGATAATGAGTCCAATAGTGCTCAAACGCCCGAGGTTTTGCCTTAGAAAAATATTCTAAGTAAAGCTCGTGAGTCCAATAGTGCTCATGAGTCTCAACAGTACTCATGAGTCTAGAAATTTACTAAGTATGGGTGGTGAAAAGTCTGCACCTTGGTCGTATGACCAGAGAATTTTCTAAGTGTAGGGTGTGAAGTCCAACAGGACTCATACGCCCAACAGGGCTCATACGCCCAGAACCGAAATTTTTCTAAGTGTAAGCTCAGAAGTCCAACAGGGCTCATACGGCCAACAGGATCAAACGCCCAACAGGGCTCATACGCCTAACAGGGCTTATACGCCCAACACTTAGAATTTTTTTAGGAATTTCCTGGAAATCCGAATTTCAAGGTTTTGACCAGAGTTGACTAGGGTTAATTAATGATGATGTTTTATGCATGTAAGGATAATAAATGACTAACCCTTATCATTACTGATATTATTATCAGTGTATCATTATTGTTAACAATATTATTAATATTGTTAAGTATGGTATGACACGATAAAGAATGTTTAAGAATTAACAAAGAAGTATTATCATTAATAAAGTGAAAGATTAATGATAAAGAAAAATGGGACGTAAAGTGAATGATAATGAATCCTTAATGAACGAATGAAAACGTGAGAGATTTGCAAGCGAAGTGTACCAAAGTGCACGGTCCTAAATGCCTCAAGCTCAACCGCGTGAGGTTCAGCTAACCTTTAAGAGTGCACGTAGAGGTTCCAGTCTTGAGACTGACCTTTGGTGTGGTACACGGTGTATAGTAGGTACCCACATAGTGGGGGTGTAGTATGTTATGTTACCCACTTCGGTGGGGGTGTAGTTACCCACTTTGGTGGGGGTGTAGTTACCCACTTCGGTGGGGGTGTAGTTACCCACTTCGGTGGGGGTGTAGTTACCCACTTCGGTGGGGGTGATGTTACCCATTTCGGCGGGGGTTTGTGAGCAGGCCCCGGCACAGCATCAGCTTTCGAGCATGAGTCGGGGATATTGCATGAGACAGGATCTAGATGAATGAGTGGAGGATCGCATGCTCCGGTACTGTGTCAGTCTTCGGACATGAGTCGGGGGTTTGTGAGCAGGCCCCGGCACAGTATCAGTCTTCGGACATGAGTCGGGAGTAGTGCGAGAGAGTGAGATGAGATGAATGAGTAGAGGATCGCATGCTCCGGTACTGTGTCAGTCTTCGGACATGAGTCGGGAGTTTGTGAGCAGGCCCCGGCACAGTATCAGTCTTCGGACATGAGTCGGGAGTAGTGCGAGAGAGTGAGATGAGATGAATGAGTAGAGGATCGCATGCTCCGGTACTGTGTCAGTCTTCGGACATGAGTCGGGGGTTTGTGTACAGGCCCCGGCACAGTATCAGTCTTCGGACATGAGTCGGGAGTAGTGCGAGAGAGTGAGATGAGATGAATGAGTAGAGGATCGCATGCTCCGGTACTGTGTCAGTCTTCGGACATGAGTCGGGGGTTTGTGAGCAGGCCCCGGCGCAGTATCAGTCTTCGGACATGAGTCGGGAGTAGTGCGAGAGAGTGAGATGAGATGAATGAGTAGAGGATCGTATGCTCCGGTACTGTGTCAGTCTTCGGACATGAGTCGGGGGTTTGTGAGCAGGCCCCGGCACAGTATCAGTCTTCGGACATGAGTCGGGAGTAGTGCGAGGGAGTGAGATGAGACGAATGAGAAACGGAACGCGTGCTCCGGTACTGTGTCAGCCTTCGGACATGAGTCGGGGGTTTGTGAGCAGGCCCCGGCACAGTATCAGTCTTCGGACATGAGTCGGGAGTATCGCGTGAGTTGATGAACGAGAGAGATAACTATGAAAGAAAGAAAGCATGAGACGAACGAAAGATAACGAACATAATGAAAGCTGAGGAACGAATGATTAAAAGTAATGAACGGAAGGAATGTAATGATTATGTATGAAATGGGATCCCTATCACTCGACCTTAGTAATCATGGCTGTGTGCCATGAAGAGGGTAAAGTGTGACCGGACCTAAATAGAAGTGAAAGATAGAGGGTGCACGAAAGTAATAAACGTACGAATAAATGAAATGAACATAAGAATGAAAGTAAGAAACGTATGAACGAAAGAAAGAGCTAAGAAAGAACGGGAACGTTAACGATGAACGGTACACGAACGAAAGCTAATGAATGAATGATGAAGATAATAATAATATTATCTACGTGTATGTATGCTGTATGATTGTATGTATAAAAGAACGGTTTTTGGATGGAAAGTAAAGTATGTTTTATTATAAAACTAGAACTCACTCAGCAACGCTGACGTTTTATGTATTTTCCAGTTGGCAGGTATGTTGCTGAGGATGGCACGAGGTGACTACTCAGTTGTTGAGGCTGGCATCCATATTTTGACATGTCAATGTATTTTGAAATGAAAAAGAATGTTGTAATGAAATAAATGACATGTTTTTGTTATTAATGAATGTTTTTAAATTCCGCTGCGAGTAAATATGTGTTCTAAAACGTTTTATGTGCGATGAATGACCAACTGTGAGGTGCCCGGGAATGGGGCCTTACATAAATCACTCTTGAAAACCATATTATCTTATTTTTTTATGTTGTTTACTTATGTTCTTTGTTTCACGGTTCCCTATTTGATCTTGTATGGCCCCGCTCCCGAGCGCCTTACAGTTGGTGGTTCATCGTACGTAAACATACATAATGTATATAATCATAAAATAACGCAGCGGAATTAATAAAATATACATTCTCATTCATTCATAAAAGTCATTACATCATTGACATAATTACAAAATGCAGCTTTCTCTACTTTGTCTATCTTCACCATGATTGCTGTGGAAGCATATGAAACCTTTGATTACGTAAGTAATCTCGTTTATATGAATCCTCAGCAATCATAAGGTCATACAGCGACCTCTATAGAAGATATTAAGTTCAAAAATATAAAAATTATATTATTATACTAAAGAATATTCCTTAAGCAATTCCGTACATCGGAACCCTTAAGGAACACTCTTGACACTCTCATGCAACATACTTTGTTGCATGTACTATGCACACACACTTCCAGTGCGTGGCAACATTATCAAAATTAAAGGAGATTTCTTAAGTAATCCCCTTTATGGGAATCCTCAAGAAACCTCGTAATGGCATGCAACGTGATGAGTTGCGTGCGTTATGGGCCCACAACACATGACGTTGCAGCATTATCAAATGGAGAATGCCATCCCAAAAGAGCTGAGTAGCCGCCTCGTGCCATCCCCAGCAACGCTACCTGCCAACTGGAAACACATAAAAAGTCAGCGTTGCTGAGTGAGTTCTAGTTTTAATAAAAACATACTTTGTTCATATTAAAACCGTTCATTCTTTACATGTGATCATACATCGTACATACATATAGATAATAGCTTTATTATCTCATTCGTTCATTCGTTCGTTCATCATACATCGTTATCTTTCACTTCTCGTTTAGGTCCTGTCAGGCTTTACCCACTTCATGACACGCAGCCATGATTACTGTGGTCGAATGACAAGGACCCCGTTACATCTTTTCTTGCACATTGGATATCTTTTGTACCACTACCATCTGCTGTACCCCGAACGTTATTAGCTACCGGGCCGAAGTCATTAAATGAACAGCATAACGTATGCCACGGTACTAGAGGTAAGCGGTAGGGATACCATACATATGGTCAATCACTAAGAAGGACCCGTTAACCTTATCCAATGTTTGCAAGTCATCTTTCGTTAATTCGTTCGTTAATGCATGTATTCATCATCTTTTAATCATTCGTTCATTCATTAATACATGCATTCATCATCGTGTTCCCCTTTCATTATCTTTCACTTTACGTTACATAATACTTCGTTCGTTCGTACATTATTACGTAAAGTCATAGAAAGATATTCACACGTTACTATAAGGAACACACACATCATACATACACCATCATACATAGCATCATACATACGTCATCGTACATATCATTATACACTTCATACATACGTCATCATACATATCATCCTACATTCGTCATCATACATATCATCATGCGTAGCCTACATCATCAATCATCACTAGGTACTTACATAAATTCCATGTAAGGACTCACTTCCGTATCCTTCCCGAAACCGGGACTTACTACGCGTCATCTCGAGTGTGGTAGCACTAACTATCTCTCCAAGACCGTGGGGACTCATACTAGGACCTTATTTAACATATCGAGTCCATAACCATACCTTAGACGTATAACACAACATTATACCCAAATGGGTCATACATACATACGTCAGTAAACAAGTTTATATGTGTTCCAACCCCAAAATTGTTTGAAACAAGTAAATGAGGGGTCCTAGAACTCACCTGTGCTTGACAAGCAGCTTCTCAATCAAGCCTTAAAGTCACGGGTCACACTACACTGCCTGCAGATAAGTTAACACTCAAAAGAGTTAGTTTCTGCCTAATTTCGCTACTAAGTTCGCAGGTAGTTTCGCCCGTAAATTCGCCAGCAGTTTCGCTGGTAGTTTTGCCGGGCAGCATTCTGCCAGTTTCGCTGGACAGATTCGCTACCTCGAGCGCCCAACTTTCGTTGGAATTCCCTAGTTTCGCAATATCTAAGGTCAACTTGGGCATTGGCATAGTCATCAGCGAAACTATAGTTTCGCTCAGGCGAATGTGTAGTTTCGCTGCAGCGAAACTGTAACTTCGCTGTAAATCCTTCCAGTTTCGCTGGACGAACTTACAGTTTCGCTGGTCGAGACCTTAAATTCGCAGAACGAGCTGAAATTTACGAATCAGCTCGTTTTAGCCCAAAAATCCAATCCTTTCCACCCAAACCGTTGGATTATCATCCAGGAAGCTATATCTAAGCTCATTACACGTTTTCTTACCCTAAAACGTGTGTTTTGGGGCGATTTTTGCCACTTTAAAAACCCAAAAACCCAAACTCGGGTTTTTCACCAAATGTAGCAATTTAGATACGTTTCTTACCTTGATTCTTGTAGTTTAGGAGTCCACAAACACCAGCCTTCGATTCTTGACCACCCGAGCTTCAATCCGGCACTTTCTCTCTCTACACTTTCTCTCTCTAGAATGGGCGTTTGAGTGAAAATGAGAGTTGCTCAGCTGATCCATCTATTTATATGCCAGGCGTTCCCGGGACCCCAAACTCGTTAAACTCATGACCCGGAGGGTTAACTCGGTGTAATATCCGCAACCATTTTATATTTATTAAATGGTTTTCATCCGAGCCCATCACTATCACTCGACTCGATTAGAAAATTTTCCGGGTGTTACAGATCTGCTAAGTGTTTTAAGTCTTTCCTAACACTGTTAGATTTTTCCATTGATCCCGTTCACTGTTCCTGCAGATAATACTTAAAATAAATATGTATTAAATAACGTATAAAAATATTAAATAAGGGTAAATTAATAACTATTATATATAATACTTGTACCTTATGTTTAAAAAAGTTATATTAGGTGTCTTAAATATTAAGTAAAATTACAAGCGTGTCCTCCAAAAATCCTTTATATAATATTATAGTTAAGGCAAATATAGATTACTATTGTTATCATTATTATAAAAGTATTTAGTAATTATATAGTTAAGTATTAAAATAATATACTACTTATTTTTAAATTATTATTATTATTAGTATTAGTATTATTATTATTATTATTATTATTATTATTATTATTATTATTATTATTAGTACAATAATAATAAAAGTATTTAGATTTATATTGTTAACTATTCAAATATGATAATACTTATTAATAAATTTAAATGTTAAAGTTGAAGTATAAGTGCAGGACCGGTGCTGCGGAGTAATGCAACAGTTTCACAAGGTTGGAGAGAAACAATAAACTTAACAGATCATATAGGAAACCGGCTAAATGAAAAAAATAACAAATGTAAAGAGCACGAGTAGAACACAAGTACTTGGTTTTTTTCAAGAATAATGTATACTGTTCTTAAGTGTTTTTACAAATGTTACAAAGCTTAGCCCTAATGACTGGTACTTGAGATATTTTATACTTAATCCTACAGCCGTCCATACTTTGAAGGCTAGCTGAAACACTAATCTAGACAACAAGATCAATGTAATATCAAAAGGCAGATTGCCTTTTGACTAGTGACTATGACATGCCATAGCTCACATCCTTATCTATTACAAAAATGATAAAAGTAGAAAGTAGAAAGTTACAGACTCTAAGAGCATCTAAAGTTGACAAAAGTATGGAGATATCACCAACTTGTATAAGTTGGTAAGTCTTTAGAGATGGCAGCGGGAAGTTGTTAAGCTTTTATTAAAAACATGTCAGAGAAAGCATGTATTCTCTGTATTCGGAAGAAATCAGTCTCTTAGCTCCGGAAGACATTGTCTTGAAGATTCGGAAGACTTCATCTTTGGCTTTGGTGGAAATGGTCTTTTGGCGTCGGAATATTTGATACTTAGTGAATTTCTCTGTGTTTTGTCAAATCTTCCGAAGTAACTTCCTTTGTACTTCAGTTTGCGTGCTAAGAGCTCTTTGTTTGCATCAACCTCTAAGTTAACTCCTGAAATAAGAATGATTAAGCTACCTAAAGTCTAAGTTCAGTACCGATCTACATATGTTGATATAGGGTGCAAACAAGCCGAGCCGATCTCGAGCTTGTATAGGCTCGAGCTTGGCTCGTGATGATTTAGGAGAGCTCGAGTTCTAGCTCGGTCCGACAAATACTTTTTCAAGCTAGAGCTTGGCTCGGGAACGGCTCGTTTATTTATTTAAATATTATTTTTAATATTTAAATATTTAATTTTGATATATATTTGTAATTATATATATTTTATGTTTACATTATACATATTGTTTAATTGTTTTTTTATCATAACTTTGTGTACAATGAAAATTATTTATATAATATATTTAGTAAATTAAATAAAAGTATATAAATAAAAAGCTCGTTTAGGCTCGCGAGACGGCTCGAGCGGGATACGTGAAGCTCGGACTCAAAAATTAAAGGAGCTTTTTTTTCAATCTCGAGCTCGATACGTGAAGCTCAGGCTTGATAAAGCTCGGATTGTTTAGAGCTCTTTATCAATCCGATCTCAAGTACCTCGCGAGTGGTTTGACTCTTTGCACACCTATCTGATATCCTTAAGTGCCGAACTACCGTGAATCAGCATTTGTGGATATGCTGATTATCGGCTGATTCACTGCTGAACTAGACAAGAATGTCAGTATCCAAAAGTAGCGGCGACAACATACTTCTGCAGCTACTGATACTCTAAAGTATCAATTTTCTGTCTATGTTGTACATATTTTTATAACCAATAGTAATGCACATACGTGGTAATGAGTAGATCAATAGTTGAAACATGCCATTATCCTAAACCTAGAATACATGATGAGGGTTCATTCTAGTGTTTAGCTTTCACCATATAAATAACTCACACTTGTATAGGTTTTGGTTTAGCTTGTTTTCCCACTTGTTATCTACTATTATTACTCATAGTAGTCCGAAAAGATATCAAGTAATACTTTGAAAGGATTCCTTATGTCATTTTTTACTCAAAGTGTTTATGTTTGTTACTAGGCAATTAACTTAAGACCCGCATTTATTAACTGCCGATCATTACAGAAGTCTTGTTTAAATATAAACCCAATCTAACAGTTAATTTAAAGTATTATAAATAATAAATATATAATATAGTGAATTAAATAATATCATATTATTAAATAATGTATTAATAATATGAATTTATTAATGCATTAATTGTAATAAGTTATTAAATGAGGTGTAAAATTAGAATGATTACGTAGAAAACTTGTACCTAATGCTTAAGAAGTTATATTAGGCGCTCTGTTTTTTTGGTAAAATTACACTTGTGTCCCAAGGTTATAATTTATATAGTAGTATAGATATTGTTTGTATAAATATTAATATATATTAAAGTACTTTATTAGTTTGTGTAATAAAGGCCTAGATATTGTTTGTATAAATGTTAATATATATTAAAGTAGTTTATTAGTTTGTGTAATATAGGCCGTGAACATTTAAGGAAATAATTTTATAAATGGTAAATAGTATTATTAATTAAACATTAATAGGTAAAAACAAAACTTTGAAGCTTTACTTAAAAGTATGTTACTAAACTAATAACATCACACATTGCTTCTAAAAATAAGTTAGACTTTCTTCTTTGTAGGCTAATGCTTTCCACCATGTTCTTCTCACACCTCTACCAAGGTAAAATCAACCTCACTCTTAATAGCCTCCTCCACCTTTTAATGGTGACCACGTGCTTTTTTTACTCATCACAATAGGTAGCCGCCCGT